>CM032478.1:1814952-2223957 GCA_019059595.1 Marasmia exigua | reverse complement strand
TCGCATAGATCACTCGTTCGTTACAAACTCCTTCACCGTGCAGGCAGTATGGCTTTGGAATTTGCTGCCTATTAATATCAAAACCTCACTGAATAAGCATTCATTCAAGAAAGGGTTCGTGAGCATTTTTTGACATTGAATCTTTCCGTATGACTTAATTGCTTATATGTATATAAATAACATATTATAATATGTAGTATTTTTTTTGCTTATGTATTTTACTTTTTTGTTTACAGCTATATATTGTATTTATTTATAATGGAGTTATTTTATATTAATGTTCTTTTTTTCCTTACTAGTAACTACAAATTTTCCTTTCGCCGCACCACTGCACTTTCTGCATGACCCAAAGGTTGACTGGTAAAGAATGCTTCATGGCATTAAGTTCGCCTCATTGTATCAAAATTTGTGCAATAAAGTTTTAAATAAATCACTGCAGAAAAAAATATGAAAAACATGTATTCTAAAGGTACTCGCCTCTCTTGATGAGTTCTTCGACCATGGCCTTCCTCTTCTTGTTCTCCACCACGAGCCCCTTGTCGCACTTCTCGAGGATGAAGCGCGCCTGGTTGGACAGCTTGTCGGCCTCGGCCTGCAGCTGCCCCTCCAGGTACTCCTTGCGCCGCAGGTAGTACTTCACCCGGAGCTCGTAGAACGTGCGGAGGATCTCGTCCACTTTGTCGTACCTGAGGATAATAATTAATCATTTTAATAATCATTTATTTTCATTCACATTTAATTAATTAATTAATAATAAATATTTCACAACACACATCTGACTCTAGCTCAAGCACCCGTTACGGATATCAGAATCAACAGATTACAAATATATAAATAAATAATATAAATAAATCATTTATTTCTCGTCACAAATAGGTCTTAAGAGCTAGGACTTAGTTGCTAATTTTAGATGCAACCCGTATTTGAGAGACTGGTGCCTGATATAGGTTTCAAAAAGAACCTGTAATTACAGGACACCAGGCCCCTTCATGTAGCTCCGCATATACTAAAAATATCCTAATATGTTGATACATATAATACTTTTCTTTTGTAAATACATACTTAAAATACATAGATATTTGTATATTGTGATCTTCAGCACTGCAAAAGGTGCCAGTGTTTCCGAACGAGATGACGACACATCAAGAGAACCAATAGCAAGAAAATACGACGTGATCAGCGGCGATTCTTATTGGACCCGTTATCGCGCCATACAACGCGTTGGCCAGTTTGCCCTGCGCCCTCCGGACCATTCACTTCCCCTCAGCACTTAAAAAGTTGATAACTGTTTGTAATATATTCAACCTAATTAAACCCAAATCATCTTTTATCTGACGGTTTAAAAACTTTGTTTCTCAAAAAGAATTAACATTCACTTACATATAAACAAATTATAGATAAATATTATTTTAACTAGTGTGGACATTCATAACAAAATCAAACTTCATAAACGAAGGTAAATTTGAATTCTTCGCACAGCGAACAGGCACAGTATCGACAACATGCTCGCAAACATCGCGAGTTGTCGGTACTCTTCGTATGTATTCGTGCACTTTCGACTGTTGTCATAGATACATGGATAAGCGTTCCTGGATGTGTCTCAAGGATTATTTGTGATTTATTTGTCTCAAGGTTTTGCTTTACGTCGTAGTAAGGTATGACATGCGTGATAATAAACTGACCACTACGGATGCCCAAGACCATGCGAAGTGATAGTCGTTGCAGGAATGCGACCGCTAGGGAAGCAACCGAAACCACTGATAAGAGGATTATGATGATATTTTTTTGATGTGATAAGTAGCAGACGAGCAGAAGGATCACCTGATGGCAAGCGATTGCCGCCGCCCATGGACACACGCGACACCAGTAGAGTCACAAGTGTGCTATCAACCTCACAAACGCAGCGAAACACAGCACAGTGCTGCTCACGTCGGTTTTCTGTGAGGCCATAGTATCACTCTGGTCGAGCCGGCCCATTCATGTCGAAACGTGGCTCTCCCACGGTATAAAATGATGATGTTATATTTTTGTTAGATTACATACTTGTTGAGGCAATTGTTGTGGTCGAAGGCATTCATGCAGGTCATGGAGATGGTGGTCTGCAGCTTGAACACTTTGTGCACGCCCTCCGCCTCTACCTCGGCCAGCTTGCCCGGCAGCAGCGTCACGACGAAACGCACCGTCGTGTCTGTGTTGTACTCCTGAAAATTAAGCAAAGTGTGACGAAATGTGACAATGTATGTCGAAGTGTGGTATTGTGTGACAAAATATGAATGTGTGATGTTTGTGTGATGATACTGTGTAACGAAGTGTGTCATTGTGTGACGACGAGTCTGTGACTGCAAAGGCTCGCACAGCAACATGGCGTTGCTTATAAGGCAATGCAGCAATTTTAGTATGCGTGAGATGTAGTTTACAGGGGCGTGTTATATTTTTTATATACCCACGAGATGCGTTTCGCAGAGCGGACTGGTTATGTCGGACTCTCCTCTGGCGACGACTTCTCCTAAAGAGAAGTCTGTATCCTCATCTAACTTCGACCAAAGCGGAATGTTTTCGGTTACATGTCGTGACATCAAAAAAGCTATTTTAGAATTTGAAACAAATTATTTTATGTTATGTATTCCTGATGAGTAGATTGCGTGGAGGTTTGGTTTCGAGAGCGCCCTTGCCGTATCACGGGACAACTCAGTTATCGACCGTTCTTCACTTCGACACGCACGGAACAGACCGTTATCAGGTCATTTTACTTCTACCTTCCAGCTTTTTACATTATTCCACACAAGTTAGGATTGGGAAGGTAGGTGAGGATTTATGAGGATGCGTTCGGAAATGTGATATGAAGTTGAAACCTAACACAATATTTTTATTGTATCTGTGAATTAATTTATAAATATCGTGTCATCATCATCAGCCTATCGCAGTCCACTGCTGGACGTAGGCCTCTCCAATTGTTCGCCACTGTGATCTATCCATGGCTTCTCGCATCCAGCTCTTGCCAGCCATCCTGCGCAGATCGTCCCCCCACCTAGCCAGAGGGCGCCCTACATTACGTTTGCCAAGACGCGGTCTCCACTCCAGAACCCGTTTACCCCATCGGTTGTCGGTTCTGCGGCTAATATGGCCAGCCCACTGCCACTTAAGCTTGCTAATCCTGTGAGCAATGTCGATAACTTTGGTTCTCTGCCGGATCACTCGGAGAGAGACGCCGAGCATTGCTCGTTCCATAGCCCGCTGAGCGACCTATGGAACGAGCAATGCTCGGCCATATGTGGATATAAAGTTTCAGATTGTCAAATATATACATAGGTGAATTATTATCATTTACCCTGTACTCCGATATAAGCGGCTTCACTTTATCAGTCCCCAACATGGGTTCCAAAACATTCTCCTTATAATTCTGCGTCCATGTGCCCACAGGAAGCTCTGTGATCTCTATCTTGTCGTTGGGCAGCACGGCCGCCTCGCCGGAGATGACGTACTTGTCGCCGAAGCCCTCGATGGTGCCGCGGAAGTTCTTGTACCAGGGGTGCATTTGACGGGGTTCCTCTCCGTCTAACATGCGACTGAGGGGAGAGAAATGTATTTGAGAGAGTCCATTAATGAAATTTGACAGGTTTGTGACTAGTCGGGACTTACGCGGAAAACACGGAACTAAAATTTAAGATTCCTTGTATCTATGAGTATAAGGCTCAAATTTGAATGTTGATGGCGACTTTCGTGGAGCTGACTCTACATTTGTGTTGTTAGTGTCTTCTGAGCGGAGGCAATCGCTTACCATTAGTTGATCTGCTTGACTTTTCGGGGGTTTTTTTTTTTGCTAATCGTCATCAAATTAGAAGTTGCAGGCATTTTAGGAAGAATGCGCCTTTCCCCGAAAATGTAGAGAGGTGGAGTTGAAAAATATAGATTTTTTTATGAAATCACATTAATGACACTTTTTTAGAGAAAGGGTTTATAACTTGAAGATTTAACACTTAAGTACTCACTGCCACACTCAGAGTCGTTGATTAACTTAGTTGGCTACTTAAGAAAAAATATTGACTCTTATTTTGATACGCATAAGGACTACCGATACTGAAGTTAATTAACATTAGCTTAAATGACGTCTCTGAGTGCGGCCGTTAGGAATATTTTCAATGTACATCTGACATAATTCCCGATAGGCCACTTTTCGACCTTAATGCGATGAAATAAGGTCTAAAAGTGGCCTACCGGGATCTTTGTCAGATGTACATATTTTGATGTGATCCAACGATTTTGGAATATTTCATTGAAGTCTGCTATTTTGAAAAATAAATATGTGAACTAAGCTCCATTCGATTTTGGAATATTTCATTGATGGCCATTATTTTTAAAAATAAATAGGAGAATCAGGCTCAATCGATTTAGACACACTTAAGCGGGACATGGGGGCTATCGCGTGTGAAATATCCGTTAGATGGCGTGCCTGTGAACCGAGGTCCAACTTCAACATCATTGGCTGATTTATTTCGTTAATTGACAATTTGACATATCACGTCTAAAACTACCCAATCACCTTGTAGGTGGACCTTAGGCCTATAAAACGCCATCTTGCGGATTTTTCGCACGGGATAGCCCCGATTGTATCTAGCTTACCGAATGTTATCAACGATGTCCCTCGGGTTGTAGTTGGGTATCTTGGTGGACCAGCCCGTGCCGATGCCCTCGGCGCCGTTCACCAGCACCATCGGGATGATGGGGATGTAGTGAGTCGGCTCGATCTTCTGATTGTCTTCAAATTCATGCTGTGAATATAAAGTAATGATAATAATAATGTCCTCTACCGGCTATGGCGGCCAATATCCATTGACTCCGTCCTCCACGAAATTTATAGTGCACAAGTGTGTGCGCAAACACTACACTATCTATTCCCTTAATTACCGAAGAGGGGAGGTGAAGAACCAACGTTTTAAATTGCTTTCCGAGGGATGAAGGTCCCCCCCCCCCTCCTCCCAACACACTCGGTACTTACTAATCCGGGACATCAAATCCCAAGATTCGAATAGGGTCGCAAGCGCAACAGTGGCTATAAAGTGGCTTTAACTTACGCAGATATTTTTTTTTTTTTTTTGTTTTAGTTAGAATAATACACACAAACATTCAATCGCAAATAAACAAAGTGTGAGAAAACAAAGTGCAGCTTTGAACCAGATTGCAATCCAAAAACAATGTGTACATAAAAAAAAAAAAAAACAATAATTGAATAAACTTAGGTTTGTTGCACTAGCCGCATTAAACAATATGACAAACCAATAAAAGAACCCAAGCCTATGAAAAATGAAAACAACAGAAGAAACAATACTTTATCACAGTTATATTTTAATTTAGAGGGTTGCCCCGATGCTGGCAGGCCCAGTACCGTGGCCAGACCCATGGCGTGGAGTAGAGGATATCCTTTAGGTTTATAATATATTGGAGAGATTTGAGTAAAAATATCATAACCGAATTCAAATTTCGATATTTAATTATATTGACGAGCCCTTCTGACCAGGGAGGCTGTAATATGACGTATTATTTTTGTGAGTCTTCAAGGCAAAAACATTTGTTTTGTTGGATCTTCGCGCGCTATAATTTGGTGTTAAATATTTCAGAAAGGCAAAGCTGGTGTTCAATAAGAGAAAGTAACAATTGTAAAAAGTAGACAAGATCAAAATATTTGCGTCGGAGTTTCTAGTTTATCTACCGGGAATTGTGGATAGCCTAGATTCGAGATAATTATTTTTTCTACTTATTTCCTTATAAATAACCAATAGGGAAAAATCTATATAGTTTTTAAAATTTTCGCGTTGCATTATAACTATAATTAATCAAGACGGGAATTAAAACGATATTTATTATGTGATACAACATTGTGTACTCACATATTTTACTCGACGTTTCGGCTACGTTACTGCAGCCGTGACCACGGCTGTTGTATCACATAATAAATATCGTGTTAATTCCAGTCTTGATTAATTATAGTAAAAAATCTATATGTATAAAAATATCAAGTAGTAATACTAACAATAAATACTGTTTACTCAGTATCTTATATTATATTTTTATTTACTGTTGCCTGAAATCCACAATACAGGTGTTCAAGGTACTTAGTATAAAATCAGTATAACAATGTCATATATGAAATTAATAAAATAATTATAGATTCATTCATACATCTCCTAATGTGTTCCGGATAACAGGCAACAGAGGCATTACCATAATACATAAATACATCCGACACGAATGTGTGTTCGAGCCCACGACCTTTGGTGTATAAGGCAGAGTTACTATAAAATGCACCATTGGGCCAGAAATGATTGATCACTTACAACAAGCAACGGATCGTCGTGCGGATGGAAAACGAGCCTTGTGAGCGGCGACATAAGGGTGAAGATGTAACGGGGGCTGGCCGAGTCCTTGCCGCCGCACAGCCGCGTGCCGAACTGGCCGCGCGGCTCGAGCAGGTTGATGTTGTTGGAGCCCACGTAGTTCTGGGCCAAGTTCACGATCGTCATGGCTAGGGACTGCTCACCTGGAAGGTAATGGAATGGTTAAAAATATATACACCATTATTTTTTCATCGTTTACATCCCGAAAACATCTTAATAGGCATCGTGAATGAAAAACCAGCTATTCCTTACATTATTGCTGGGAAATATTCTATTTTGTATGGAACAGATGATTTCTTTTTTGCTTATATTGTTGATCTATCATGCTAAATGGACTTTATTCACGATACCTATTATGAGGTTTTCGGGATGTATAGGATAAAAAAATAAAGATGTACCTATATACAATGAGTGATACAATCGCCTAAAAAGGCACAATCTACAGTGGCTACATGAGCGAGTATAGGGTGATATATTTTAAATATATTTTTTAAATTTATTCTTAAGTAAATAACGCACTTGAAAATTTCATCCAGTGTTTAGTTTTCGTGACGGGAATCCAACGCACATCTTCCACATTGCTACCTTGATGAGTAGGTGTCTACCAAGTCTAAATACTAGAAAATAGGGTGACTGAACATGGAGAATTGACCTTACTGAAGGGCACACCAAGTTTTTCACATTCATTGTCCAGAGACAGATCGTGGATAAAAATAGAACAAAAAAAAATTGAAATATGGTCACACAGAAAACCAGCGTAATGCAGCGTATTCACCGAAAAAGTGAGGGTACGGGAGACTCACTATCCAGGGGAAGTTTGAAGGTTGGCAGAGCATTAGTAATTCCACTGGTGTAGCTTGTATGCATGGGTGGAGACAATCGCTACTATCAGATGATCCGTCTATAGACTTCCCAAATCCAGGATAATATTCTAAGCGTACCCTGGTGTCCGAAGCGACAGCTCTGAACGCAACTAGGAATTGAGCAACTCAAAGTATATGATCCCCTGAAGTTATGTACTGGAGGTCTAGACTAAGGGCCGAGTTAACCAACTTTAAAACAACCAATTAAAGTAACCACTTTAGCCGTGCTTGCTATTGGTTTTTGCATGGTTAAAGTTGTGTAAAAAGTTGGCAAACTCCACCCTTAATTGGCAATATTTTTCGATAACATTGCTACTAACCGTGATGGTAAGCAGAGTGCTCCGCCACTGAACCAGCCAGTTGTGCGACCTTCACCTCACGCTTGTCGTTTCGCTTGATGCACGTGAACACAACCTTGCGCTGCCCGGGCTTCAGCCCGTCTATCATCGACGGAATCGATCTGAAATAATCCGATGAGGTTAAAAAGATTATTGAAATAAGTCTACAGTTTGCCTATTTCCACAATTTGCAAAGGTTACAACCAAAAAAGTACAAGTTGCATATTGTGGCTTTTATTAAAATAGTGGATGTCTTGTGTTCTTGTAAAAAAATTCAATCAATATTTTTTTATACATTCCTGTATGGGACACACAGGCATTCTTGTATGGGACTTGCATATTAGGTGATATATTATTCCGACATAAAATATTTTTTTACTTGGCTAGGCACACTAATGGGTTCCTAAATACTTTGACCGCATCCTTACCTGACATTATCTCCATTTGAAAAGAGAACTAGCTCCAGGTTAACAAAGTCAGAATAGCTGACAGCCTTTGTGTCCTTTGTATATAGGTATCTCTCCGGCAGCCCAATCTCCTTCCTCCTCTTCACCTCGTCCATGTGACTTGTCAGCCACTCCTTACGCTGGTCCGCTCCCTTCTTCGAGAACGCCAGCTCGATGTGGTGATCGTCAGTTGGACCACTGTACTTGAACCGGATCCTATGCCTTTCCATGTTCTGGAAGTATTCTTTAGCCTCCTTAGATGTGGAGGTACCCAAACCTTTGTAGTATTTGATATTGTAAGTGTGATGATTGTCCGTATCCCTCTTCCATTCTTCAAACTCGGGTAAAGAGTAAAACGATATCTCCTTGTCCTTCTTCGTTGCCTTCACAATGGGAGTAATGAACTCCTCCAGGAATGGCAGCTTCAACAATTCAGGCCAGTTGTGATGAATGAAATTGATGATCAAACCCTTGATGTGAGAGCCATCCTGATCCTGATCGGCCATGATCATCACTTTACCATACCTCAGACTCTTCAAGTCATCAACTGAGTTGTACTTTTTCTTGTACTGAAGCCCAACGATTTTGATCAAGTTGTTGATTTCGACATTCTCCAAGACCTGCTTGTGAGACGCATCGCGAACGTTTAGAGGTTTACCCTTCAACGGGAAGACGCCATAGTGGTCTCTGCCTACAACACTAAGTCCAGACACAGCCAAGGTCTTGGCTGAGTCTCCCTCAGTGAGAATCAAAGTGCAGAGATGCGCGTTTTTAGTCCCTGCATCGTTTGCATCTTCTAATTTTGGTATACCTTTCAATTTACTCTGTTTTTTACCCGAAGCTTTAACAAGCTCAGTCTGTGCCTTGAACTTGGCCCAAGTCAAAACTGCTTCTACCAATCCCGACTTACTAACGGCTGTGATGAACTTTTCAGAGAAAGCGCATTTCGAACCAAAGCTTTTCGCTTGGAGTGTCATGTTTTCTTTTGTCTGTGAATCAAAGGTTGGGTTAACAATAAGACAGTTAATGAAGAGCCACATGTGGTTCTTTACTTGGAAGGGCTTAATATTGACACCTCCTTTATTTTTCTTCTTTAAAACTTCCAGAACATTTTTTACAACATTATCGCAAACCGAATCAACATGTTTCCCACCTTTTGTGGTGGCAATAGAGTTAACGAAGGAAACCTGCTGGAATCCTCTGTCGGAGAGAGTGAGTGCGACCTCCCAGCGGTCATTCACTTTCTCGTAAACAACTTTCAATGGTTGCCCATTTTCATCTTCTTTACCTTTTATGTATAAATCTACATAGTCCTTGAATTTGTTAATTTTCAACCTTTCACCATTCAGGTACACTTTCACGCCAGTTGTGGAAGCGGCTACGTCATACGCTCGTCGCGACATAAGCGAAATAATGTCATCTTCTAATTTCTCCATTTTAAATTTAGCCAAATCTGGACTAAAAGTCACTTTAGTAAAGTCATCATCTTTTCCAGACTCCTTAACCTTAGGTTCCGAAGCCTTAGTCATGTTGGAGCCCCAAGTTTGCTTAAAATGCTTTTTGTATTGTTTGGAAGCAGTCTCAACTGTGAACTTGGTGGAGAAAATGTTACACAACTTGGCACCGTATCCGTTTCTACCACCCGTCACTTTTTCTTCTTCATCATTGTAGTTGGATGAGGTCAAGAGATGCCCAAAGATCATAGTGGGCACATACATTTTCTCCTCCTTGTGCATTACCACAGGAATACCGCTACCGTTGTTGTATACTGAAATTGTGTTAGTTTCTTGGTTTATGTCAATTTTGATTACATCCATCTTCGCGTCCCTTTGCTTATTATCAGCTGCGTTAACTAATATTTCGTCATATATTTTGTATAAACCTGTAAAGGAGGAACTATTATTTCATGTAGGTACACGGAAAGAAAGTTTAAGTGTGGAATAAGAATAACCTTTCATTTCATTACAGGGAAGATCTGTTAAATATTTTAGACATACCTGGTACGTAAGTCAATTCTTTCTGCACCATGCACTCTTTAGACTTGTCAAAAACCCACATAGTCTCTGTGGCCCGTTCAACAGACCCGATGTATGTGTCCGGCCGGAGCAAGATGTGCTCCAGTTGAGATTTCTTCTGGTATATCTTTTCAATATTGCCTTTTCCCCCCTTGGCAGGCGGGGGCGCAGCCTCCGCCGAGCCATTCTGGGTGGCACTGTTCATTTTGTTGAACATAGACTGGAATCACAAGTTGTTTTTTCATATAAATGATTAATAGCATGTGAGATAAAACCATTTTTTGCATTATTGTAGCCTGGAAATAAAACACTAAAGATTTTCCAAATAAAATCATAGGTATTTGAGAATCAATATTAAACTTGGGTACACGGGTGATATGAAGATAGACTGAATTGTGGCTTAAACATCAAAAAAATTCAGGAAGGTTTCATCCTGAACATACATTTACTTTTATGAATACCTACCATACACAGGAGGCACTTAGGCAGGTACTACCACAGGGTACCTTTTTATGGTACTTTTTAGAAAAAATATCTACAAATACAAAGTGAAGGTAGTTTGAGAAATCAAATATTTGAACCCAAGAGACTTAGCTAAATTCAACAAAAAGGGTAACATAAAAAACAGGAATGCAATGATCATAAATCAGAGTCCCTCCATTTACATAAAATTACCTTCAAGGTTTCAAATCGTTTTTAACATATCGTATACCTACTTATAGAGAAAAAACACAACTGCTTTTGGGAAATAAGAGAATTTCATACAATTATGCATGCTATTGACAACAAAAATAAATACGATTTGACCGTTAACAATTAAACTGCCGCCAATAATGCTTACCTTTATATCAGCCATCTTGGTAGTGGTCCTGAAAAGACGCGTGCGATCTACGCTAAACGCCTTTAGTTTTGTAATCAGGACAAAACTAGTGCTAGAAATGCCGGCTTTTGCAAAACAACATTGTTACAATTATATTTTTGCAAAAATTACAAGCGCGACGAAATGACGAAGACGCCGAAGACAACTATAGACAATTTTGCTTTATTTTTTTATTTTGATTTATTATTACCATAGACAAAAGTAAACGAACTTAATAACGCTAAGTATATATGAGCGTTTTTTATGAAGCTTTTATTTATTCATTTGGTTTTTTTTAAATTATCCCATCCCAGTCGTGTCCATGTCCAGTCCCTAAAAGCATTTCAGAAATTTAGAAAACAATAGTAATCACTGGAGCCCAATTCTTGTGCTCGTGACATTTTGAAAACATGGCGGATATCACCTGAAAACCATACAAAAAAACTATGTTTTAGTGACATATGTCGTAGTGAAAATAAATGTCACGAGCACGAGAATTGGGGTCCTGTTCTGTTAGAAATTATTTCTTTGCTTCCTTTACTTGATAGAAAACTTCTTGAAACTAAATGTGTACGTTATAGTCATTGCAGTTAAAGTCGCTTGAACTTGCTACAAATAATGCCTTGCCCCTTGTCAACTGTCAGATATATATTTCTAAAAAAAGAAACTGTCACTTAAGCTCATTTTAGGTTATGTTTTATAATAAACTAATTTTGGTGAAAATAAATAGAAATGACCTTATTATCCTACGCTTCAATAATTCTTAGAAGAAGTGCTGCTATACGGTTTCCTTTCAAATGCCAGAGTTGCACTAACAATGCTAAAAATCTATTCTCAACCTCCGTAACCAACAAGGCAGTTCATGATGTAAATACAAACGTAGCAAAGGACGTAATTCTATTTAAATATGAAAACCCGACATATTTTAAGTACATGAACATCTTCGCAGTGGTTCAGTACATGTTCTGGTCGTACCTGGGTATATTTGCCTTCTCTTCCCTTCGCGACGCTCCAGTCGATAAAACGAAAGTAACTGAAGAAACACCGTGGTTCCGACGAGTAAATCTTGGCGAAAATAAGTACAGAAATGGCTTAGGCACTTTAGCAGTAGTAATTGGTAAGTTATACCCTATGAAAAAAAATCCTATCAGAGCGCTCATTCAAACGGGTAGAGGGACATTCTATATCGATAAATGACTGAATCTTCGTCATCTTTTTTTTTTTAATTATATTAATTGAAGTAAGTTACTGATGTCTGACATATCACACTTTCTCTAAAATATTTTATCAGTGATGTATTTCTTCAATTTCAACTTAAAAATGCCAAAGGATTCGCAATATTTTATATCATTTGGAAGATTATTATACATCTGTGCTCCCTCAAACAATATGTTTTTTTCCCGTGACTGATTCCTGTCATCATCATCATCATCATCATCATCAGCCCATTTAAGTCCCTACTGCTGGGGCATGGGCCTCCCTCAATCACATGAGGGGTAATACTCACCACGCTTGGCAGACGGGTCGGCGATTCCTGGCATAGTTAGACCAATTTTATTTATGTTTCTCAAATTGTGCTTAAAGGTCCATTTTGTGAGTGTATATTATCTGTTAGGATTTTTCTGATTAGGATGCATGTAATGTATTTATGTGTAGATTTGTTTAAGGTTGTAAAGATTTGTTTTGTTATATAATTTTTTTAGTGGTTGTATATAAATATTATTTTGATAATTTTATTCTGTAATGTTTGTAGGCATTTATTATTTGACGGGGCAGCAAATCCCCATACTACAATAAGATAATTCAAATGGGACTTTACTAGTGAGTTATATATAGTCATGCGGACCTTATTTGAGATACATCCCACGACTTTATGTAAGGCAGAATTAAGGGAAATTAGCTTAGATCTAGTTTTTTCGATGTGAAATTTCCAGGTTAGCTTGTCATCCAATTCCACACCTAGGTATTTTTCTTTATTCGAGTGGCGGATCACTTCAGTGTTTTGTGTTAATGGATTGTGTTGTGGTATCTTCTTATTTTTTTATTATTATCATCATCATCAGCCCATCCAAGTCCCCACTGCTGGGGCACGGGCCTCCCTCAATCACATGAGGGGTAATTGCCATACTCATCACGCTTGGCAGACGGGTTGGCGTGGGTTTTGATATAAATGCAGAGTTTTCCTTCTCTGGGTGCTGATGATCATGCCAGCAGCCTTACCTTAGTCGCCTTTTACGACACCTCGGTAAGAGTGAGGGTGGCCTATTCTACTCTGCCGGGGACCACACGGCGATTTTATATTAGTTTGAAGAGACTTATAAACTTCATATCCTATCTTTGAAAAGGTTTAATTACAATAACATAGTTATATTGTATTTACAGGTGTGAGCTCACTAGGAATGATATGGATGTACACACTCAAGTCTGTCCGCTTCCTCATCTTACACAAAGGAGGAAAACATGTTACATTCGTAACCTACAGTCCCTTTGGCAGGAACCGCATGATAAAAGTTCCCCTAGAAAATGTCTGCTGCAAGGAGAACAGGGCCGGAGCAAGAGTTCAGCTCCCGATTAAGGTGAAGAACACATGGATGCACTATATGTTGGATATGAAGGGAGAATTTAAGAACCCAGTGCTTTTTGATAGCACGGCAGGGCTGGCCAGGAAGTTTTAGTGATGAACTTGTAGAAATGATGGAGAATGTGACACTTATTGTTGGCTTCAATAGATGCATTTGACTTTTCTATGTATACTGGGTTCAAGTCAAGTCAGGTTTTGTTTAATCAAAGTGTGATAGTACCTATGATATTGTAAGAAAGAGATGTCATGTAAATAAATTGTTTTAGTTTTCAGCGAATGCTCTTATTTACTTAATAGTCCGAATAGCACCGGGAGCAGCCGCGAACGCGGTCTCCTCACGTAGCGGTCTGGTACACAGATACCCAGGATTAAATAAATATTTCACAACATCACATACATTGAACTGACTCCGAGATAGGTAGCTCAAGCACCTGTGTTACGAATATCAGAATCGACAGTGGGATTACAAATAGATACATATAATACTTTTCTTTTGTAAATACTTACTTATAATTACATAGGAAACACCCAGACCAATACAAACAGACATGTTCATGCACACAAACGTTTGTACTGAGCGGGGATCGAACCCGCAGCCTTTGGACCAAAGGCAGCGTTCACTACCACTGTTCCAAACGGGTCGTCAAAACATTGTTATGTATTTATGTACTAGATTCAGGATCTTGTAAAAATAAGTTTACGAAATATTATGCAGGACAATGTTTGTGTTTCTAACTACCACTGTTCCAAATGGGTCGTCCAAATTTTGCTCCAATCCTTTCTTCAACAGTTTAGCTGCTGACATTCTCGCTGTCCACCCTCTGCTAGCCCACCCCGGGTGGACATCGAAGCAAGTATTTAAATAAAATCCCATTGTACACACCCTTTCTCGGTTGAAAGAGTCTACTTTTAATATAGGAAATCTGTGTATGTATTGTATAACTACCAGGCATTATTAAAACTTATTGTAGGATATTATAATTTTATGGCTACTTTACTTGATCGGAAATATTAGAAGTCCTAAATGTATATGGGTATAAGTAGTGAAAAATAAAACATACTTTTGAGATTTATCAGAAAAAAATCTTTATTTTATAATTAGATTAACGGAAAAGTTATGTCTGTCTCAACACAAAATAAACATGAAGTACAAATGATAACAAAAAATAAACTTTATTTCTCTATTTACAATACATACCATATTTATATTGATCTAATGTTAAATGCTAATAGTGAAGTACAGAATGTCTCATTACAGTTAAAAATCTGTAATCTTCTAATAAGTACTCGAAGTGTCAGACAAAAATTTAAGTATCCAAAATCAACCAAACATCCTATCACAATGTCTCGACCTGCTAACTTATTGACGATTCGACAATTCTGATCTCACTTGCGCATATAACATTAAACATGTCTTAAGAAAACATAAGGATAATTCAAAATTCACGATCAACTTACTGAGAAACTAACAGTAGATCACTTATTAATTCTAAACCACCTACTGACAATTTTAAGACTACAAATGCTTCAACTAGCTTGCTACAACAAGCTAAGGGAGTGGGCGGTGTAATTTTTTAAAAGAGCCAAAAATATACTTTTTTTTTTTTATGAAATGCGTTTTTTTTATGAAAGACATTGTCTGACAAAGTCAGACAATGTCTCTTTAAAACCAGATCTATACCGGTTCAAATATATTTCAGTTTTGCTTGATCCGTCGAAATACCGAATCCCGCGAAGCCCTCATGTCGCGCTTTTATAAAGATTAACATAGCCGCCGATTCTTCCCAAAATGTTAAAAATAGTCAGAAATACATATATTTGTTGAGTAGAATCATGTTAATCGTTGAGTTCACTGTCCTGTATTATGCTGTTTATAGAATCGGTATTGAATAAAATCACCGAAACAAGCAATCAGGAAGTTAGTACGGCTGAGGAATTAGTTGCAGTCTATTAAGGTCGAAAATCGGGTAAACAGTGTACTATCCCGCTGTACCCTTACAATTTTTAAAGAAGAATGCAACATGTGCTTAGAAACACCACCCGCTCCCTAATTTAAGTACAATATTAGTTCTTATTTACATTATATCATAAATATTTTAACACTACGAATAAATTACGAATTAAGGCTCTGTGTACAGACACTTCGGAAGCAGTGCATATTTTTAAACTTTTTTACGTAGGTACATATTTTTTTACCACTTACTAATAATTATATATTATTCCATCTTCTGTCATAGCTAAGTACTTTAGATTGATTGATAAAACTACTTGATACGTTAATAAAATTATCAGTGAATGGTAAAAGAGTTGCTAAAGGATTTTAAATACACAGCTACCGAGTAAAAGAGTTTATTATAAGTTTAGAAAATGAACCTTATTGAGATTGATTCTTTTGTCGTGTTGTAGGTTTAGGGTGGCTGCGGCTAGCAAATAAAGAAAGATGTTATTATCAGCCATCGGCGGTCCCCGGGCTCCGAAGCGACCGCTTGGGACGCAACCGGGACAAAACACTAAATTGTTGATGATGTTATTATCAGCTATCATCTTCATCACACAAGTGGTTAAAAAGTAAAGTTGAACAAAGTAATTATACATTGTATCTACGCATTGAAATAAATTTCTTATTTCTTAATTAATTGGGTTCAAAAACCATTGAAATCGGTTCAGCCGCTCTTGAGTTGATAAGATAGATTTGGAAGAAGGATGAAGAAATTTCATAAATTTATTTATAGTAAATATTTATTATTTTGAGTTGATAAAGTAGTGGCCTCCGACGAATTTCGAACCGCATTTTAGCTTTATTCTCATATTCAGGGCGGAGCCAAATCCAATTAAGTATAAATCATTAAAATCGGTTCAGTTTAGTCGTTCTAATGTCGACATGATGTAACTAAACACGAAATTTTAATATACATAAAATCATAATCGACTTTTCGAGACGTAAAATTCAATACCTACGCCCTGCACATTATAAAAAAATATATCAGTCTGTGTGACGTGAATAAATAATTTCCTTGCTTATTTTTTCAATTAAACCAAAAGCAAAATCGTTATAACAAAAGATCAACAGAAGGAAAACTTTGTAAATACATTAAAAATCTAGATTGTGCAATCGAGCTCTCTACAGGGTAAACGACAAAACTTGTATGGACTATTTCAATAATATTTAGTTACATGTATGGCTATTTCAAATTGATCCAGTCAGCCCGTAAATCAATAGAAAAGTGAAAATGACTGAATGACATTTAGGTAAGTAAGTATGTAAGTGCTTACGTCGGATTATCTGCGGTAATATTGACAAAATGAAGAAAGTGAACAATTTGACTTTTAACTTTTTAAAACGAACTTTTCCTTTGAATTAAATTTATTTTTCCCCTCATCGTCTTTTAAGCGTTAGTTAAATATATTTTCCGAACTTTCTTTACTTCATGTCAAGAGCTAGCAAGGCCAGCCAATTCGAGTAGTAGACTATTTGTATAAATAATGTTGAACTTCATATAAATTATCACTCCCTTCTACCTAATTACATTTTACGTCCGACTGTACACTCATAAGAAGTGGAGGGGATCATTCCACCGGCGATCTCCACTGGGTGTGGACGTGTTAACTTTTAGTAAATTTTCTTCATTTGCATCAAATATTTGTCAGGAATATATACCTAAAAGTCATCAAAATAAAGTATATCTTCCCTCAGCTTGCCTCAACTGACATGAATATTGGCACCCACACAATCTCATCCGTCAGTCTCTTACTCAATTTATCAGTTCTATTTTAACTAAACAATTAATTATAACGTAGTCTGCCTACAATTAACAATCACAAATATATTCATATTGTATCTATCTAATGTTTGTGTTTTGCTTTGCTTGTATTCAAAAAATATTTTTTATGACCCCTACTTAAACAGAAAGCAATGGAACCTTTAAATGATTTTCGGAAAATGTTAGTTTATGGTAAAAAAATCTCCAAAACAATAGTTCATTCTTAAAACTGTCAGCTTGCAGGTCTTTGTTTTATGGTCTGAAATATAAATTATGACCAATGTTTTAGCCATCCTCACATCATTTATAGGATCACTTAAAATTGTTTATTTATTTGAAGGAGATGACACTATGAAATCTTCCGATAGTTATCAGATTCATAAATATAAATATTTTTGAAAATTCTAAATAGTAAAATATTTGTCATAGTACCATCTCCGCAACATTATTAACTTAATTCGCTACGTTAAGCTTGTATTTGCCATATGCAATATACATAGACAACGAACATTTAGTTTACTATTCTAAATGAATAGTATTTTTTTTATTACATTTCCTCAAACTAGCGATTAATTCATCAAAAATGCATAAAACTTGAGAGTACTAAACAAAATAACTAATACCTATGTGGACTATGTCTGTACAACATCTACTATACTAAAAAAATCACATAACCTTTATCGTTTTTAATAACATAAAAGTATAAATTAATGTATTCTCCGTCACGAACTAAAGAGTTTTATAAATCACATCTAGTTCTTCGTCAATATTTTTCACTTAATTAATCAGTTCCATAAATAAACCACATTATTTTCTTCTATTATACATGCAATTTTGTGTTGATCAATGCGACCATTCGTGTCTTCTCTAGTACCTTAGATTAGTTTTCAATAATCATCATCAATATCAATGTATGATACCACGTCTCTTGGTTTAGTGTAGGTTGTCCAATATCTATAATGTCAATGCTGTCGGTATTCACTGTTTTTACGACAACTTCAAATATCTCTCTCCAAGTCTACATCATAGTATTTCTGATCTGCTTTATATTCATGTACCTACTTTTTAATTTTATTGCAACATGGTTTCATCGTACCTTTGTCAACGATTTGATAGGCTTATGTATTAAAGTAGACAAGATAAACATTTCTATCCAATTATCTTTTACATTGACGTCGCCAAGGGAAGTAGGAGAACCGATCCCTCAACTTTGGGGACTAATTTAGTAAATATATCTGCCAGAAACTGTATTTAATTTCTAGTCTACATGAAACTGGATCTAATTACTAGTCTGCCAGAAACTCATGTTCTTCTGATCCTCGAAGGTAGAGGGAGGATAGACTGCTGCCAGATTTGCGTTCAACACAGCCCAGTGTCTCTACTTATTAGTTAACGTTTGACTCCCCTTATCAGCTGGCGACGTCCTTGTCCCTTCACATCCAACCAACAGCATGTCTGCTAGTCTAGAATCGCGACCTACGTCAGTCGGACAGGTACCTCGCCCGGGATATATCTTCGTCCTCTTCCCGGCCCGGGCTGATGCTTTCGATCTCGTCAACTTCCTCTAGATTCTTTGTGCTCGGGTTGCAGAGTCTGAAAAGAGGAGATTTAGATTGGTGATTTCATTGAATGCTACAACACATTTTGGAATTCATTTCGCCCATAGCACATCTCCGCCACCACCGCATTACAGATCCAATATGCTGCCTTATGGTGGCACTCCTAGTGTATTTATTACTTTCTTCGGTCGTGGTCCGAGCATTTACCTCTAGATTTTTCAAATCTATGTAGGTATTTCTACCATCAGCTCGGCGGTGACGGTAAACATCGTGAGGAAACCTGCACGTTTGGAATAGTTTCTGAAACGTGTAACCATGATTCAGTTGGTCTGGTTCCCCTGTAAAGGGTTGCGAAGGTCAGACGGCAATCGCTTCATTGTAATTACCAGACTCCACTGGAAATCCCAGAAATCTTGAATCATGGTCCAAGCGTACCTTGTGCTCCAGAGCGACTGACGCAACCGGGAATTACCTACACGTTAAGATGAGGCGCCCTGTTGGTCTAGTGGTTGAAGTACCGGGCCGTGACCTCGGGGCCCTGGGCTCGATTCCCGGGTCGACAAAAAAGTATGTTTCGTGTTTTTCGAACATTGCTCGGGTTTTTGTTCACCAATCCGCATTAGGCAAGCGTGGTGATTAAGCCTAATCCCATCATAGTAGCGATGATTTGATTTCTATGATGGAGACCTTTGCCCTACTGTGGGACAGTATATAGGCTGATATACTATAAGATGA
Organism: Marasmia exigua; assembly: GCA_019059595.1. Taxonomy (NCBI): domain Eukaryota; kingdom Metazoa; phylum Arthropoda; class Insecta; order Lepidoptera; family Crambidae; genus Marasmia; species Marasmia exigua. Next base: position 2,204,408 of record CM032478.1, on the reverse strand, counting down.
GGGTACAGGCTGAAGAATAGGTGACGTAGCGGTTAGAAGGTCGCACTATAAAACGACGGCCTGCGCAAGAGGTCCCGGGTTTGATCCCCGGGGCGGGCCAAAAATTTGTACCTAAGTTTTCGGTAAGTAATTCTTAGTGTCAGCCCGGAGTCTGGAAGTTGGCGGTCTTGTACCCCCGTGCCTCGGAAAGCAAGTTAAGCCGTTGGTCCTGCGCCCAATCCCTCTCCGTTCGCGTCACGCTGCCATCGGAATATGAGGGTAAAGAAATAGAGAGTGCACTTGTGTTTGCGCACACACTTGAGCACTATAATATGTCCTGCGTAAGTGTCTGATCGTTGAGACTGGCCGCCGTAGCCGTAATCGGTTGGAGGATATATTATTAAAGTAGGTATAGGTACTTGATACAGTAGCAACTGACCTGCATTTGCAGCAGACGATGCAAGGCGCAGCGAGCAGCAGCAGGGGACTTGCCACCAGCAGCAACAGGCCGAACCCCGCGAATATACCTACCACCTGGAAAAGCAATAGAAAACGCATTTATGTAATAAGATTTTAAACTTTCGCGTTGCATCATACAGATAATTAAAGAACACGGGACAAAATTCGGTTATTTTTATATGTAAGTACATACTCGTGGTAGCATCCATTCTGTCCGCTTGTGACAAGGAGGATATTGTCGTTGGCTTGTGACCACGACTGTTGTAACGCGACTGAAACGTCAAGCTGTGAGTAGATACTACTACGAGTATGTACCATTGGCGAAGAGTCCATACAACCCGATTCCCGTCGGCTTCCCTTACGAAAAATCGAATCTATGGGCCAACGATATTTTTATCTGTTAAATTGTTCACAGTCACAGTTAGTTCAAATAGTTTGAATTGACTACCGGCGTGAACCAGCACTGTACTGTGTTTCGATGCGTGAGGGGGGGTACCGGAGGCCCAATCCAGGGGAAAGGGGGGGGGGGGTTTGCAGGGCAGCGGTTGGCAAGGTTGGCAGCGCACTTGTGACTCCAATGGTTTCATGGGTATCCAAGGGCGGCGGCAATCGCTTACCATCAGGTGTTCCGTTTGCTTGTCTGCCACCTATGACATAAAAACTTTAAACCCGGACATAAACATCAGTGCTGAGCAATTTGGTAAGTTAATTTTATGTTCCGGCTTCCCACTTGAAAATATTCACCCTTCGCCACTGGTATGTACTTACATATAAAAATAACCGCGTTTTGTCCCGTGTACATTTATTATTTGTATAATTTATGTATTTATCTTGAAAATCGAAATTTGGGCTTCCAGCATTTACCAGTCAAACGATTTATGAACACCATGTACAAACAGTTTTGTGACGCGATGCGCGATAGGTACAAGAACATGGACGAACTTTGTGGTCGCTTGTTTTTTCCGGTCAAATTGTCAAACGCGTTTTTAAAAATTTAATTAAGAGCCTATTAGACATACAACCTATGCGGATAAAGAATGGGATCAGAAATGGCGGCGCATCTATTCACTTCTCGCTCGCACACTATTTGCGTCTATACTCCCACTCGTGGGGTGCGAGTATAGAGGCAAATAGTGAGCGAGCGAGAAGTGAATAGATGCGCCGCCATTTCTGATCCCATTCTTTATCCGCACAGGTTGTACTCAATATTTAGATCTATAGACAAGAATACTAGCAAGCGTAATGTATTTTATTTATTTATTAGGCACATGTATTATTATTATTTGATAGAAATGGGGTGAGCCCTGCGTCTCATAGCCACTGCGACCAGTAGATGATCTATTGTGGCAGCCCCGTAACCTATTACAGCACCTCATGTAGCTCCAGTTCCAGGATAAACCCGAGAATGGAGCTGATGGGGGAGCTCTTGATCTCGTCAGCCGAGATCATGTGTGCTCCCAGGTGCCGGCTTCTGCAGCGGTGCAGCGCTATGCACTCGCCGAGGACGTGGATAATCGTTTCCTCGTCCTCGCGACAGAACCTGCAGATTTTGGTATCTGTAAGGCCCATGTTGTGCAGGTGCTTATTTAATTTGCAGTGCCCTGTGAGGGTCCGAGTGAGTGCCCTAACATGTCCTCTACTCAGTTTTGTTATTTCTACAGCTCGTTTCTGATCGAACGCCTGTATCAACGCCTTAGACTGTTCTAGTCGAGGTAATCTTTTCCAGAATTCAGTGCTTTGTTTTTTCTCCCACTCTTTTAACTCGAACCTGACCATGCATGCTGGAACGCCACTTATTGGTTCCGGTCCGAGTAGTGGGCTCTCTGCCCCGGCCTTTGCTAGCACGTCAGCGACTTCGTTGCCTCTGATATTGCAGTGTCCCGGTACCCAAATCAGATTTACAATGTTGGCATTGCCAAGCTGGTTTAGGAGCAGGACAAACTCGCTAGTGAGTTTGGAGTCAAGTTCACAGGATGTTAACGCCTTGAGGGCAGCTTGACTATCTGAGAAGATGAATATCTTCTTATTCTGGAGATTCATTTGTAGACTCTCTTGGACACAGCCAATTATTGCGAAGACTTCCGCTTGGTACACTGTGGTATAGCGACCCAGGTTGGCGAATTTGCGTATTCCGCAGCGATCATTACAAAATCCCGCCCCAGATATGCCCTGCTTCCTGGAGCCATCTGTATACCAAACGATGTCATTCTGCTTAACATTTCCGGGAGTTCCAGCCTCCCAGTCTTGTCTACTTGGTAACAAGACTGTAAACCGCTTATCGAAGCGGTGTTCACGGACCATGGAGTCAGAGGGCATATCCATGACCGGAATTTTCATTAGTTCATTGTAGAGGCCTCTCATGACCCTAGAATGCCATCTCGTCCTCCCTCTGATTTTCGCTCTCGTGATAGCCATCCTCGCTTCCATCTGCACGTGAATGTGCAGAGGTGGAATGTTCAGGAGGGCATCCAGTGCTGCAGAGGGAGAGGACGAAAGCGCGCCAGTGGCTATAAGGCAGGCAGTTCTTTGAACTTTGCTGAGGTTCTCTACGCAGTTAAGTTGGTGCGTCTTCTTATACCACACACAGCAGCCATAAGTGACGATCGGCCTCACTATGGTTTTATAAATCCAGAGTGCGGCCATGGGCCGTAGCCCCCATTTTAGCCCCACCAACCTACTGCTTGCCCCCATCGCAATTTTTGCCTTTCTAGTGATGTAGTCGAGATGCTTGTTCCATGTTAGTTTTTGGTCTAAAAAGACTCCGAGATATTTGACCTCGTTGGACAAGCATAGCTTCGTACCAAGAAGTGTTGGGGTGTGTAGCGCCTCTAGTTTCCTTCTTTTGGTAAACGGGATTAAGACCGTCTTACGTGCATTGACTGTTAGCACGTGTCTCGTGCACCAGTTTTCTACTAGGCACATGTATTATGTAAGTCCTAAGACTATGCGAACCCTAAGCTTAGTTTAATAATAATAATATAATAACATTTGATAACATCACATACATTGATCCGACTCCGAGATAGGTAGCTCAAGCACCTGTGTTACGGATATCAGAATCAACAGTGGGATTACAAATATTTACAGCATATAATACTTTTCTTTTATAAATACATAATTATAATATATAGAAAACACCCAAACCAATACAAACAGACATGTTCATGCACACAAATGTTTGTACAGTGCGGGGATCGAACCCGAAACCCTTGCACCAGAGGCAGCGTTCACTACCACTGTTCCAAACGGTTTGTCTAAATATCGTGTGGCTTATTATAACAGCCTGTTTAATTGTCATGAGTGAACGAACCTGTGCGCGATGCCACAGCACGGATGCGCGTGAGTGTCCCAGCTTGTTCTTGCACGGGCCCTTGTCGTAGTGCCGTAATAAAAAGTCGTCCTGGAACAATTTAATTTTTTTTATTAGTTATATACTTATATGAAAATATAGTACACAACGCTTCATCTGCTATCGCCTTGATCATTCTTTCTCTGAGCCTTGTCTCCTTGCCTTGTTGTGCTTTCTACTCATAAACGACACCTCGTGCTGCCGTCGTCTTGACCGTCTTAGCCGAGCCGTGTCGTCCTATCTCCTCCCTGAACCCACCTGGAAGTGGACCTGCACCGGCCGGCCACGACACCATACTGTGTTCAGAGGAGGGGGTCATCATCAGCCCATTTAAGTCCCCACTGCTGGGGCACGGGCCTCCCTCAATCACATGAGGGGTAATTGCCATACTCACCACGCTTGGCAGACGGGTTGGCGAGATATAAATGCAGAGTTTTCCTTCTCTGGGTGCTGATGATCATGCCAGCACCTTAGTCGCCTTTTACGACACCTCGGTAAGAGTGAGAGTCGCCTATTCTACTCTGCCGGGGACCACACGTTATACTTTTTCTCTTTTAGTGAAATATAGTTTGTTGGTGAAACGACCTGATTTTATTTCACCACAAACCCCTTTAACGTTTCAAAATATTACAAGGCTTGAGACAGAAGCAACACAAAATATGTAGATAGAAAGACATAGTCGGCTAAGTAGGTAAATCAAGTAAACTGAGGGCCTAATTTATTAGACAGAACATTATCTTTAATTTATTTATAAACTATTTATGTACACATACATATAAACTATTTATGTACCACACATATCGTCCGTGCGTCACATTAGGGCTCACATAAAACCAGCGCCATGGCCTGAAGGTACTCCTACCTAAAGCCATGGCAGAAGCTGAGTGAGCTACTTTTCACTGACTATCGCGACACACCTTACACACACACACACCTGTAAGCAAATACTTAGTGCCCGGCTTGAGAAGCCATATTATTACTTTGTTTTTTTTTTTTTCTCTTTAATTTTTTTTTTCTCTGTTTGTCTTCTTTTATATTTGTAATGTTGTGTTTGCTGTATTAGTTTGTGTTTGATTTGATTATACTTGTTGCGTTATTATCTGTAAAATGTGGTGTGTCGTATTATTCAGTGAATAAATGTTTCTATCTATCTATCTATCTATCTAATTGAAAGCAGACATTACGACCGAATCGGAGCTTCCCTCTCATTCACACGCTGTGTGTCTCCTTTGTTTTGGTGCGACAGGTATATTCTCGTTCCTTACGGGATGGCTTTAAATTAAGCCACCATGCACACGCACATATTTTATGTACATATGTACTCGCGAACAGTGATCTCGGCGTTGTTCAACGTGAGACCGAGACAGACTATTGGGAACGTGTGTAAGAGAAACACGATGCGATATACTGCCTAGCGCGTAGCGATCACGATAAATTCCTAAGTTTGCTCCAATTAGCCCCACGGCGCATTCATTCGGTAACCCTGCCTAATAAAAAGGTTGGGGGCGTGGGTGCGATCCCCACCCTAGACAAACATTCGTGTGATGAACACAAGTGTCTGGTGTAATGTGTTTAACAACTGACATTTTAGTATAATGTTAGTAATTCCTCTGTTGGATATTCGTAACATATTGAGCTGCTAATTAAAGTTCGTAAAGTATAGCTTGATTCAAATGATAGCAATTAATTTCGAGGAAAAATGGTATTTATGGAAATAACAATGAAATTCTATGGAATATAACTTTGTATAATGATAAACCTTTATGTTCATTGAAATAAAGATCAAATGACATCAGTAATTCAAATCATGCTCTATTTTTAACCCCCGACGCAAAAACGACGGGATGTTATAAGTTCGACGTGTCTGTGTGTGTGTTTGTGTGTCTGTCTATGGTATCGTAGCTCCCGAACAAATTAACCGATTTTGATTTTGTTTCTTTTTGTTTGAAAGATGAATAAGGAGGGAGTAGTCTTAGAACACTCCCTCCTTATTCATCTTTCGATCGATCGATTTTTATACAACATAGGTGTTCTTAGCTATGTTGGATAAAAATCGATCCAAGATGGCCGCCGTCACAAAGATTTGGATTTTATGTTTTAACACAACTCCCACAAATGAGTATCTTATAAAAGGGTTTGAGTAGCAGAATATATTAATTGTGAAAAATTTCAAATCCAAGATGGCCGCCGTCAGAAAATGACGAATAACCTATTTGTTGTTCCAACTGCCTCAATATAGGTATCAAATGAAAGAGCTTTAGGTGTGTCGGGGGTTTATTAAATTTTCAATTGATTTTTTTACGGACTATACCTTACCTATTACTATATAGTCCGAACGTCAATATGAGACGATATGTTAAAAGTGTAAGAAGGTAGAGCAGAGGGCCTATTCTCGAGCACTCGACATTGAAATCGACTTAGAGATTTGTATGGACGTATGTATGAAATCTCTACATTCGACATCAATGTCGAATGCACGAGAATGGCACCTCTGGTAAGTAAGTATGGCGACGTCCACAGTTTTCCATGGAACTGGAAAACGCGAGCTTTAAACGGAATGTGCCTTTTTCGGAAAAAAAAAACGTCACAGAGTGTGAAAGAGATCCAATTATCCTGACGCAATTTTAATGCATCTCTATACGGGTGCGGTAGAGAAAGAACGTCGCCCAGCATGTAACCCCTGTCCTGTACTAACGGCATTGTGCGGTTTTTCAAATATGGCTTTCTATGAAAAGGTTCAGTCTGATTAGAGTGTACGTCGGTGCAGCTTTCAAATTATCAATGGACAACATTTCAAAATTGCTAAGCTCTGAAACAAAAAATACCAATTCTTTATTTACTTTTCCGCTGCTTGAATATATATTTATTCATTTTTTATATTGCTCATTTACTGAGAAAAAAATTAAAAACTAAAAAACGTAAGATGACGTCATCGGACGGCAGAATGTTAAATATTTCTTTGCTTAGCACATTATAGTTTTAAATTTACGAAATGCCAAGCCCATGACATGCAACTGTCAAAAAAAAAGACAACTTGTCAACGTTGAATGAATGAATGACGTTGACAATGTTGACACTAGTATTAATTACCTTTGACAGTAGTACTTTTTTTTATTAAAACAATGATAAGCAAAGGAATATCGCTGTATTCAGCCTTCCGATGACGTCATTTGGCGCTTACGTCTATTTAGAATATAAAGAATTTCAATAATTATTTTATGTATGAAAATGGACAAATTTTGAAAAAAGAAAAAATTTTCCATTCCATTCATTCTTTTGCTTGCGATTGGACGGATCCATTCAATTCAGCAATCGTTCAGTGTTTGACAACAGTGCAATGCCGCTTTCTAGAAAGTGTAACGCTTTCTACGACCATTGTCAGAACTGGTTTGATCGGCAATCTTGGCATTGCAGAACTGATGGTAAATAAAACAGTTTTTGTGATCTGAATCGTCAATTTAAAGATGATGAAAAACATGCATGTATCTATAATATTCTACATAGTCCTTCTTATCTTAGCGTGAGACTACTAAAAAGTAGTGCACAATTATTAAATAAATAGTATAAATGATAACTTACAGACTGGAGCTCTGAAATTGTTTAAAAAACAATACCTACTCAAAGAGATCCGTCGTGAAGCAGCACTGTGCTGAGATTCGCTTCGTGAGTGAGGGTACCGGAGGCCTAATCCTTCTGTACCCTCACGCAGCGAAACACAGCACAGTGCTGCTTCTCGCCCGTTTACTGTGAGGCCGTGGTATCACTCCGGTCGATACGGCCCATTCATGCCGAAGCGTGGCTCTCCCACGGTAAAATGTTGAGTGAGGAGAATAGGCCCTCTGTCCTCTCTACCTTCTTACACTTGACCATACCGTACTATATCGTCCGTAAAATATAGCATGATTGGAATAACAGATATCATTTGATCTTTATTACAATGAATATAAGGTTGGATTCGGCGGGTAGGGCAAAAACAAGCCGCGTGGGCTGATGCAATTCTAAGGTTTTAAATTAGTGTCTAGTGGTTTTTAGTGTACAAAGTTGGTGTTTATTTGTGCAGCCAGTGAAATGCCGAAAATTTATCTTAATAATAACAATCGTTGAATTGTATCGTTTTTAACACTGCTATTGTGTGTCGAGAGAGTGTCTACTGACAACTTGCTTGGACAGTGGCGTAGCGTCCCTTGTCGGGGCCCCGTATAAATAATAGTTTGGAGGCCCTAATATGGGGGTAAAGATTTTTCACAAAAGAAAAAAAATATTGTGAAATGAAATATTTATATTTTATCATAACATAATTGAACCATATTACTAATAAAATAAAAATTTAACTTTTGAACGCACGCTTAAGGCGAGGAAAAAAAGGAATAGCTTTAAAGAATTTTGTCATTTGTAAAATAAAATAAATTAGAAAGTTTTTATTTTTTTTCCTTACACACTTTGGGGGCCCCCGTGGCCCCGGGGCCCCGTATAATTGATACGGCAGATACGGCGATAGCTACGCCCCTGTGCTTGGACCTAATAAAGCCTTAAAACCCGCGATTGCTTTTAGTTAGAATGATATCCGCTGAATCCGTAGGTCGATAAAACGTAAAAACACCGTGTGACTTTGACTGACTTCGACTGTTGACTACCTACTTATTCTCAATAAATAGTTTTTTAGCTTTTCGCGTTGCATTATAACTATAATGTATCAATACGGGGATTAACACGATATTTATTATGTGAAACAACATTGTGTACTCTCATTTGGCACGACGTTTCGGCTACGTTACAGCAGCCGTGGATACGAGCGGACTCACGGTTATAAGATAGTTGACGAGTCTTTGTGTTTACTATAACCTCATCTTAGCGTATAATTCCCGGTTGCGTCGCTTCGGTTGGTACGCTTGTACCATGATTCAGAATTTGGGGAGGTCTGGTAATTATAATGAAATGACTGCCGTCTGAACTCCGCAACCCTTTACAGGGGAACCAGACCAACTGAATTATGGTTACGCGTTTCAGAAACTATCAGAAACGTGCAAGTTTCCTCACGATGTTTTCTGTCATCGCCGAGCCATATAAAAAAAAGAATATATAATGTTTATCATTTTACGAAGTTTTATTCCATTCATGACATCACTAGCAGCTAATCAGAAAACCGGCGTGAAGCAGTGCATGCGCTGTTTCGCTGCGTGAGTGAGGGTACCGGAGGCCAAATCCAGGAGGGAAGGACGGTTAAAAGGTAAGCAGCGCACTTGTGACACCACTCGTGTTCAACTGGCAGCGGTAATCACTTACCACCTTACACATAAAAAAAATAGAACCGGAGTAGCTAACAATAGTCGCTAGTTAGTTAGAGGGACTACCTGTCGCTTCAATCGTGTGCATCACACCGAAGACGATACGAGCGCAGGCGCACCACAGTAGCATGACCGAGGCGAGGGGTGTCAAGGTGACACAACGAGTTTTTCATAGCTAATCGTACACTCGACTTCGTCCCCGTCCTCGATTAATTGCTAGAACATCGACCCTCATTGTATTCTAATGAGTTTGAGATATCTTCAGGAAATTTTATTACTATACTTTTTTTTTTAACATAATATGTGCCAAATTCTCGGAGGCGAGCGTTGGCATTTACACCACGGTTTGTATCTAGCTACCACAATTCTTATCATAACCGAATCTCCCTCATAATGTTGTGCTGTATATATATGTGTTTGTTTGTTTGTATACGTTTTGTTATTTTGTTTTAGGTGGTGTAACCCTCAATTAAAAAATAAAAATCAGAATGAGTAAAATATCATTACACCGGTCATTTTCTCAATATAACGTGTCTCTTTAATCGCTCGACATTGGCAGAGTTATATAAGTGTTCGCCGTGGGCAACACAGTAGCAGCCATAATAAAAAAAAAAATTCTTATCATGCGTATTCGTATTTTTTTTTTATGTGATAGGTGGCAGACGGATAGCCCGATGGTAAGCGACTGCCGCCGCCCATGGACATCCGCGACACCAACGGAGTCACAAGTGCGCCGCCAACCATTAAGCCCCCCTCTCCCTCGTATTGGGCCTCTGGTAGGTACCCTTACTCATGCAGCGAATCACAGCACAGTGTGGATCTCCCACGGTCACAAGTGATTTACGCAGTATGCACTGCTGCCAGCCAGAAGCCACTAGACAGTTACTCGGTATGTCATGCGAGCTACTGCAGTGCTGCTACACGACAGCTGGAGTCGTATGTACGCTAGCTTTAACTATAGTAAGCCTTTTGTATCAATACTATTTATAAAGAGGTAAATTTTACAGACAATGGCAACTCTTAAGGTGACGGGTAGGGCACACTAGCGACGCCAATCAATTTTAATACACCGGACTACGGCTACTAAACCGGATCTATTTTAAACAATTTCGGGGTAACAACCTCTCGGCAAACACTTATACTAATTATTAAATAATCATGCACAAATGTTGGGTCCGTTTTTGTACGCGAAAAATTGATTCACGCTAAAAGTGGCCGCTTTGGGCAGTAATCAATTTTTCGCGGACGCGTTGAAACCAACATTTGTGCATGGTTATTTAATAAATAGTACCTATAAGTGTTTGCCGAGAGGTTGTTACCCCGAAATTGTTACAAACACATCCGGTTTAGTAGCTAACAATTAAAATCGATTGGTGTCGCTAGTTAGTCTACCCGTCGCCTTAATCCGAAAACTCGAAACGCTTGCGCGAAGTAATCGGCACCTAGCGCCATCTATTGGTATAAAGTGGAACTAATGTGCCGAAGCGAAGTGAGAGCGGGCCACACTAGTAGTCTATAAAAGCTTTAGAGTTTGTATTGAAATGCGAAGGCGTTGAAGGAGGCCATGTATGTAGGTATGTCCAGTAGAGGATCAACACCGGCTGTCAACACACAACAAAATTGTAAAGAAGACAGATTTGAATATCAACTTCAAATTTATCCAGTTTACAATATTTTTGTACTCGTATGTAGACAGCAAGTAGGCACACTGGGCGTATAGTGACACAACTTTCCTATAAGAGTTACATATTTCGCTTGGAAGAAACTTTATATGTATCAGGGTGAAGAGTAATCTCAGAAAATGGCTCACCAATATTATTAATTCACTCTTCAAGTTTATCTGAGGTATGTACGTGATAATTTTAGGAAGTGCTCGTATTTCTTACATAAGAATTCTTATGAGGCTGGAGCGGGGCCAACTTAGGTCCATTATAGATTTATGTGTCAGGATGTTTTGCTGGATCTTCTTTTTTGAATATGGACTGTACAGACACACGTTGGGGTAACTACAAAGTGTCAAATTTCGCCAGTGTGTATATTGAAAATGTATTTAACATCAGTGGCGTGGCTAGACGTGCGCGACAGCTTCATCAGATTCAGAAAGAGCAGGAGCCTGAGATGTCGAGTCATCTTAGGATTAGAATTTCAGTGTACTCACGAAGCCAGACAGTACCATGAGAAGATATGCTTGCACCGCTTGCTGATGAACTGCGCACAGCCCTCGTCCTTCTCGATAGGCTCGCGGCAGATAGGACAAAGTTAGATCTTCTCCAGAAAGAACAGGAGCCTTAATGGGAGATCAAATCATATTAGGATCAGAAGCTTGGTGTACTCACGTCTAGGGAAGCCAGGCAGTACCAGCAGAAGACATGTTTGCACCGCTTGCACATCATCTGCGCACAGCCCTCGTCCTTCTCGATGGGTACGCGGCACATGGGACACAGCTTGATGAGCTCTGAGTCGGGCAGGAGCGGTGCGCCCGCGCCGCCTGCGGAAGACGCCGCGGCCGCCGCTTCGCAGGTTTGACCGCCGTGCCACTGGGGACAAAAAGAAAATGAATTGTCATTATAAATTCTGAGATAGACCTGGCAAAAACGTATCTTTGAAAAGATTTGAACATTTGCATCTGGATCAGTGCAAACATGCGGAACAGTGAAACGCTGCATTTGGAACATCGACTGTCAGATAGATCTGTGACCATTCGGATCATTCGGCACCTCGGATCATTCCGCTTATTCGGTCATTCAGCTCACTCGGATCATTCGGCGCATCGGCAGTTCACTAGGACTCGAGATCTATTTGAGTCGAATGATACATTCAGAGCGAACATTAGAGATTCGGAACAGTTCAGATCATTGAGTCGTTTCAGTAAAGACTTACACACGTCTATTCTGAGAGATTTAAGTCAATTATCATCATCTTAGCGTTATCCTGGTTGCGTGCCAAGCTGGCAGCTTGGCAACCCGGGGTCCGGTAAAGAAAGAGTAGTCCAAATTTTTGATTCAGATCAAGGGCACTGTGAAATGTTATGTCCTGCTTTACCATGCGTCAACGTATCAGTGGCGAAGAGTCCATATAAGCCGATTCCCGTCGGCTTCCCTTAAGAAAAATCAAAACTATGGGCCAACGATATTTTTATCTGTTAAATTGTTTACTTAGCGTCACACATAATTGAAATAGTTTGAATTGACTAAACGCCTACAAAATTTTATGAGCAATGCAAATAATGCAGTGGCAAGGCAAGCCGGTAAAATACCGAGTTACTTCTTCATACTACAAAATCTCATACTGAGCATCTGTCCTTTTCATTTGTGTGAACAGATCGTCATGTTCCGTCTCGTTTTAGCACGCGCAAATTTACTTGGAAATAACTCGATGCCTATCGGCTTGTTATAGAGAAAGGTTAATTGGCAATGCACAGGTGCAAGCGAGAAAGATCACTCAATGAAGTAAAATTGTAATCCGGAAGAATTAAGAATGAATGTAGTGGTATTAAATCATGACAGGCGCGTACTACATTTTTATTTCCCTTGCTTTTTAGTTTTAATTTAATGGCGGATAATGCGAATTGTATGTAAACAACTTGTTAGTTTCGTTTTCTCGAATTTGTTTTGGTGTTGAATTGTGGTGAAATGGATTAATTTTGGTATTGTGTGTCGTGTTAAAGTCATCTTAATATCCGTTGTCGGTTAAAATTGCATTAATACCGATAGATAGTTTAGCGGAGACTTCGTTCTCAAAATTAAGTTTTGTGAACAAAAAACATGTCGTACAAGTAGGCCGCGCCATTCCAAATTTTTTTTTTTAATATTTCCATACATCCATTTGCGACAAGTATACGTGGATGACAGGTATTTGTAAGTTAAATAAAATGTTTTGTTTTCCCTGTTTAATATTTTCGGAGTCGAGTTCAGTTTGGAGTAGCACGGGTTTTACGAGCACTTACCAAGATCGCATGCATCATCATTCATAACGCATACAACTTAAACTCAACAGTCATTTTTCAAAGGCCTGGATTATTACCTGAACTGACTGTGGGAGAGCCACGCTTTGGCATCAATGGACCGGCTCGACCGAAGAGATATACCACGACCTCACAGAAAACCGGCGTGAATCAGCACTCTACTGTGTTTTGCTGCGTGAATGGGGGTGAAATGACTATGTTTACATTTTAACAGATGCCCCAGGCGAGAAACATTTTTAAATCAGCGGAGACTAAATTGATATTACTTATTTCATCCGTTCACTGGTACAATTTTATTAGGTGCCTCGGGCGTTGTGAGGGATTAAGCTAATAACGATAGATCATGAGAAAATTGTATGCAATTAGACGAGCTATGCGGTACATATATGAGTGATTCACATACTATCGTATATGAATAAGCTTCGCAAAAACAATATCACTTGCTGACCCATGGCGCATTTGGTGGAGTTGGTTCCAAAAGTTGTGGTTATATAGAGTGGCTCATTTTCAGTGGTCCAAAATCTTTTTTTAGAAGGCGCATCTGAAACATTTCTATATAATGTAAAAAATGGAAAAACATGGAAGCTTCTTTAAATATAAATAATGTTTTCTTTTTTATAAAGGAAAGTTAATTTTATATAAAATATATTTCTGTATGAAACTAGTTTTTAAGATTTTTATGTTTTGCCCTAACAGGGTGCATGTGCTGTACTTTTATTATATTTATTATATCTGTAATACCATATGACGTAACGCAATAAACTATTTGAATTCAATTGAATTAATATTGCGCGATTTTTTGGGTTTATTCCCGCTGTCCACCCTCTGCTTGTCCACCCCGGGTGGACAGTGAAACAATTGTTAAAAAATTCCCGCTGTCTACCCCCTGATTTAACCAAGAAGGGGTGGACAGCGGTAAATTTTTTAACAATTGTTTCACTGTCCACCCGGGGTGGACAAGCAGAGGGTGGACAGCGGGGATAAGGGATTTTTTGTAGTCTTCGAGAAAAAGAAATTGAGTAGTATGAAAATTTACAGTCAGACGAGATTGAAATTTTAGGTCGGTATTTGATTCTCATTTGAACTACTTTGAAATAACATTTTTTGTGCAAGACAAACGCTCAATAAAAAGGGTGATTAGCATGTGACGTCACAGGCTAGTATGTATTTTGTGTGCAATTCCGTACCCTCGCACTTGACCTTAGAGGGGTAGGAGCGGCTGAAAATCAGCGCTGACCTATGTCAGCATTAGCTGAGCCACTGCCTTCCTTGCTTGCTTTCCTTACATTATTGTTAATATTTTGAAAACTAAGTAATGTAAGGTAGATAATTTATAGTTTACTTAATAAATTATAAGTGTTACGGAAATACCTATGTACCTACTTACCTGTTTTGTTTTATGAGAAAGCAATAAACGTTTTATTTTTTCATTATTTTTTTTAATCGACGATTCGTTTGGATCATTGGTAGAAAACGCTGCCTCTGGTGCAAGGATTGCGGGTTCCATCCCCGCACAGTACAAATATTTGTGTGCATGAACATGTCTGTTTGTATTGGTCTGGGTGTTATCTATGTACTTATAAGTATGTATTTACAAAAGAAAAGTATTATATGTCAACTTTAAAAGTATTATATAATCCCACTGTTGATTCTGATATCCGTGACACAGGTGTTTGAGCTACCTATCTCTAAGTCAGACCAATAAATAAATATTTCATAACATCACATACATTGATCTGACTCCGAGATAGGCAGCTCAAGCACCTGTCTTACGGATATCAGAATCAACAGTGGGATTACCAATATATACATATAATATACTTTTATTTTGTAAATATCAACTTATAATACATAGGAAACACCCAAACCAATACAAACAGACATGTTCATGCACACAAATGTTTGTACTGTGCGGGGATCGAACCGGCAACCCTTGGACCAAAGGCAGCGTTCACTACCACTGTTCCAAACGGGTCGTCAAATTTTTAGGTCAATATTTGTGATTTTGTGAAATATTTATTTATTTATTTAATTCCTGTAATAAGGTAATCATTCTCAGCTTGAAACCAGACGTTACATGCTCAAAATGACCCCGAGAGTGATCTCATATGCTCTGGTCCCCCTGATTTTTACCCTCTTCCATTTTATGTAAAAATAGATATTATTATAATCTTATTCAGCATTGATAGAGGTTTTCCACTTATTTATGCTTAGGCAGGGTCCTAATAAGGTTGTTTTATGGGATAATTATTATTCATCAAGCCGCTTAAACATGCAAACTCTAACCGTGAGCAAGTACGGTCACGTGCACTTATAAGTATACATTCTCATTCAAATATGAACCTTGTTGTTCCGTCTTAAGAGTCGATGTGTTTACATTTCACTGTACGTACCCGAGCATCGTATGTGGATACAAATGGACAAGATTTTATTGGAAATAGGAAAACAAATGTCACTTATATCTATACGATATACATGTTATTGTAGTCTTATAAAGAAGGCTTTTTAGGGTTCCGTAGCCAAATGGCAAAAAACGGAACCCTTATAGAATCGTCATGTCTGTCTGTCCGTCCGTCCGTATTTCACAGACACTTTTTTCCGAAAATATAAGAACTCATCTATTGAAACTAGGTAAATAGATGTATTTTGTAAACCGAATCAAGATTTGTACACAAAAATGGAAAATAAAAAAATAGGGGGGGGATCCATACTTAGAACAGAAACTCTGATTTTTTTTTTCATCAAACCCATATGTGTAAAGCATTTTTCAATTTTTTTTCAAATAGTTTTATTACCAGTTAAGTGTCCACGGTCTTTAAAAATGAGGTTGAGGTATCAATTTTTTTTTCTTAACGTTAATGAAGTTATAATATAGCACTTAAATATTTTATAGTGCTCAAGTGTGTGCGCAAACACAAGTGCACTCCCTTACCCTCATAATGCGATGGCACACCAGCGTGACACGATTGGAGAGGGATTGGGCGCAGGACCAACGGCTTAACGTGCTTTTCGAGACACGGGGGTATATGACCGCCGACTTCCCTCCGGGCTGACACTAAGAATGTCTGACCGAAAACTTAGGTACCTACATATTTTTGTTCCGAATCTTGTGCAGCCATCGCTTTAAAGTGCGACTCACTCACACGCCACCGAGGCATATATAAATAAATAATAAAAAATAAATATTTCACAACGTCACATAGATTGATCAGACTCCGCGATAGGTAGCTCAAGCACCTGTGTTACGGATATCAGAAACAGAAACAGTGGGATTACAAATATAAACATATAATACTTTTCTTTTGTAAATACATACTTATAATACATAGATAACACCCAGACAAATACAAACAGATATGTTCATGCACACAAATGTTTGCACTGTGCGGGGATCGAACCAGCAACCCTTGCACCAGAGGCAGGGTTCACTACCACTGTTCCAAACGGGTCGTCATATATATATCTAAAGCACATACTTTACCTTAGCAATTAACATTAATACCTCTAATTTAAGCAAACTAGGCGATCAGTAGAGGCGTGATAAGTTTCGAGTTGTCGATTATCGATTTAACAGCAAGCTATTACACCCTCTAGTTTGAACCAGGTGGGCGGATCCAAGCTTTAGGCCACCATATAATATAGGTCTTTAAATTGACCTGTGAAATAGCCGTTTTGTATGGCGACTTTCTTAGAAAAAAATATATTTTCCATACTAACTTTTTTTTAATTTGTTAAGTAGCTAATCTATAAGGGTTATTTTTGCATCACATACAATGATCTCTATTTAAGGTGACGGGTAGCAGTGGCGACACCAATCGATTTTAATTTTATAGGCGTCGCTAGTGTGCCCTACCCGTCACCTTAATATAAATCATAAATCAAAACCGACTTAAAAAGTCGTGGAACACGAACGTGGACACCATAATAAATTTTAAATCAAAATAAAATTATAATATGGTAACTTTTTGCTTACCAAAGTTATACATTTTATTGTGTCAACTAGGTTGAGAAACGGGAATTTCATAGGTAAAGACATATTATATATATAGATATAGAACGCCAACTGCCTACATCGCGTGATAAACAGGCTGCCCACGAGAAATGTAAACATCTCAACTCTTAAGGGGGAACAATAAGGTACATATTAGAATGAAATTGTATACTTGTTACTCTTATTAGTGCACGTGACTGTACATTTTAAATACATATTCCTGTTTAATTAATTCGCTTGCGAAATATTGAAGTGGTCCATGCTGATGAGGTTGATGTTCTTTTAGCAAGTTCGGTATATCAATAAAACTAGCGAAAAATGTCCATACATTATTGACGAGTAGCTGTTCCATTTTGTACGGAACAGCAGATTTTTTTAAATTTATTGATCTAACTTACTAAGAGGACTTTATTCATGATACCTATCCACATGACGAGTGGCGAAGGATGGTGAAGAAAGCCATAAACGCTGATGTGGTGACGACCACGATACTCTGCCAAGAGAGTGACGACAAAGAGGAATAAAAAGGGGTTTCGGAAAACCATCACTAACTAAAAATGTATATTTTTACCATAATAGTCTTGTCGCGTAGTGGTAAGCGTAGTGTAGGACGCCCTGCGACAAGATGTGATGATGACATTCGAAGGCTGGCTGTGTGATGTGGTGACGACCATGATCATTCCGCCAAGAGCGTGACGACAAAGAAGAAGAGGAAAAAGAGAGCTTTAGAAAAACCATCACTAAAATTTCACTATGTATATTTTTTCCATAATAGTCTTGTCGCACTGTCACGTCACCATCACGCCGTCATCTGGTCGTTGGGATTGGCTTATTTAATTAGGTACTCTTAATGTGAAGGGGCGTGAATGTGCTTATAAATTATCCTAATCCAATTAATTGTATACTAGGTCATTAGAGGCCGACACAAGTGCAAATTATAATAACGGGGTATATAATGGATGTGTTTAGAAGACCATAAATAACTTAACCGTTAGGCCTCTGCCTTTTTGTCTCGTTTTTTTTTACAAAAATCTAAATTGTCTTTATCATTTCATACACTTTTCTCAAAGTATCGCATGCGACTTCACTAAATTCACATAATAATAATAATTTTTAAACTATTCTAATTAATGTGGGAGAGCCACGCTTAGGCATGAATGGGCCGGAGCGACCGGAGTGATACCACTACTTTACAGAAGACCGGCGTGAAGCAGCGCCAGCGCTGTGTTTCGCCGTGTGAGTGAGGTTACCGGAGGGGGAATGGGGTGGGGGGGGGGGGGAAGGTTGGCAGCGCACTTGTTACTCCACTGGTGTTGCGGGTGTCCATGGGCGGCGGCTCATATAAAAAATATATATAAAAAAATCTATACATACTTAAACGTTACCAGTTAGGCTGCTAAAAGCGCAGTTAATTATGAAACATTAACAGCTATTTTGCAAAAAACGTTAGTATGTAAATGACAACTTCTTAGAAAATCTTTACACACAACGAAAATTTACTATTTGTGAGATTGTGAGTGTGCGTGAGAACTATTTTTAGGGTGGCATAGGGAAAACCCTATGAAATCCCCACGGATAGCAGTATTAAACTACTTTCCTGTCACCTTAGCATGTAATTCCCAGTGGCATCCAAAGCTGTCGCCACAGAACCTGGGGTATACGCTTGGACCAATTTTTTTTTTGGTAACGCTGGAGGAATGCCCCCGTCCCTATCCCGTATCTTGGGTACTGAGAGGAGGCGTGCCTAACCCACTCGAGGGGAGAGGCACTCTTTTGCAGACCTGGCCCTCAGGGGAGGGACCCGACTCTGGCCTGTCGGCGCAGGGCACTCAGGTACAGCTGGGCTCTCCGCGGGGGGATACGAACCCCTCTTACGCGGCCTACCAGCTGAACCTATCCAGCGACTCACCCACCCGTGGTACTGGGAATGGTTTTTTTTTATATGAGAGGTGGCAGACGAGCAGACTGATCACCTGATGGTAAGCAATTCTCCGCCCATGGACACCCGCAACACCAGTGGAGTCACAACTGCGCTGCCAAACTTTTCCCCTTCCTCCCATTGGGCCTCCGGTAACCTCACTCACACGGCGAAACACAGCGCAGGCAGCGCAGCGTAGGTGTCACGAGAACTGCCGAAAGGCTTTGCCCCGCAACACCGTCCCGCCACCAGCCCCTACGTGGGGTCAGCGGCCTCCCGACATCGGGAGGGGCGATACGCTTGGACCATGATCTAAGATTCGGAAAGTCAAGTAATTAATATAAAGAGACTGCCGTCTGACCTTCGCAACCCATAGACAGCGGAACTGGATCACGATTATACGTTCGAAATCATTATCTCAAATATTGTAGCTACTTTCATGTAACTAGGTGAAAGAAACGTGAAAACTATAACTAATAAGATATGTCTTTGTTGAAACAGCCTAAATAAATACGCGAGTACAAAGTGTGGAGCCGAAACGAACATGGCGTCATAACATCCGTCCGTTTCGTTTCAGTTTCACCGAACACAGTGGTCCCTGGGATTAGTTCCAGCGTGTTTCAATGTGGAGGAAGATGCATGGCTGTGTTGGTTAGGGTTGTCACTAATAGTTTTGCATGTATATGTATCTGTACCCTGTACAGGGCGGAAAATAACACTCGGCCCTGGGAGACACAACATTCAATCACATTCAATCTAAATTATTTTGTTTTTTGAACGAAATAAAGATAACTAAGAAGATACTAATACTTTTGCAATGTGTCAGAAGAAATTCAGGTAGTTTGCCTTTAGGGTCAAAGGTTTTTTTCGACCTTTTATAGATATTAATGTAGCTAGAATCTTAGTCTTTTACTGACGGGTTCTGATGATTATAAGAATTTATAGAATCTAAAACGTTTTGAAGGCTCTCTCTTTTTGGTATGTCTAAACACAGGGATAAGATCGTAAATTGTGATCGCGTTGACTCAGCTCAACACCTTCACGCGTTTTTGAGATAAATGGTCATAATTTTAAATAACCATTAAGTTTATGATCCGTGTTTTTCTTTTGGGGCACGGAACGGAAGTATAATATGACTGGTGCGGTTTTTAAAACTACTCATCCAAACGATAATACTCATCAATGCTTTTGTTATAGGAAAATGGGCAAACAAGGTGCTGCTGCCCCCAGCAGCACCTGCGTTGACAGCTTTTCAGGGAGATGGTAGAGTAATTTCTCAGAGAAGAAGATCGATGTTAGCTCAGTGGTTCAGAGCGCGCCTTCCGTATAGGGGGTTGTGTTTCGAATCCGAGCGTGCACCTGTGGATTTTTCAAATCTATGTGCGTATTTCTATCATTAGCACGGCGGTGAGGGACAACATCGTGAGGAAACCTGCGAGGTTCGGAATTTCGGATAGTTTCTGAAACGTGCAACCATGATTCAGTTGGTCTGGTTCCCCTGTTAAAGGATTCCGAAGTCAGACGGCAGTCGCTTCATTGTAATTGCCTAAATTCCGAATCATGGTCCAAGCGTACCCCGGGCTCCAGAGCGACAGTTTTGGATGCAAGCGGGAATTACACGCTAAGATGAGCAAGAAGACTGATTTTAGCGTGTGTGATGGTCAATAAATGTCTTTCTTTGTCTGCAGTTTTAAAGTGTCAATTTTACCTATGTTTTCTAATGAGTGTTCATTGTTAAATTATTTATTGTGATGGTCAATAAAATGCTTCTTACTTTCTTTTCTTTCTTTCTTTCTTTCTATTTCTTAAAGATTAAATTTCGTACCAATCCGTCGACAGCCCTGCGTCCTACTCGCATGTTGTTCATTCGTAGTTTTCTACACGGTGCCGTGAAGCGACGCCCATTGTCGCCGTGAAAGAGCTCTCCTTCCCACGTCCCACCATTGTGCCATTTTCGACGCCCGACGACTAAGAATGTACTTTCACACTCTATTGCAACGGGAGCCATGTCGATAACAAGCACGTATGGGATATGTAAACCTTGAGGTAGGTCACGCATTTGGATGAGGAAAATAGAAACATTTTAGAAATCTTCGATAATCGTAGGCTCATTTATCTTTCTAAAAGGCCGACAAGCCATCTTTTTCATGTGATAAGTAGTAGACGAGTATACGGATTACCGGGTTACCGGGTTGCAACATCAGTGGAGTCACAAGTGCACTGCCAACTCTTCCCCCGGATTGGACCTCCGGTACCCTTAACCTTAAACAATCGGCAAAACACAGAGCAGGCGCTGCATTACCGACTGCGCTGTGTTTTACCGCTTTTCTGAGAGGCCTTGTATCACTTCGTTTAAGTCAGCCCACTCATACCGAAGCGTGGCTCTCCCACGGTCAAAATATCATACCTTCTAGGTGTAGTGAAAGGCCGAGGGCGGCGGTGATTGCTTTCTTTTTCCTTCCATTCACCTGGCTCTTCACACAGGAAAAAATAAATTCACATTGCACTTTGGTTGTACATAATGTGGTAGGCACCAAATTATATTTAATACCAGTCTAAACCTCTGAAAAATAAATTTTGCACTAAAGTGGCACAGTGACTTCTTAAGTAGAGAACCGTTTCGCTATGCATTCACCCTTTTGCAACACAATGGACGTTGCTCTGAAAGTCTACCTATCCAGAAAAACTATCCCAGATATCGCCACAGTACGGAAATATAACCGTAAGGTAATCTTACTTATGAAAGCGGGCCACGGGCTCCGACCGAAACAACAGTTTTGTACGCAGCCGGGAATGATATGGTCGAGTGATATAATATAAAGCCAGTTTGTTTCCCAGAACAGAAGTTTTTGCTCAAATACATGATATCAAACATGAAATGAAAAATCACAATCATGAAATGCAGAGAGTGCATGAACTGTGAAACCCACAGTTGTTTGTACCCGCTGAGTAACCCTCGGTAAGGGTTGCTAAGTTCAGACGGAAATATTTAATGTAATAGTTGGCGGCAAACGAGCAACGGATAATCTGCCGTTACCTATAGATACCGCAACAACAGTAGAGTCACAAGTACGCTGCCAATCTTTAATCTCTCCTCACCCGGATTGGCTCTCGGCATACCTTGACTCACTCGGTAAAACAGCCCAGGAGCTTTAGCGCGAAGACGTCCCGTAACGAATGAGACTATACCTGTTGCATCCAAACAAAGGAGAAACACAGCACGCGTGAAAGGGTGGGGAACTCCGATTTAGTCGTAACGTCCGGTTCGCGCTAAGGCCCCAGGCGCTGCTTCTCGTCGGTTTTTTGTAAAGACTCCGGTCGAACTAGCCCGTACATGACGAAGCGTGACTCCACGGTTGGGGAGTTGCCACACTGTCGGATTGCAAGCGTTTTCAAAGCGGAGCGACGACGCAGCGAACACGTCGCGACGGATTCGCCGCGGTGATAATTCTGAACGCCATCGTTTTGTTGTGGCGGCCACGCAGAAAAACGCCAGCGAATCCGTTGTGCATCCGAGCCATGAACGCTGTGCAGCCGCGACGTGGTCGCTGCGTCGTCACTCCGTTTTGAAAACGCTCGCAAACCGCCAGTGCGGCAACTCCTAAGTTAGGTTGGACATATCTCTCTGTGATCCAGTGTATTGTGGCATGACTGACTGTGCTTTCATCCACCGGTACTTGAGCGGCGTATTGTGTCGGGGGCACTGTTGACCTACATCCGGCCCATGGTCTGGACTTGATGTAATTTTAACGCGATGCACTCTTGCGTCTAGGAAAACATTTTGAGGATACTTTCATAGGAAATTCTACAGAGAATGTGTATGACAATTCTTCTTATTTTTTTTTATGTGATAAGTGGCACACGAGCAGACGGACCACCTGATGGTAAGCGATTGCCGCCGCCTATGGACACCAGTGGAGTCACAAGTACGCTGTCAACATAGCACAGTGCTGCTTCAAGCCTAAACTAAAAACTAAAATATTATATATATATATATATATATATATATATATATATGAACCGATCTAGATTATTCTTTTTTAGTTGGAAAGGATCAGGATCTGATGATGAGATCCTAAAAAAAATTGGGGGAATTTTAAGTTCGTGATTTTTGAAGGTGGTTTTTTTTCGCAGATTTTTTTTGTAATAACAAATTTGTTTGTATGATAAATAAAAGCAATTTAAATTCAGAATTTATCTCTACTATGAATCAAATGTCTTTAGCCCGAAGGTTGTACGGTAGAAACCACTTTCAGCGATAAGACCGACATTTCTTTAATTCCTAGTACTTAAGTTGTGTATTTTGTGCAATAAAGTATATCTAAGTACCGAAAAAAAATATATGCCGAAGAGCATCACAATAAAAACTCTTATTTTTTCCCCAGGGGAAACCAATATGGCCGTCATCTTGTTACGTGTAGGGAACAAGGTGGTGTGTGGGACTCTAACCCTAACCAAAACCCCTGGGGTGTCCATCTCCGCGCAATAGCGGTCGGAAACTAGACCGCACCGCTGATCGCGCTCGCCGCTTCACCCCTACCCGGCGTAATGCAACCTTTCATTGCTGTACGACCTACCAGGACACCCGGTAACGACGTCCCCCGCGGAGTCGTATGCTGAGCTAGCCACTTCCCCAGCAGTAGGTGCACTCACGTACCTACTCCGAAGGTCCGTTTAGTCGCCTCTTACGACAGGCCGGGAACACCTCTGCAGTATTCTTAAAAACGGCCCTAGCCACAGAGCACACAGCAAAAAAGAACCCTAGAAAAACTTTAAACCACAGCGCATTTACTGACTCACGTCCCGTTAATCCCACTGCAAAATAGTTGATTCCACATCGATTAACAAACGTTTTTGTTAAAAATACTTCGTACAATTTTCACTTATCTGTTGAAATATTATACGGCAAACAAAAAATACGAAATTGAATGCGAACCGTATCGCAGTCTATTTTTTTGTTTCGTATTCAAGTTAACTTGGAAAGTAAAACACAATGCGATTTTATTTTTCCAAAAAGAGGTTATCATTATTTTATGCTGCTTTGTTTTTTAAGTAGCAGTTTGGTCTAGACATAACCATAGCTGGCAACTTTTATTTCATTTTTTTTTAAATAAACCTTACTAAAATTTGCTTGAATAAATGAAAGAATTTTGAATAACTTTTATATAGGGCGTAAGTACAGAAGGACTCAATGGTTGACCACTAGTTTTCAAATTTATATGCCTAGTTTTACCACAGGTAAAGTAAAGTAAAGTATAAGCCTATATACTGTCCCACAGCAGGGCAAAGGCCTCCATTATAGAAATCAAGTCATCGCTACTATGATCGAATTGCCAAATACGGATTGGTGATCACAAACCCGAGCTATGTAAGAAAAATGTCCACAGGTAGTATCTCATTTTTTTATGTGATAAATGGCAGACGAGCCCGCGGATCACCGCCGCCAATGGACACCAATCAATTGCTGAGATAATTATTCTGACCGTGTAATCATGTTTCAGTTGGTCTGGTTTCCCTGTTACAGGGTTGCGGAGGTCAGACAGCAGTCGTTTCCTTGTAATTACCAGACCCCACAAATCTTGAATCTAATGTCTAAGCGTAATCCATTTAAAATATACGCTAAGACGGGAGTGAGTAAAAACAATGGACAATACGACAAAGTTGTCGAGTGATGATGTGACAGGAGGATTTTTAATTTTTTTTCCATAAATATCTGTTTTAAAATTGTGAAATTATTAGAATAGTGTATCCATGGCGCTTGCAACAGTGCCGAAATATCGGAAACTGAAAAATACCTTATTTTTGAGTTTGGTAGAGAGAGCATGGTAGAAATCTCGTAAAAAACTAGTTCTATTGTTAGTGACCATGTACGTTTAAAACTATTTTTAAAAGAAATAATTTTTTTAAAAATAATATCACAATATATTTATTGTGATATTATTTTTCTAATATTTCTATGAGTCTAATCTAGAAATAGATTTTTTCATTTCGGAAAATATCCATTGCTATGATGACAATAATACGTAAAATAATATAATAATTTGCAATCATTAACAAAGGCTCCATAATTCCATTAAACTGAGCAGTTTGCACAAAGGGTTTATTCGTGACCCCTATCTGTCTCTCTGTTCGTTTGTTCAGAGCCCCTAGCCCTTGCGGTTGTCTTTGTCAAAACTTTCAAGCCCTCTTCTATAGATAGAACCATCTTCTCATGGCACTTTAGCCCACATCAACAGAGATATGAAATAAAATGCATTTAGAGCAGCTGGTTCACCAACTTCAAAACAACGACAGTCACACTTTAACCGTGCTCTAACTTAGTTTATATTAGTGTTGTTATAATATTTTTCTAGTGTCAAAAAACACAACTAATGCCACACTTTTTTTTTTGTTTTGTTTTGATTTGTAAATAAAGTTTTATTTTACTATTGTTTTTAGGGTTCCGTACCTCAAAAGGAAAAAGCGGAACCCTTATAGGATCACTTTGTTGTCCGTCTGTCTGTCTGTCCGTCAAGACCCTTTATCTCAAGAACGCGTGGACGTATCAAACTGAAATTCACATGAAGTACTCAGTTCTATTGTCCCTTTAAGCTGTGAAAATATCAAACTTTTAAGCCAAGCCAATCAAAAGATACAGCCGATTATGTCGATATTTTCAACAAATTTTCGACACTTGCAAAGGAATCAAAACCTACAGGGTACTTCCTGTAAACTCAGAATCTTGAAATTTAGCATGAAGCATTGTCATATAATGCAAATATAGGAAAAATTGCGAAAATCTCATTTTTTTAGTACCTTATTTCTCACGAACGAATAAAGGTATCAAATTGAAATTTATACCAAATACCTAGGTCTACGTTTGTACGGCAGAACCCTCGGTGCGCGAGTCAGACTTGCACTTGGCCGGTTTTTTATGTATGATGTGGTTGCCTGTAATTGTAGGGACAGTTAGCTCATAGTCTATTTTTTTGTTTTTTATAGCTGTATCCTATGTTGGTAATCCTGAAAATAAATAAATAAAAAAGTAAAGCACGCTTAAAGTGTGATTAACGTTGTTTAAAAAGTTTGTGAACTCTCCCATATACTTACTGCTTAAAACATGGTTTAGAAGATGGTAATTTATCGCACAAGTCCAAAAAACATGCCTTAAAAAGATTTTCTAGAAAACTAGACGAGTAATGCTTGAGATATAGGTCCCAAACCACAAAGGTCTCGCCCCGTGTCCAAGAATAGTGGTGTCATAACTTACAAAACGGAACTGCCAACTTTAAGATTCAATAAATTGAAGTTAAGAAAACGAATAAATGTTTGGATAAAAAAACCTGAACGCTGTTATATGAACGTATTCCAGAAAAGAGTGAATAGGCTGTTAGAGTGAATAGACAAGACAGACATGATCCACCCTCAGGTGAGATTACGACTTACCATCAGCTGTGGCCAAATATCTGGATATTCTAAAAACAATCGACGCTTTAATGCCCTAGGCACATTGTCATTTTGCCGTAGGAGAGCGACGCTTCGGCATAAACAAGTCAGCTCGACCGAAGTGATTCCACGTCCTCGCAGAAAACCAACGTGACGCTGCGCGTACGCCTAAAGGTTGTCAGCGTACTTGTGACACCAGTGGTGTTGCCATGGGCGGCAGCAATCGCTTACCATAGGCTAGTCAGTCTGCCTCTGCCTCACCGCGTCAAATTAGGGCTAGGCTTACCATAAGTGGGATGGTAAAATTTTGTTGTTTTTAAAATTTATTGTTGCAACAATAATGACAATGAAAGAATCCTATGTAAGTCCCGTCCTTGTTCCATCAAAGCCGGTGAAGTCGATAAGTGGCAGACTTGTGCGAGATTGCTTCGAGCTCCAGGGCTTCTCTAACAAGTAAAGAAATAATAACCCAAAGTAATCATAGTACACGAGAATAAAGGTACTTTCACGTGCCTTCAGTATTATTGCGGACATTTCCTAAGGGATGTGGAGTTATTAGGTTCAGAAGTTGTATAATATAGGAAAACTACTTGTTTTTTATTTTCTAGATAGAACTGGCACATAAGGTTTTTTTTGTGTCCTAAGGAAGGAAGACCACTTTGTTCGTCTCTTGGTCATGTGGAGGACAAGGGGGTGTGTTGAAGACCAATGTCCAGCAGTCCAGAACTGAATGAGAGGTCATAGGTTGCCTACCCCTTTAGATGTTGCAGCTTCATAGTTCTTATTGCCTAGGCATTGAGTACCAACCTCCTGGTTACATTGCGAACAGAAGTCGTGCCTGCAGGTCGGGCAGTGCGCCGGGCTGGCCGCGCGCACGGAGACCACGGTGTCGCAGCCCACGCGCGGGCAGAACGCGCGTCCCGAGTCCATTGCCACTTCTGTAAGGAGAATTAAACTTATTAGTGATACAGAACAGGTAATGATAATGTAATTTTGTCGTCATCGGGGGAAGAAATCACAATACGCGGAACGTAGACTGACTGCCGGGTGTCCGAGTGCACCGAATAATTTGAAATATCCCACCTTATTGTTGATATTACGAGGCTATTTTTTATCATCTTGGAAAGGATCACTTTAAAGTAGAGTTATGGGTATTTTAATGATATATTTTTTTAACTCCTTCACCGTCGTCCCTGCTTCTTTCCTGGTATGGCCATGTAATGAGAAGAGAGGAAGAGCATGTAACCAAAAGAGTGATGAGTGTAAATGTAAGTGGGTGGAGGTACAGAGGACGGCCGAAAAAGAGATGGATGGATTGTGTGAAGAATGACATGATGAGATAAGGGGTGGATGAATCGATGACAAGTGACGTATAGAAAAGGAAGACATACTTTTTTTTTGTTGACCCAGGAGAAATGCGTTACGCATACCCATCCGTCTGTAAACGGATGGGTATGTCGGACTCCCCCCCGCAGAAGGCGGGGGTATACCGACTAAAACTCCTGGGACTCTCCCTCATCGTCCATAGTGGGAGAGGTCGTGGGGTGAGGTACGGAAACCTGGCACCACGACCTCTCCCGGACGGGAGAAGCCCGCCTACAAAAATATATCTACAAATGGATTAATCTAAATTGTAAATTGTATCCCTGTATACCTAGCTTTTAAGTTTTGTATGTTGTGCCAATAAAGAGTATCTATCTATCTATAAATACAAACATTTTAGAACAATGAATAAGATACATCATACTTTTTTAGTTGCTATAAACCTCACATACTTCCCTTCTTCATTCAATCGATTCATACATGCTAACCAATATGAGATATTTATAAACCAGAAACCAGAAGTTCACTGCTAAGATATGTACGTGGAAATCTGCGCCAAACGTAACGCAAGGGTTTAAAGTACCTACTTATTATGGATATTAAACAGATAAGTGTTACTTAAAAAACAATGAAGCTAAATGTCACAAAGCGGCATTCTTTCTCAGGGTCATGCCAACACGGTAAAGGTGAGTCCACACCAGCAGACGAATACGCCGCGCGCGCGCAGCTCGAGCGTACAGTCCGCGCCACGAAAGCAGTCCCGAAAAACACGGCATTTAAATTTGAGATTCCTTGTGTCTAAATGCATGAAGCTCAAAGGACAATGGCGAACCTCCGCATAACATTTGAGTAGGTATTTTGCGTCTTGGTATGATAAATAATTAATAATATACAGCTTGAGTTCCTCAACAGATTGAAGTTAAGTACACGGTTGTCGTAAGTCTGGAAATAAAGATATTTCCGTTTAAATGTTTTAAGATTATGTCAGAACAAATAATATGTAATTGAAGAAAAACTAAATATTTAAAGTATTTTTATGTCTAATAATATACAAATAGGTACTTAAAACATAGTTTCATGAAGCCAGGGGTTTCTTTGACTAGGTGATATCGCTTGTGGAACCTCAAAAGCCCGCTCCACACTTAGTCTGCGTATTGCGCACTAAGAAGCCGCGAACAGGAAGTGTGAAGCTTCGCAAGTAAGTAGAAGCGAAAAATAAACTGTCATTTAAAACATGGTACATTTTACAAGAGACTATGAGCTCCTTTTTAAATTAATATTTTTTCTAGACTTAGTAAGGACTAGATTAAAGTCTGAAAAATTTTATGAATTTATATGACATAATCTCGTGATAAAAAAAATTAAGGTGACGGGTAGGGCACTAGGGAATCTATTTTAAACAATTTCGGGGTTACAACCTCTCGGCAATCACTTATACTATTTATTAAATAACCGGGCACATATGTTGAGCCCGTGCACAAACGCGAAATATTGATTCACGCTAAAAGTAGCCGCTTTTGGCGGTAATCAATTTTTCGCGTACAAAAACGGACCCAAAATGGACCCAAGTGGTTATTAAATAAAAAGTATAAGTGTTTGCCGAGAGGTTGTAACCCCGAAATTGTTTAAAATTGATCCGGTTTAGTAGCTAAAAATTCAAATCGATTGGCGTCGCTAGTGTGCCCTACCCGTCACCTTAAGGCGTTGATGGCAACTTAAGCGAGCTTTTCAAGGGAAACTTTTCACTTTTTCTTTGGTGGCGCAAACTCTAAGCTACGCGGCTAAAGCACAGAATAAGCTTAACCATGCGAGCGGCTCGTGCGCTGCACATTCGCGGCAGTTTCGTCAGATGTGGATGCACCCTAAAAAGAGCGGTGAAAGTGATTATGCTAACTATAAATAGCCTTTAAAGCCTTTCAAGGAACATAAGACCATTCACACAACGGACAGATGACCTGTTTCATTGTCACTCATAAGGGCACACAATAAAAATATTCCGTAAGGTCACATGAACGCAATCGTGAGGAACAAAGCACATTCGTTAATACAAAAGAATCGGTAAAGATGTATAAATAAATAGTGCTGTACAAAATCAGTCTTGAAAATGCACCAAGACCAAGGCTTATCACGAATTTGGCACTTATACAGATCAGGTTAAATGTGGCCACTTTTAGTAATAGTTAGGAATTATGATAGTTGAGACACGAATAACATATGGATTGACATTAATGTGAATACAAAATCAAGTTTCAAAATCACAAATAATTAAAATCAAATGGAGGCGCTTCTAGACCGAGCAATACAACGACTTAGGGACCTTCAAGAAAAGAGCGTACTCCTTTTAATAAGTCTGGCAACGCAGTAGCGATCACTGATTCCGCAGACGTTCATGGGCAGCGCTGATGACTTACCATCAGGTGACCTGCTTGCTCGTTTGTCGCATCTAGCATAATATCGCCCAATCGATTACGGCTACGGCGGCCAATCTCAACGATCAGCCACGTCCGCAGAATATATTAGAGTGCTCAAGTGAGTGCGCAAACACAAGTGCACTCTCTATTCCCATACAATACATTCGAATTCCGATGGGATACCAGCGTGACACGACCGTAGAAGGATTGGGCGCAGGACTAACGGTCTATTTAGGGTCAACAACAAAAGTAGCTTAACACTTTAGTACCATGTTAAAGTAACTGCTGTGCCTAATATAGTCAGTTTCTAAGGGGTACGTAAAAATGTATCTTCGACATGGTACTAAAGTATTAAGCTACTTTCGATGCTGACCGTACCTACCACCGACTTCCAGACTCCGGTATGACACACACTACGAATTTCTTACCGAAAACTTATGTTTGGCCCGATCAGGGATAGAACCCGGGATCTCTTGCACAGCTGTCGCTTTAAAGTGCGACCCACTAACCACTGCGCCACTGAGGCAGTCAAGCATAAAATATTAAAAAGAGGTACGGTGTAAAAACTAGTCTTTATCAAGAGACTTAACTAGTCTTTTGTGCCTTACACTTAGTACTAAGACCACAAGTCGTCAGGGTCATCATTTAAAGAGGAAGGGTAATACTGGCACAGACTGGCTCCCGCCGTCGAAACGCAATACCGAATCGAGTAAATCTCGTTTCGCCAACACTAGTTACTCGTCGGTCGCAGTCAGGGCCGTCCGTTGCTCCTGCACGAGGGTGTTGCGCGCGCACGGAAACGCGCGCCGGTCCGGGCTGTTGCGCGTACGCAGTGTGCAACTGTACGGTGATTTATGCGAAGATCGATGGAGGAAGGAGCCGCTACAACTTGCTTTTTAAATGTGTATATTTTTTATGTGGTAGATGGCAAATCAGATAACAGAACACAAATGTGCTCTCAACCTATTGAACCTCCTTCCCCCCTGATCAGGCTTCCGGTAACCTTACTCACTCGGTGAAACACAACTGCTTTACGGCGGCGGTTCTCTCTGAGGACATGGTATCACTCTGGTGTAACCGGCCCATTAATTAAGAAACGTCTATTAATGAAATCGGCATTTGATAAATTCTCATGTCAAACCGCGATCGATGACTTTTTGTCTGCTGGCCACATCTGTTTCAACTTTTAAAGCCTGTTTCAGCAGTCCAAGCCGTTGGTCCGGCGCCTGATCCCTCTCCGGTCGTGACACGCTGGTGTCCCATCGGAATATGAGGGTAAGACAATAAAGAGTGCACTTGTGTTTGCGCACACACTTGAGCACTATAATATATTCTTCGTACGTGGCTGATCATTGAGATTGGTAGCGGTAATCGGTTGAGGTATATTATTTTAATATTATTATTTAAATAAGTATTATACTATGTTGTGGCCCTGAGCAATCGCAATCTTCGGCTGCAGCCTGACTTGAATTAATAGCGGACAAACGAGCAGACGGCACACCTGATGGTGAGTGATCACCGCCGCCCATGGACATTTGCAACACCCGAGGTATTGCCGGCTCATAAGCTGTTTGTCAAGCATGGAAGAAGAACTGCAGTTTGGCTGCAGTAGTACTGGCCGACGGCTACGGCTTAAGGACCTTCAAGACAAGAGCGTACTCCTTATTAAAAGCCCGGCAATGCGTTAGTGCTCTCTTAGATTTCGCAGATGTTCATGGGCAGCGTTTGATTACACACAGTGAGGCCCGCTTGCTCGTTTGTCGCCTCCAGAAAAAAAAAACACATCTCCAAAAATGGAACAAAGAAAAACAAAGAGAAATGCTGACGTACTTTTAAAGTAGAAACTTTGGAACAAAACAACTTCTTTGCTTATTCGCCGCAGGGAATAAACTTAAGTAAAGTACTTTTATGTCAAATAACAACGGCAAGCAAGCCAAGGTTCCTACAGGAACACTCAAAGTAACATTATTTTAAAGTGCTCTGAATATTATCTGAATAATAGACACTGTACATTTTAAGAAATCATAAGAGCGGGAGCTCATTGGCCGCGCTTTCCATGCGGGTGGTCGTGGCATTATTCTGTGGACGTGGTTCTAATCCGAGCATGCACCTCTGGATTTTCCAAATCTATGAGCATGTTATGGCCTATTCTACTCTGCCGGGGACCGTGTGGTCCCCGGCAGAGTAGAATAGGCCACCCTCACTCTTACCGAGGTGTCGTGAAATCTATGAGCATGTTACGCCGTGTGGTCCCCGGCAGTGTATAATAGGCCACCCTTACTCTTACCGAGGTGTCGTAAAAGGCGACTAAGGTAAAGCTGCTGGCATGATCATCAGCACCGAGAGAAGTAAAACTCTGTATTTATATCAAAACCTTCGCCAACCCGTCTGCCAAGCGTGGTGAGTATGGCAATTACCCCTCATGTGATCGAGGGAGGCCCGTGCGCCAGCAGTGGGGACTTAAATGGGCTGATGATGACGATGACGATGTGCATATTTCTACCATTAGCTCGGCGATGAGGGAAAACATCGTGCGGAAACCTGCACGCTTCGGACAGTTTCTGAAACGTGTAACTATGACTCAGTTGACCTGGTTCCCCTGTAGAGGCTTGTGAAGGTCAGACAGCAGTCGCTTCATTGCAATTTTTAGACTGCTCAAATCCTGAATCATGGTCTAAGCGTTCCCTGGGCTCGAAAGCGACAGCTTTGAACCAGGGGTGTTAGGGAGCTCCGTAACCGTAACCGAAACTATCGGATATCTGATATAAAAAATCATCCGTAACCGTAACCGAATCCGAAATGAAAGTTTCGGATAGTATCGGATAGGTGTTTTTGATCTAAAACATCTAAAATTTAGATAATACTCAATATAATATAATTATTTATATTTATTTTTATTTTAAATAGCTGTAATAATTACTCACAGACTGATTGTAATTCCTGCCAAAAACGAAATAAAACTACTTTATTACCTATTAGTATTTTACTTTTAAAATTCCTTAAAATTATAATATCCGTAACCGAAACTAACGGATAATCAAAAATAATTTATTATCCGTATCCGTAACCGTATCCGGTATAATAATCATTCCTATATCCGTATCCAATCCGTAACCGAAATTCCATATCCATAACATCCCTACTTTGAACCAACGCAACCGGGAATTACACTCTAAAATGACGAGGAGGAAACTTTAAGTAATTATATTCAATTTAGATTCATATTCTAAAAGGGTTAACGCGAAGGGTAAGGCATATTAACTCCGACAGTTGACTACATTTTTTTTTTAGCTTCTAACCGCATCTAATTTTGATATTTGCTGACCGTAGGACAAACTTGTATACTATTATTATATTATATTATATATTTAAAGATTTTACATTTTTTGTCATTTTTTGTACTCGAAAAACTAAATAACGAAAAACATGGCCGCTTTTGGCGCCAAACTGGTGATCCGGCAGAGAACCAAGGTCATCCACATAGCGCACCCGATTAGCAGGTTAGAGCGGCAGCGCGCTTTCCATATCAGCCGCAGAACCGACAACCGCTGGAGAGTTCTAGAGTGGAAACGTAGTCTCGGTAAACGTAATGTAGGGCGCCCTCAGACCAGATGGAGTGACGATTTGCTCAAGATGGCTGGTTGGAGCTGCATGCAAATAGCCAAAGATCGATTGGAGTATCGAACATTTGGAGAGGCCTATATCCATTAGTAGACTGCAATAAGCTGATATTCGCCCTTATAGGTACACTGACAGTACTGGCTACATAGGCTGTATCGGTGAAAATGTAGGTATATCCCTTTAAGGCGACACGGGTAGCCCTTACGACCGAATTAGCGACACCAATCGATTTCAATTGTTAGCTATTTAACCGGATCTATTTTAAAGAATTTCGGAACGGGAGTCTCTAAGCAAACATTTATACTATTTATTTCATCATTGTGCACGATTTGATCTGTTTTAGCACTCGGAATTTGGATTAACGCCATAAGTGGCCATTTTTGACGGTAATTCAAATTTTGAGTACAAAAACAGACCCAAAAGTAAAGTATAAGCATTAAATAAATAGTATAAGTGTTTTTAGAGAGGCTGCAGCTTCCAAATTTTTAAAAAGATATCCGGTTTAGTTGTTGAATAAATTATTGGTGTCGCTATTGTGCCCTACCCGTCACCTTAACCACGTGTTCTACGAACCAACCATTCTGAACAACATTTTGTTCTATGACTTAAAAATATTCGTACAAAAAAAATCAAGTTCTCATACAAAGCTGGTCACGTGACTTGGTGTTTGTATAGGGAGTCTAAACACAAATGTATTCTCATAGTAATATTGCCACAACTTTATCTAGACAGTCTGTAGTACGTCGGGCATCCAGTAAGTAAGTACATATATCACTTACCAATTGGGGCCCAATTTAAAAAGTGAAGTAAAAAGAAGTATTCATTTATTTAGGAATAAGTTATAAAGTTGGTTGAGTGGTCGACCCAAGTCGACCTTAATGGCAACCAATCTACCTCTCCATGTATAAAAACTACTACTTATCAGAATACAAAAAACACTTAAAGAAGTATACTTAACACTTATATCATGTGAACACTACCACACTTACAATGTGTGACGAGGAAACGGAAGGCGAACAAAGACCTTGCGTCTCTCTCGTTTTTACCTCAAAAGCCGATCACTTCCTAACATGGCATATAACCGTTTGGACATAGTACACAAATTCTTAGTAGCCTTAGATTAAAGGTGGTAGCATAACATTTGTACTCTTATTGATAAGTGCTGAGGTAGAGATTGGAGCGGGGGATTGGAATGGGTGCGTTTGCCTTAGCACAAAATACATCGAAGAGTTCATTCACCTATGCGCTTGGTAGTTCATCGTATCGTGTATCTCCCACGCACGTACCGTTTAGTCTGTCTCTATCTCACGTCGAACTACACCGAGATCACTACGCGCGCATGTATGTGTTCGTAGCCTGTTTAGCGCGTGATGTAGGCTGCCTGCATTCTCTATGCCCTTGCGGAGTTTCAAACTCGACTATGGTCGAAATTAATAGACTGGGCGTGGGAGTTTTTGATTGATTAGCTGATACCATTCCTTAAAACAATGACTACGATCTGAGCAATGACATAAAAGTCCAGAAGGCTTAATTTATAGCAGTCCCGTAACGAACGAGAATATACCTGTCGCATCCAAACAAAGGAGACACACAGCGCGTGTGAAAGAGAGGAAAACTCCGGTTCGGTCGTAACGTGTGCTTTGAATTAGGCCCTCAGGATGGCACAGAAGATATGAGACCCAGTCCCATCGATTCCCAGTTGGGAAATTTAGTAAATCAACTTTCCTGTACTGTCACAACTCTGGCTGTGTGCGAGGTATCTCCTAGGCTATAGAACTCATAGTGCACGAAATGCATTCGTTTGAAATTAATGAATGGTTTAAACTTGTTTTCGATTGTCACTGTAATAGCTACTATTCGGCGTGAGGCGTCATCAGTGA
Source organism: Marasmia exigua (assembly GCA_019059595.1). Classification (NCBI taxonomy): domain Eukaryota; kingdom Metazoa; phylum Arthropoda; class Insecta; order Lepidoptera; family Crambidae; genus Marasmia; species Marasmia exigua. The sequence goes on along the minus strand of CM032478.1, from coordinate 2,168,803 downwards.
CCTTAAGTTGACGGGACAGAACGCTGAGATGTCAATGATGAACTACTATTCATCTTTATACTATGGTAACACACTTTGACTTTAAATGTTAAAAATAAAACGACTAACACTTGAAACTGGTTCCGCCACTATCCAAATTTGGTAGCGAATTTGCAAGCGATCCGATTTTTAGTGCGCAGTTAAAAGCTAAAAATAGAAATGAGAACTTTTAAATCATCACCCTCTATGTGTCTCATTCTGTTATGTCGGAATTCCGGTACCAGGGGACTATTAAACTATTATTTACAGTGCCTTTTCTATGCCGATATGACTACGGACTGACTATATTTCATTTATTTTAAATAAGTAAACAAATATTTCACAACATCACATACATCATACTCCGAGATAGGTAGCTCAAGCACCTGTGTTACGGATGTCAGAATCAACGGCGAAATTACAAATATATAGGTTTAATACTTTTCTTTTGTAAATTCATACTTATAATACATAGGCAACTGGACATCTCTAAGGCAACAGTGAACGCGCAACTTTTAAGCAAACGCGTATCATCTTAGAGCTCATCATCGTTTTCCATCCGGTACGATTGTGGTAAAGCTTTAGCCTATTTGTACTGTACGGGGATCGAGCCCGCAACCCTTGCACCAGAGGCAGCGTTCACTACCACTGATCCCAACGCATCGTTAATGGATATGCAGCGAAGATGTGAAAGCTACGCTACGAAACGAGACCATTGCTAAGAATAGTAATTTAAGCTATCCACATCCAGGATGTGCATATTTCCCTACAAAAGTCATAGCTTAGTTAACCCCTTTCCACCCTACTATGCTATGTGGACCATGAACATGATTAGTGGATATCAGACGCAACGTAGCGTAGCACATTTTTTTTATGTAATATGTGGCAGACGAGCAGACGGATCACCTGATGGTAAGCGATTGCCGCCGCCCATGGACACCCGCGGCACCAGTGGCGTCACAAGTGCGCTGCTTACCTTTTAACATCTCTCCCCCTGGATTGGGCCTCCGGTACCCTCACGCAGCGAAATACCGAAATGCACTGCTTCACGCCGGTTTTCTGTGAGGACTAATCCGGTATCTTCCATAAAATTGACATGAATACTATTTATAAAGAGGTAAATCCTACAGACAGCAGCAACGCTTATAAATAATCCGAAGACACAAAACGCTTGCGCGATATAATTAACTCCTACCGCCATATATTGGTATAAAATGGAACTAATGTCCCGAATCAAAGTGAGGGCGGGTCACTAGTAATTTGATATTACAATTGGTAGGTAAAACTTCCTAAAATGTTTAAACTTGGATTACATGCGACTGCGACGAGTGACGTCGCGTGATCGCGTGCGACCGCCGATGTTCCATTACGGGAATTACTAACAAGCAGGTAAAGAACAGATTGTCGTCACTGTACTGTCATGTCATCAGTGTCTAATTTGTGATATCTCAGTGTTTGTATATTGTACTCAATAGTATTATTTAAATATTATTTCTCATTACGTGTGTGATATGTCTTCAGCGTCCAGCCTTGCCTCGTCACTGGTGGTACCTACCCATAATATTGAGATAATGATTTAGAGGGGCAAATCTCGTGCACGTAGCATAGCCCCCATTTTTAATTAGACGAAGTATACTGACAGACGTCAATGTGTCATTCCCATACATCTGCAAACTGCAAATTGACATTTGCATGTCTTTGCATTTTTCTTGGGGACTATAATTGATGTTCGCATTACGGCGTTGTTAGCTTATTTTAGATTTATATTTTAATTAGTTACATTTACATTTAAATGTATTTAATATACCTATGATAGTGACACAACCTACCGATTAAGAAAAATACTCTCTTAAGAAAGAGTATGTTTTTGTTATACCATTTCAGTTATATTGTGACTCCACTGATGTCGCAGGTGTCCATGAGGGGCGGCCATCGCTTGCCATCAGGTGATCAGTCTGCTCGTCGGCCACCTATCACATAAAAAATATGTCTCTGTGCAATGAAGATAATTTATCTGTCTATCAAATTTCTGAGAGATAGGTGCCTAAGTGTGTGTGTTTATATGCTTGTGTGTGTGTGTGTTTTGTACAGAGTAAGCAAAGCTCTCTAGTGATACTGGTGACAGAATTTCAGCCTGAAACACAAATCGCGTGTCGCTTGTCGCGGTCGCTGCACGGAAACAGAGCGCGCCATGCAAATTACAGAAGCCGATTTATGGAAACTAATGGCGGGTAATGTCAGCCGCAGAAACACATGTTAAATGTACATCTTTTGCAGTGCCTCACATGGCGCAAAATCTTGTTCTTAAATATTACTTGACCATCCCTGTAACATTGTGGCATTTGACTGCCTCGATGGCGCAGTTGGTAAAGTTTACCCTTCATAAGGTACATTTACAGTGGAACTTCACGCATTGATTATGCTATTAGACCCTCATCCTGCTCTATTGCACGCATAGGTGCTTAATACATTTTATTATAGGAAAACTGATTTGAATTTTAAAGGTATTTTATTGTTTGTATGACTTTATAATTAGATCGGATGGCCGATGCGGCAAAAACATTATATTGGACTATTCATGAGCAAACGCAGCGAAGGGACGCCCACAGACAACGTGGGCGTCCAATTTAGATTCTGGCGTCCAGAGGCGTTAGCAGTGGACGTCCGGTGAACGGAAAATACTTTAATATAGGTTTTAATTCCCTTGAGAGTGTCAATATGCGTAATGTAAAAACGGCCATAATTATCTTATTTTTACGGGAACTTAAAGCGTAGATTTTGTATAACTTCAGAGGCCTCACTTGTTCCTAAAATAAAAGGTCTTGTTGACAGACAAACGAAACAAAGTTATTTTATAAGGGTTCCTTTTTTTTCCTTTTGAGGAACAGAACTCTAATAAGACAATTCATAGCAATAATGTAGTCTATAAGGTAATTTTTGAATCATGAGTACTAAATGAATATCGCCGACGTTTACTCGGTTATGGGTAGACGCGAAATAATTTAGAAAAAAATGCCTTGATTACTTAAATCTTTCATGAAATCGTCTCGTAATTCGTATGGGGTACCAACTGCGATAATACAACCCGTCCATCGATTTCGCCATTTATTTCAAAGCCGACTGTACACTATGAAGCGGACACGTATCGGGGCGTGATGCCGCCATATTGATTCGCTCTACACGGGGTGGATTACGTCATTCATAGTTTTATACATCCATCAGTTAGGTGGTGTTGACAGTCATCAATTTTGAATTTTCATTTTAATTTTTTTTGCAATAGATAGGAAGGGATAATAATTGAAGAGTTGCGTTCATGTCAGTGACAGCTCCTACTGAACGCAACGGATAGACAAAGGGAAGATTTATCTTCATATGATCGTGGCGGTTTCGCCGAGTGAGTGAGGGCAAAGGCCCAATTCCGAATGATGGGGAAATGGTTGGCAAGTGCAAGTGGGACTCCACTGGAGTCCATGGGCGGCAGCAATCGCTTAACATCAGGTGATGCATCTCCTTTTCCTATCTCATAAAAATGGATAAGAATAAACACGTACCATGAACGTGTAACCACGATTAAGTTTGTCTGGTTCCCCTGTAAAGGGTTGTCAAGATCAGAAGACAGTCGCTTCATTTGAATTACCTCCCCAAATCATGAATCATGGTCTAATCATACCATGGGCTCCAAAGCGACTGGTTTGGACGCAACCCGGAATTACACGGTAAGATGAGGAGGAAAGATTTAGTATTCATTTAATTCGGATTTCTCTAGACGTTCCTGTGTAAAAAGTTTTTGGTAGACACATAGATAGACGAACGACGAAACCTCTAGGTGGACTCGACCGACGACCCGATTGGAACAGTGATAGTGAACGCTGCCTCTGATACAAGGGTTGCGGGTTCGATCCCCGCACAGTACAAACATTTGTGTGCATGAACATGTTTGTTTGTATTGGTCTGGGTGTTTGCTATGTATTATAAGTATGTATTTACAAAAGAAAAGTATTATATGTATATATTTGTAATCCCACTGTTGATTCTGATATCCGTAACACAGGTGCTTGAGCTACCTATCTCGGAGTCAGATCAATGTATGTGATGCTGTGAAATATAAAAAAAAAAAAATTTACTCCGTTTGTTTCTCAGTAGAATGCTATCTCGGGAGATTTTACAGTACAAATCTTCCTTCTGAATCAACGGATAACATTTAAATTAATTCGATTCGATATATGAACTTGGTCTCAGTCAATCTGGATCAGTGCATAGATGCAACAGTGAAACCAAGTGAAACGCTTTATTTGAATCATTTGGAACATCAACTGTCAGATAGATCTGTGATTTATTAATTTTGTTATGAATGAATAATCGATCCCCTACTATTGTGCCATGTAATCCTACCTATTCACCCTGGACAGCTCACAACTTACTCTTTCGCTCTGAATTTGGATCATTCCGCTCATTCGGATTATTCGGCTCACTCGGATCATTGAGATCATTCGGATCATTCCGCTCATTCGGATCACTCGGATCATTCAGCTCATTCGGCTCACTAGGACTCGAGATCCATTTGAGTCGAATGACACATTCGGAGGGGACATTAGAGATTCGAATCATTTGGCTGAGACGAATCACTGAGCCGTTTCAGTAAAGAGTTACACACGTCTAATTCGGAACACGTACCATGATTGAGGCGGAACTTGAGGTGCTTCTCCATGACGAAGGGGTCCACCAGCGCAGAGATCTCGTCCAGCGCGAGCGCGGCGCCGACCCTGCAGCGCGCATCCGGACACGACACCTCGTACGCGCCGTTGCACACCTCGAATTCTACATACGCCTTCATACACTGCAACAATAGAGAACAATATATAAGAACAGAACATTATATTTATTTAGTGTAATCAATATCTATTGGAGTCACTGTCTCGCAGATTGCAAGGCTCTGGAGCCCAATTCTCGGGATTTTCGATATGAAAAAACATGGTGGATGTCGCATGAAAACCATACAAATAAAAAACGTTGTTTTTGCGATATACGAGTACACCGCGATTTCTTTATCGTTTACATCCCGAAGACCACATAATAGAAATCGTGAATGAAGTCCATTTAAATAAGTGGTCTGTACTGACCTAAATTGAATAAACTATGTTCATTTTTCAGATCAACAAAATAAGCGAAACTAAAAAAATCAGCTGTTCCATACATTATTGCATGGTGAATATTCTATTTATTTTGTATAAATCAGCAGATTTTCTTTTCGCATATTTTGTTGATCTAACATGCTCCTTGAAAACCCCTGGGGTGTCACCTAATTTGTCAGTCAGCAAAGTCATAAAGTACAAAATATTTTCAATCAAATTGGGAGCTCCCTCCCCCTTCATATTAAGTAACAATCTCATACCAAAGTGTCTTTAAATTGCCCGAAGATTTCATTTGCTGAAGACGATTCAATGGCATTCGATCTCAAAGAGCCGTTCTCCGATACAGTGTGCTTTTGGCAACAGCACAATATCTTTTGAGAATGATGTAAATGGATATCTTATAACAATGAGGACTCTATTGTAATGAGAGTGAAGGATTATTCACGAGTATTTTCTGTCGTTCATTGGTACCTATTTGGCTAAAGTCATGACTTTTAATAATAATATATAATGTATAATTCATTTATTTCAGGCAACAAGATAATTGTAATAGTAAAGTATCACCGATTCCGGTGGTAGAATCACATTATATTTATTAATATCTTAGTATATTTTTTGTATCGACATATATGTTTAATTACATGTATAATATACATAGCTATAATTTATATTTTTTTCATGTATGACGATTTTTAAGAGCTGTATATAAGCCTATGCAAATAAAGAACTTTTGAATTTTGAATTTTGAATTTTGAATTTTGAATCAGCCTATATACTGTCCCACTGCAGGGCAAATGCCTCCATCATAGAAATCAAGTCATCGCTACTATGATAGGCAACAAGATACATTCAAAAACATTTAATTGGCCCATATAATAAATACCTTACAGTCTAACATACATATATTATAAAATTCCCTTTTTTACATTAATTTTACATGTGGTCAGCTGGTAGCCGTCCCAAAATAAAAAATATTAAAATCGATCAGATCTCTGTAAGCAAATTTTTCCAATTAAACGTAGTTTCATTTTGTGATTGGTGGCAGGCGAGCAGACGGATACCTGATAGTAATAAAGATCACCGATTGCCGCCGCCCATAGAGACAAACGCACACTCCTCACGGGGGGTTCGTGGTTCGAATCCGAGCACCTCTGGATTTTTCAATCTATGTGTATACTTCTACCATTAGCTCGGCGGTGGGGGAAACCATGTGTAAAGGTTGCAAAGGTCAGACGGCAGTCGCTTCATTGTAATTACCAGACTTCCCGAATCCTGGATCATGGTCCAAGGGTACCCCAGGCTCCGAAGTAACAGCTTTGGACGCATCACAATATGGATTCCTTCAAACGAAGCCTGAAGAAGCATCTCACGGGCCAGTATGTATGGCAGTCCCAACGGTGATGCCTTGACACCGCGTCCGTTCTAATGGGGGCTACTGCTTGTGAAAAATTCGCTAGATGGCGTACTATACTTAAACAATGTGATTGGTTCTTTTTAAAAGTGATCTGTCAAAATGTCAATTCGACAAACTAAACAACCTTTGCTGTTGATGTTGGACCTCAGTCCAACACGTGATAGCCCCCATTGCATGGTGGGCTCTTTTCTTGCTTAGGTACCATCAGGCTGAGGAGAGCCAATATACTGTGGCACAATAAAAAAAAACTGGAAACTACACGCTAAAATGAGGAGGAATGTGAAAGAAAACCTCAGCGCGGAAGCCTACCTTTACCGCAAGCCAGAAATAAATGAAAGATAGCAATGGAGAGGGCTATGCTCGGAGTCTCCCTGCGTGATCGTATCAGAAATAATGAGATCCGCAGGAGAACTAAGGTCACAGACATAGCCCAAAGGATTGTATGCCTCAAGTGACAATGGGAAGAGCACATAGCGAGGAGAACAGACGGCCGTTGGGGCGGAATGGTCCTCGAGTGGAGGCCACGTACACGAAGTCGCAGCCGTGGCAGGCCCCCCACAAGGTGGACCGACAATCTGGTGCAGATCTCGGGAATTCAATGGATGCAGGCGGCACAGGACCGAGCTGTGTGGAGAACATTGGAGGAGGCCTATGTCCAGCAGTGGACGTCTTTTGGCTAAAATGATGATGATGAGAACTAAATGCGCACTCCACTACCTACACCAACCAGACCATGTCATGTCACAAATCTATCCATAGCCCTACATTCACGTCCTGCTTCCAGCGAGATACGAAGTCCCCGTGGAACAGAGCCGACGTCTATCTATATTGTAGCGACGAATCCCCGGTTACCAGTGATTCAATGCTCTATTGTGCCGAGGAGCTTAGTCCGAGAACAGAGTAAATATTGATAGGGTTGCCTTTGGGAAGTTTATCAATGGACAATACGACACAAAATCATTTTCCGAAATGAAAAATACTATATCTAGATTAGACTGATAGAAATTTAAGAAAACTAATTTCAAAATTTTTAAACTGATATTTATGGAGAAATAAAATTAAATGTAAAAATCCTCCCGTGACGTCATTACTCGGCATGACAAATTAATAACGCTCACGTTGGTTTTAAAAAAAAAGTAAAATCTCTGGAGCCCAATTCTCGTGCTCGTGATGGATAGATAGATATTCTCTATTGCACAAAAACAAAATACAAGTATGATACAACAACAACAGACAGTACAATAAGGCGTCTTATCGCTTCTAGAGATTTCTTCCAGACAACCTTTGGTTAGAGGAAAAAAATAACGTATTCGTAACGTATTCATGATATTAATTTTCATACGACATATATCAATAAACAGTTTTTTTGTATGGTTTTCAGGTGATATCCGGCATGTTTTCAAAATATCACGAGCACGAGAATTGGGCTCCAGATCTTTCCAGATCAAATAACAAGACTAAATAATGACAGTGACGGTAAGTAACTTAACGACACCTTGACTTTTTTTATTGGACTAGCACCAACATCACAATACGTTGAGCCTCAGGACTATGTCAATTTTGGCATATTAGTTAGTAATTTTAAAAATAAATACTTTAATTAAAACACACATTTAATGATAATTAAAAAATATGGGTCGTCATTTCTTTTCTCTTTTTATTATTCGAAAAGCGTATAAAAAAGGTATTTTTTTTTATGTCGTATTGTCCATTAGGGAATGTGCAGCTACTAATAGGTGCCAGCACTTTGTACATCCTCTCTTCCACATCTTGGTGTTTAATCCCCGGTAAATGTCTCTCTGGAGCCCGGTACGCTTAGACCATGATTAAGGATATTGGGAGTCTGTTAATTACGATGAAGGATTTTGGGATTCTGGTAATTCAAATCTATAATGCGTATTTCTACCATTAGCTGAGCGATGGTCAGCACGCGTCTTCTATGCGTGGGTCGTGACTCGAATCCCAGCTTGTGCCTCTGGATTTTTCAAATCTATGTGCGTATTTCAAACATTAGCTCGTCGGTGAGGGAAAACATTGTGAGGAAACCTGCACGTTTCGGATAGTTTCTGAAACGTGTTTCCATGATTCAGTTGGTCTGGTTCCCCTGTAAAAGGGATACGAAGGTCAGATTAGGAGTCGTTCCATGTAATTACCAGACTACCTAAATCCTAAATCTAAGCGTACACTGGGCTCTAAAGAGAAGGCTTTAAATGCAATCGGGAAAGGCACGTTAAGATGATAAGATACGAGTTGCTACTTGAATGAGGACTCTACTAAACAGTATTAAATTCATTTATACAACATCTCATACATTGACCTAATTCCGTGCTTAAGCACGTTAGTGTAAAAATTAATGTTTCATTTTCTTTTCAATTGGTTCTCTAAATTAGCTCAAAGCTAGGCTACAAAATCATAAAGGTTATAGCGACCAAGATTGTCGGCTTAACGCGCCCCACATAACAGTCAAGAAAACGATGTATTTTTAGCTATTAACTTAGCCGCATATTTAAGATCGCGTTAATGGTTCGTTGTTTCATTTCGTTCGTTGGGGATCTTGTACCCATGTGTCTGCGAAAGCACGTTAAGGTGACGGCTAGCGACGCTAATCGATTTAAATTTTTAGCTACTAAACCGGATTTATTTTAACCAATATCGGGGTTACAACTTCTCGGCAAACACTTATACTATTTTTTAAATAACCATGAACAAATGTTGGGTCTGTTTTTGTATGCGAAAAATTGAATCACAATCACGAAAAAAAATGATTACCGCCAAAAGCGGACACTTTTGGCGGTAATCATTTTTTTTTAAAAAAACGGACCCAATATTTGTGCATAAATAGTATAAGTGTTTTCCGAGAGGTTGTAACCCCGAAATTGTGTAAAATAGATCCGGTTTAGTAGCAAAAAATTAAAACCGATTGGCGTCGCTAGTGTGCCCTACCCGTCACCTTAATTCGTTGTACCTGGAGCTCTATTTTTGATTCACTCGTATGACTTAGAGTCGTCGCAAGCGGCGTAAGTCACATTCGCTTTCTAAGTCGCATGAAGCCGATTTTCCATATTTTTGAATCATTCGATTTCGATGTTACCAATATAATACGGCAAATTGACATTCCAACCCTTCCATGCAGAATTTTATAAAAACCGGTAACTTCCGCATTACAAACGGAACGCAAAAACCATAGATTAATTATTGGCTGTAAATGAAAATCTTTGCATTTTTGGCACAAAAAAACTATGAATGTCACCTGTCAAAATCAGTCAAATAAAAGTTTTGTTTGTTGCTATTGACAACTATTTTGACGTTGCTTCTACCGCTCGCTGTAAGTCACTCGACCAACCAGTGGATGGGGTCACTCGTTGCAGACGAATGATTCAAAAATGCGGAATTTCGTATGTCGAAGGAAAACCAGTAGAAATCGTGCGCTCGTCACGACGCTATGACTAAATCAAAAATAGGTCTCCAGTACGTTGTACCGCCCGATCCCTCACCGGTCGTGTCACATTGCTATATCGGTTTATGAGGGTAAAGGAATATAAAGTACACTTGTGTTTGCGCACTCACTTGAGCACTATAATATATCCTGCGTACGAGGCTGTTCGAGAGATTGGCCGCCGTAATCGGAAATCGAAAGCAGTAATCGGTTGGAGGATATTATTTCATTTCAAGAAGCTTTTGTCAGAAAGTATTTGAAATTTTGTAGGCCCATAGGATCTGGTTTTTAATTGTAGGAGTGAACTAAACTGGTACAAATGTCAAGTTCCCATACATTTTGGCATTTTGCATCTGATAAACAGGTAATTAGTTAGTTCGGATAATTGAAAATCAGAGTTTTTTTTCATCTAATTTGAAACGTTTCCATGGAACTAGAAAAATCGCGAAATGCCATTTTCAGAAAAAAATAATCACAGAGTGTGAAAGAGATCTAACCGGCCTTGACGCAGCTTTAATGCATCTCTATACGGGTGCGATAGAGAAAGAACGTCACCCAGCACATCATACAGCACTAACGGCTTCGCACAGTTTATCAATTATGGCTTTCTAGGAAAGGGTTCAGTCTGGTTAGGACGCACGTCTATGGACGTTACAAATCCTGGTTATTCAAACTTTCACATTCTGACAGCCCTGATAAATTGTATCGGGACAGTGGAAATATTTATAGCGTAGTAAACAAACACAGATATTACTATATAGTATGTACGTAGTCGTAAAGAAAGCTCATGAAAGTGGACGGAGTTTTAAAAAGTAGCAGACGTACGGTGTTCAAAATGGCCAAGTTTACGACGAGGGTTGCTTGGGCATAATAAAACTGAAATTTTCAATGTTACGAGAATTTTGAACTCGTAATAGTAGAGTATCGGCATCATCAAAGAAACATAACCTTCATCATCATCATCATCAGCCCATTTAAGTCCCCAATGCTGGGGCACGGGCCTCCCTCAATCACATGAGGGGTAGCTGCCATACTCACCACGCTTGGCAGACGGGTTGGCGAGGGTTTTGATATAAATGCAGAGTTTTCCTTCTCTGGATGCTGATGATCATGCCAGCAGCGTAAGAGTGAGGGTGGCCTATTCTACTCTGCCGGGGACCCCTCGGCCCCTTACATAACATAACCTTGTTCTTGCTCAAAGCTTTAGTGTCATTTTTGGATTGGGCCTTGAAAATGGTGCGACCAAGATTTAAATCTTTCAGTGTCCATTAATGAGAAGCGATTCGACCAGTTACAGAAAGCGTCATTGTAATTAATAATACCTGCTCTGTAATTTTTCAATAAAATACACAAGAAAAGCCTTGAAACCTAATACGTAGGATAACTTTTACGCTGTTTATGTAACGTACAGAGATAAATTATAATGATTCATAAAAAGCTACCAGTATTTCATCTCATCAACAATTTCACCCAAACAAAAATCTCAGCGCAAGTTCTAAAAATAAATACAATTACTTAGGGTGACGGGTAGGGCACACTAACGACGCCAATCGATTTTAAATTTTAGCTACTAAACCGGATGTATTTTAAACAATTTCGGGGTTACAACATCTCGGCAAACACTTATACTATTTATTAAATATTTACACTTAACTTTTGGGTCTGCCTTTTTACTCGAAATTTGATTAACCGCCAAAAGACGCCACTTTTGGCTTGAATCAATATTTCGCGTACAAAAACGGACCCAACATTTGTGCATGGTTATTGCCGAGAGATAAAAACCCCGATTTTTTTAAAAATAAATCTGCTTTATTGCTAACAATTTAAATCGACTGGTGTCGCTAGTTAGGGCTACCCGTCGCCTTAAGAAACACTCCCCAAAACTGGATTCGGGCGAATCGTCCTTTGATATCTTAATTTAATTTATCCGATAGCATGGCTGCCACTCCGAGACCACAGATAAAACACATTTGCACAGAAGAGCGACTAATATGACTACCCGGGAAACTGGGGAAGCTATGAAACCAAAAAAAAGTCCGGCCAGAAATTCATGAAACATTTTTTTATGTGATACGTGGCAGACAAGCAGATGGATCACCTGTTGGTAAAAGATTGCCACCGCCCATGGACACCAATGGTGTCGCAAGTGCGCTGCCAACTTTAAACTTCCTTACCCTTTGTACCATCACTCACCCAGCGCAAGCGCTGCTTGAAGCCGGTTTTCTGTGAGGGCGTTATATCATTTCGGTCAACCCGGTCCATTTATCAGCAGAAGCTTAAATTAAATTTATTATATTTGACGAAAATTAATGACAATTGATCAATTTTAAAATTAACATTATGAAAATTGTCAAGTAAAAACGTGTCTATGACAGTCTACATAGGATTCCGCCAGGAAGGAGTCTCAGAGTCCGCTTGGGCTGATGCAATTCAAAGGTTTTAAATTAGTATCTATTGGTATTTAGTAAACAAATTTGGTGTTTATTTGTACAGTGAAGTGCCGCGAAGAGATCCTGATAAGAAGAATCGTTAAATTGTATCGTATTTAACACTGCTATTGTGTGTCGAGTGATTTCTCACGGACAACTTAATAATAGATACTTTTGTGTTTAGAGTAATATCGGCAGAATCCGTAGGTCGATGAAACGTAAAACACCGGCTTTTTATTGAGTGACTGTTACTAACTTCGACTTTTGATCACTTATTCTCATTAAGGTGACGGGTAGGGCACACTAGCGACGCCAATCGATATTAACTTTTAGCTACTAAACCGGATCTATTTTAAACAATTTCGGGGTAACAACCTCTCAGCAAACACGTATACTATTTATTAAATAACCATGCACTAATGTTGCGTCCAACGCGTCGCTAGTGTGCCCTACCCGTCACCTTAAGTGACATTGGCAAAATATCTTATGGCTCCACCCATAATATAGAAAAAAAAGTCTACATATTAAAGCAAAGAAAACTATTAATTATAAGTTCCAATGATGAGTAATAATCAAAAGATAGTGATGGATGATAGTTTTAATATGAACGAACATACATCCATTTTACCTACAGGCGTTGCAATTTGCCAAGGAAGTAGTAAATAATAATATAATAATAAATCAGCAAAATATTTCCTAGTATAACGAGACATTTCTATCTTTCTATTTTTCTCGTAAACATGTTATATTTTCAGTTCTAGACTTTTCCTATATTCTATTAGTTATATATTTTTTTCCTATTTATTTGGTTTCATATTAGGAAGTGGGACTTGCTATTTGATACAAGTCATCCAAGTCATAAAATGTATAAATGAGGATCTCGTTGTTTCCTTTTTTATGGCTTGTGCAAAAGTAAACGGCGGGACCCGGAACATATCACACGTGTGCTCATGTTCGAGTCGTGCAGCCGCAAACCTGGGGCACTGCGTCACCAAATGCTCGACCGACTGTGTGGAGATGTCGTCACAGGGACAGGTGTCGATGTTCACGATCTTAAACCTATGCAGATAGGTGCGATGATAGCCGTGGCCAGTTAGGTACTGGGTGAGGAAGAAGGACGTGCCACATTGTTCCACGGCAGCAAAGACGTCATCCAGTTCCGGACATAAATTTCTTGTATGACTTCCTTGCTCCGCGTTGGCGTAACTGTGCCTCCACCCCTCCATAGTTTCCTTTCTGGCTTCGGGCTAGTTAGTTATATGACTTGACTATTTCCCAGATGTGTTGGTACGGACAGGCCACAGATCAATGTAATATCAATCTGTTTTTCTACAATCAATTCTAACTTTATTGTGAAACACATTTGTTCAATAGTAATTGAAGAAAGGAGATACTTGGATTTTCATATTTTTGGTCGAAATATGGATGTGCCGGTCAAATAAAGAGTTGATTCACTGAAAATGTATGACGATGTTGATTTTTTAAATCCAAATAAACCAAAGATGACCCTAAAGCTTCTGTGCCATGGTAATAAATACTCAGGGGGGCAATTCTTACAGAATACTGCAAAAATACTTGGACCGAAAAAGAGTATGTCCTAGATTGTGGTAACTTGATAATGTGGCTGTCCCTAAAGTATTTTAAACAGACTGCCTGCTTGGCGCATTACCCGTGTGTCGCACTTTAAAGCGACGGCTGCGCTGGGGGTCCCGGGTTCGATGCCCGGGTCGGGCCAAAATTCGTAGCTGAGTTTTTCTGTTAAGAAATTCTCAGTGTCATCCCGGAGTCTGGATGTTGGCGGTATTGTGCCCCCGTGCCTCCGAAAGCACGTTAAGCCGTTGGTCCTGCGCCCGATCCCTCTCCGGGCGTGTCACGCTGGTGTCCCATTGGAATACGAGGGTAAGAGAATAGAGAGTGTACCTACTTGCGTTTGCGCAAACACTTGAGCACTATAATATATCCTACGTAAGTGGATGATCGTTGAGATTGGCCGCATTAGCCGAAATCGGTTGGAGGATATTCTTTTTTTTTTATATTATTGAAACAGAATAACTATATTATTTAAAGAGTTTTTTTTTTAATAAAAAGAAGTCTTACGATATACTAATCAAAACAACAGATAATGTGACTCCAGCAAACAACTATACACAAAACAATTCCACTGTATTTGTTTGTTTGAAAACTCATATTCGCTAAGTAATTCCGCCATTTTCCGGAGCGTTGGCAGTTTCAAATACGAGTATTTCACCTAAACTTTACACGTCAACATAAATTCATTCATCCAGTATATTGGAGACCGAAAGAGATGCTTTCAAATTTATTAAAGCATTAGGGAGGGAAATATATTATCGATAGAGCATGGTTTTAAATGTGTCTCAAACCGAAAACTAAACCAACATGGTTTAAATGTGAGTCTCAACCCTAAAACTAAAGCAACTTGGTCTGTCAAATTCAGTTTCGCAAAGCACCCCGATTACGCAGGCATCCAAAGGGGATACAATCTTCTTGTTAATTGTGAACTGAGAATCAAAATTCAATTTATGTAACCATACTCATAAAACAATTATTTGTAGGCAACTACATAGTTGCGAAATATATAGGTTAGCCGCTGAAAACCAGTGTCGGCGCTGGCTATATTCGGCCAGTGTCGACAAAAGCTGAGCGGTCACCTATTTGATACTATTTTTTTCATTTAAATTTTATAAAAAAGGATCTTGATTTGTATTTTACGTACCACAGTACCTGGAATTAAAAAGGTCACTCTGCACGCCGAGTAGTTGGTGACCTTAGACTATGTCAATTTTATTTATTTAATTAATTATTTAGTTAGTAATTTAGTACGCATTATGGTTGCAGAAACGATCCATATGTTTGAAACATATTGAACATTTCTGCAACTAAATGTAAACATTAGCTTTTTCTCATTCTTATATTTGTATTCAACCTATTTTGTGTTTTTAGTAAACGGATGTTACTGAACACTTTGTAAACACAATAATTAGTGCATTTAGTGCTTTTCTGTAAGTGGTGAGGCACTTAGATATAAGAATATGTTTTGTAATCTTAAGCTTGTTATAGTGTACTCATTGTTGAAATGCCAAATAAATAAATAAATAAATATATATTTATGTTATTGTTTTATTGTATAACTTATTATCCGTGTGTTCTTTTTACTGATTGTGTCAGATAATGATTTATTCACTCATTCAGAAAATACAAACCGAAGAAGAACTAACACTCAACCAGTTGCCAAAGACGGACAACTGGTTCAGTGTTAGTTCTTCTTCGGTAACTGGTTGTGGATCTTAGTTGCCAATTTGGCCGGAGGGGATTTAACTTGCATAGCTGACGCTGTTTTTGTTACCTTAAAATGATAATGTCTTCTAGTGAACAATATCAGATAACACAGCTTATCATTCGGCCTGCATCCCACTTAACTGTTTTGTGATTACTATTTAACTGTTTTGTGATTGCTCTTTTTTATATGTTTTCTAAGAAACGATAGTCGATAATATCGATAATGATGGGTTAGTTAAGACCAGTTTGCTGGTTAGAACCATTAACTGTTAATCGACGTGTGAACTTGCTATACCACAGACGATGGTTTTGCTTTGAACAGTAAAGTATTATAAGTACGATAGCAATCTAAATGCCAACCAACCATAATTTATCAGACAGTCAAATTAATTGTGAGTGAAAAATAGCTTCTGTCATCTATCTTATAATTAAATCTTCAGCTTTAACTCAACAATTGAAATAGCTTTTTTGTTTTCATATTTGAATGAAAACAGTTCAACTTTACAATGTAAACCGATATTCAATAAACCAATACTTTCATGCATGTTTCGCTGACCTATCAAGTACCAACAATACAATAGAGTATTTGTCTCAGCTAAAGATTTTACAAAATATAATTATTTTATCAAAATATAGGTAAATATGTGCCAATAGAAAAAAAAACACAATTAAAAATATAACGTCTAGCCGGTTTTATGGTAATTCAAGGATTCATGGGCAAGTCCATTTTAAAAGTATGAAATTATTAAAAAATAATTATACTATTGAATAACCCACACAATTTGTACCACTATTATAATAGAACAATTGACATAAACGAAACATTTGATATAGCTATCGTGTGACGTCACATCTTAGTAGCCATTTGTGTGGAGCGTTTTGGGTTTGCCCAAAATAATGTGATTTTAAAGTTGTGATATCTCAGGTAGATTCAATGAGAATTTTCTATCATTAAGAGGTCTTTTGATAGAAAGTAGTCAAATATGTACTGTATTACAAAGGACCTAAAGTTCGGCCTAAGCGAGGAAAAAGGAGTCCACCATTTACTTCATGCATGTTTTAGATAACCCGTTTGGAGCATTGGTAGTAAACAATCCTTCTGCTGTAAGGGTTGCGGTTTCGATCCCCGCATAGTACAAACATTTGTTTACCTGAACACGTCTGTTTATATTGGTCTGGTTTTTTCTATGTATTATAAGTATGTATTTACAAGAGCCGTGTGGTCCCCGGCAGAGTAGAATAGGCCACCCTCACTCTTACCGAGGTGTCGTAAAAGGCGACTAAGGTAAACCTGCTGGCATGATCACCCAGAGAAGGAAAACTCTGCATTTATACCAAAACCCTCGCCAAGCCGTCTGCCAAGCGTGGTGAGTATGGCAATTACCCCTCATGTGATTGTGGGAGGCCCGCGCCCCAGCAGTGGGGACTTAAATGGGCTGATGATGATGATGATGATTTACAAGATAAAAGTCTAATCCGGGGGAAAGGGGGTATAAAGGTTCGCAGCGCACTTGTGACTCCACTGGTGTCGCGGGTGTCCATGGGCGACGGCTTTCCCTTACCATCAGGTGATCCGTCTGCTCGTCTGCCACCTATCACATAAGAAAAGTATTTTATTGAATAAACCTTTCTCATCACTACAAACACGAGTAAATTGTGTATAAACGTTGAAGTGTGACGTTATAAAACCAGCTTTCTATTGAAGTAGATGCTGTAATTAAAAGCTACCGTCATTTCAAATTACACTCTACAATTTGAGCGATAGGGTTGATATTGCAAGTTAATTTTTGGAAGCTATCGTGAAGTATACAGAAGTACTTTGGACAGGTAATTTAATTAAAATAAACGTTGATATTCAAGTTGTTTAAGGTGAAGGGTATACCCACTAGCGACGCCAATTGATTTTAATTGTTAGCTACTAAACAACTTGGGGGTCTCTAGGTAAACACCTACGCTATTTATTTAATAGTTATAGTTAGCTATTTGATCTCGTTTTGCACTCAAATTTTGAATTACCGCCAAAAGCGGCCACTTTTTTTAGTACAAAAACAGACGCAACATTTGGGCATGGTTATTAAATAAATAGTTTTAAGTGTTAACCGAGAGACTGAAGCCCCGTAGTTATTTAATATGTATTTGTTTTGGTAGCAAACAATTAAAACCAATTGGCGTCGCTAGTGTGCCCAACCCGTCGCCTTAATGTTGCAAGTGGAGGTGGAGATATATTTATCTACTCGACAGCGATATAAAACCTTTTTTACGTAATAGGTAACAGACGAGCAGACGGATTACCTGATGGTAAGTGATTGCCTCCGCCTATGGCACCCGCGACATCTGTAGTCACAAATGCGCTGCTAACCTTTAAACTCACTTCCCTCGGATCGGACCTCCCGGTACTATCACTTACGCAGCGAAACACAGCACAGTGCTGCTTCACGCCGTTTTTCTGTGAGGCCGTGGTATCACACTCTTCTCTCGAGCCGGACCATCATGCCGAAGCATGGCTCTCCCACGGTCGACCTCCTCCACTTCGCACGGTCTTTCGCATCCCTTGTAGTGAGGTCATTGGTCATCCCTTCCGACTTCAAACCAACCCTTTTTGGTTCTATCCCTACCGGGAGCCTTCTTTCGTATGGATGAAATAAGTAGGTATATCGTGGGATCTAAATGTGGGAGAGCCACGCTTAGGGGAATGAATGGGCCGGCTCGACCGGAGTGATACCACTGCCTCACAGAAGACCGGCGTGAAGCGGCGCCTGCGCTGTGTTTCGCCGTGCGAGTGAGGTTACCGGAGTCCCAATAAGGGGAAGGGGAAAGGGTTGGCAGCGCACTTGTGACTCCACTGGTGTTGCGGGTGTCCATGGGCGGCGGAATTGCTTACCATCAGGTGATCCGTCTGCTCATCTGCCACCTCTCATATCAAAAAAATTCGTGGTTTGCAACTGGGGCGTTTCTGTACATAATCACTATTCAGAGGCATATTATACCTATACTCTGTATTAAACGATTTCAGCTTACGTAAATCTTAATCCCTAAATCCAGGCTTCCCTTCACTGTCTGTTTAGCTAAGCCCGACACATGCCCGTAATCCCGCTCAGTCGTGACGTCACTCAGGCATGTCAAGGCGTCTAGACCACGAAGTTATAATAATCTTGGTCTATAGCCGAAACTGGAATTCAAGACCAAAAAAGCTACTACAAAGTTGCCAATACAATAAAATGGTCTTCCAATAGTAGGTATATAGCTATTTCCTATATTCAAACGCTGAAATAATTTATTTATTTGTAATTTTAATTCTATAATTTAAATAAGTATATTTATTGACTTATTTTTACATACATACAAGACGTTTGAATAAAAACTTAATAATCCGTATTGTTTGGTTGCAAAGCGTGTATCTCTTCAGGTGTTAACAACATTTGACTGACTTCGACTGTTGACTAGGGTACTTGGTCAAAATATCAATTCATTTTTCCTGACGAGTTGTTTCGCTTAATAACGCATAAAATCGAAAACTAAGAAGAAAATAAGAAGAATCTGAAGTTTACTCTAACTGTTCGAATGTGGTTTTGCTCCATAGCGGTTTCTGTCTTATTGAGTTTTTTGCTAAGTTTTTGGTAAAAATGGTTTTATCTCACTTTTCCATACTGTCTTAATAATATTATGCCACACTTTCGTTTCTTCACAATAAAATGTTGTCATGTTAGTTAAGTTGAATGTTCAATGTTAGTCTAGTTTTTTTTTTTTTTACTGTAGATAGGTAAGCGTTTGACCATATTTCACCTGATGGTAAGTGATAATATGGTCTAAGATGTAGCACGATTACCTAGAAGATACCTATTCACTCGCGCTTTGAAAACCCCCAAATTGTAGCCACTAGGGAACACCTCTTCAGGCAACTGATTCCACTGTTTCGCAGTACGAATAAGAAAACAGGATTCAAACCTCTTAGTGCGGACTTTTGGTATTTCTACCATGTACCGGTGTCGATTGAGGGTCTGCCTGGTGGAGTAGTGGAAGAACGGAGATGCTCCAATGGCATTGTACAGTTCCGTGGCGCACTCTCCAAAATGTATCCGATAGAAGACCGATAAGCTTGCTACCCTGCGTCGGTGTTCAAGGCTTTGTAGCCTCTTACCCACAAGCTCGTCGTCGCCAATTAGCGTCTTGGCCCTTCTCTCAATACTCTCTAACGCCTCAAGCTGGTACTTGGCTGAGCCATCCCAAAGATGAGAACAGTACTCCATGCAGGCTCGGACTTGCGCTTGATATAAGTTAAGCAGCTGTCCTGGCGTAAAGTACTGCCTCACTTTAGCCAGAATACCGAGCTTTTTTGAGGCAAGTTGAGCTTTGGACTCGATGTACGTGCCAAAGTTGAGGGAAGGGGTGAGAGACATCACAAGAAGCTCAAGACGGCTAGTAATCACGCACGGACACATTCTGGAAAGTGGGAGTCAGTTGGAATTGACTCCGTTTAGCAGAGAACAGACACGCCTGGGTCTTAGCTGCATTGAACGAAACTCGGTTGGCATTTCCCCAGTCGGAGATCGCCTTCAAGGTCTCGTTCATGCGCTCGACCATCGCCTCTCTATGTCTCCGGATGTCCGCCGGCTTGGCACGTGCACTGGAATTGTAACTCTCTACAACTGTGCTGTCGTCCGCATACCCATAGATGCCGGGTTTTAGCAGGTCGTTAAAAATAAAATTTGTGATTAAGATTCTTTGTTTTAAGAAAATTCATAAGAATTAAAAGAAGCATATAAAAAAGGTTGGCGAAACCTGTAAACTGCGTTTGACAATGACTTACGTGACATTGGTAGATTTGACAGTGACGTTTCTGTCGTAGATTTTTTGGTCTTGAATTCCATTTTGGAGTATAGACAATAACTATCTCTAGGTATGTATGTAAACTTGGACTAAACAATTTCAATTAAACTTAAGCTTATATCATACACATTAAATTGTTATTATTCTATACCTATGTTGTTCACAAACTGGTAATCCGAAAAGAAACGCTTGCGCGATTTTATCGATACCTCGCACCATCTATGGGTATAAAAAGGAACTAATGTACCGAAACGAACAGTAATCACGTGCGATTAATCCGCAAGATGGCGTACTATAGGACTGAGGTCCATCTATAGTCACCCCACGGTAATTTGGCACGTGGCAAAAGTCGGAACTAATGATGTTTTGACATATTCCCTTAGAAGAAATATAGTACTACGCCTCCCTGTCAATGTCACTGAAGTGCCTTCTGATCGTAGTCGCACTGTACAAGGTGATTGGGTATTTTTAGACGTGATATGTCAAATTGTCATTTTACGAATAAATCAGAATGATGTTCAAGTTAATAAGAATCTCCCAAGTTATACTGTGTTGTCTATCGTACTGTTTTGTTTGTTTTAGGTGGTGTTCTGTCTGTAATTAAACTTATTTATTTTTTTAAATAATAATAACAAACTCAATTAAAGAGACTCATCAACACCAACTCGCATCACCGTCCAATTTCAACAAAAAAAGAAACGTGTCTCTTTAATCACTTGACATTGGCAAGTTGCGGCAAGACGCAGAGCCATTATTTAAAAAAAAAAAAGATTTTCAATTTGGACCTCATTTCTCAAGCACGTCATCTAGCGGATATTTCACACGCGATTGACGCCCACATTGAGGGGCGGCGCTTCGCGGCGCGACAATTACAGGAGATCGAGACATGAGACGAGATGGGATGACATGCGTGGCATTCAATAACCTCATCATTATGGATTATCGATGTAAAGACCATGCTAATAGAAAGTGATGATGATGACCGAAACAGGAGACTGATGCGGAAGGACGTACAGTGTCGGTATAATCTCGGCATGGTTCGGCCTGAGACAGAGACAAACTATACGGAACATGTGGAGGAGAGACACCATATGAAATACTGCCTAGCGCGTACGTCAAGGAACTCTTCTATATCCATGTCAGCTATAGCCGACCGCCTGCACTCCTACCTATTTTGTGGTGAGTAAGAGTCTCCGCTGGGAGATGTCTCTGGTTGTCGTCATCTAGTTCTTACCATGTGATAATATAGTTTGGGACTAGAGGCGTCAACTTAACTTTAATGGTTGCTTAAGAAAGAATAGATTCTGGCGGTAGAAGACAAACACTCCGCGTAAGCTGATGCAATTCAAAGGTTTTAAATTATCTATTGGTATTTAGTGAACGAATTTGGTGTTTATTTGTGCAGTGAAATGCCGCGAAGTGATCCTGATAATAATAATCATTGGATTGTATCGTTTTAAACTGTGCTATTATGTGTCGAGTTAGTTGTCACGGACAATTTGCTTGAACCTAGTAGAGTCTTAAAACCCGCGGTTGTGTTTAGAGTGGTAACGGCAGAATCTGTAGGTCGATAAAACGTAAAACACCGGTGTTTTATTGAGTGACTGTGACTTGGACTGACATCGACTGTTGACTACCTACTTATTCTCAGTAAGTTACTTGACATTAGCAAGATATCTTCAGGTAGAGGCATAATAATAAAAAGGAAAGAATTTTGTCACTTATTTCAATACGCATAAAGACTTTCCATACTTAAATTAAAGAACAGTTGGCTTAATTGACGTCTCTGAGTGCGGCATTAAGTGATCGGTATAAATTAATTCCAAATGTTCAATATGTAATTTCTTCTATTAACTATTTTCGTTAGCCCAGTTTTCTTATTTAATGAATTATTATGTTAAAGCATGTAATTCATTAATTGACTGACCGGATGGCGCAATTGGTAGTGACCCTGCCTCTTACGCCAAAGGTCGTGGGTTCGATCCCCACCCTGGACAAACATTCGTGCGATGAACACTTGTGTTTGTTCGGTGTCTGGGTGTAATATATGTATTTAAGTATATATTTGTGTTCCTCTGTTGTCTGATATCTGAGACGCAAGTGCTTAAGCTACTTAGTACGGAATCAGGTCAACGTATGAGATGTTGTGAGAATTATTATTATAATTAATGTTAATCTGAATAATATTTGCGATGCACTTACAGAGACTCAAATATACTACCACCATCTTATATACTGTACATGTTATGCAATTAAAAATTTGAATCTGAATCTGAAATGATTACTAAAAAAAGGGATTTTTAAAAATTCAACCTTTAAGGGGGGTTAAAAGGGGCTTATAAGTTTGTATGAAAGTCGGCCATCTTTGATGTTATAAATGTGAAAAATTTTCACTTATACGTGAATTCTAAGCCGTGTGGTCCCCGGCAGAGTAGAATAGGCCACCCTCACTCTTACCGAGGTGTCGTAAAAGGCGACTAAGGTAAAGTTGCTGGCATGATCATCAGCACCCAGAGAAGGAAAACTCTGCATTTATATCAATAACCTCGCCAACCCGTCTGCCAAGCGTGGTGAGTATGGCAATTACCCCTCATGCGATTGAGGGAGGCCCGTGCCCCAGCAGTGGAGACTTAAATGGGCTGATGATGATGATGATGATGATACGTGAATTAATAAATAATTTAAAATAAACAGAAATTCTCATTAAATCACCCTTTAAAGGGGTGAAATTGAGGGTGAAATGCAGTATGGTGGTTTGCTAATTAGTAAAGTAAGAAACTTAAAATGTATGTTTGGGCACGGGTTTTGAATAAAAAAGTGACTTTTGAACTTTCAACCCCTAAGGGGTAATTGCGCGTGTTTGAAAGTTCAAATTAAGACTTTGTGAATAAAGACTAAAACTGCGTGAGTAACGCCGCATGCGCAGTCTACTTTATTTATACACATGGCCAATTGTCCAGTCATGTACTGTATCCACACACACATATAAATTTACTTCCATCACGTTTCTCATGTCAAAAACACTTGTGCAGTCCACGTGTTCAGCACTAGCATCGTTAATACCGATTACCTCGTCAAATACACTGTTGTTATTATATATACATAATAATAATAATTCTCACAACATCTCATACATTGACCTGATTCCGTACTAAGTAGCTTAAGCACTTGTATTACAGATATCAGACAACAGAGGAACACAAATATATACTTAAAATACATATATTACACCCAGACACTGAACAAACACAAGTGTTCATCGCACGAATGTTTGTCCAGGGTGGGGATCGAACCCACGACCTATGGCGCAAGAGGCAGGGTACTACCAATTGCGCCAACCGGTTAGTCTATATATATCCTGCAACCGATTTCGGCTAAGGCGGCTAATCTCAACGATCATCCACTTTCACAGGATATATTATAGTGCTCAAGTGTGTGCGCAAACACATGTGCATTATCTATTCCCTTGCTCACATATTCCGAGGGGACACGAGCGGAGAGGGATCGGGCGCAGGAACAACGGCTTAACGTGCTTTCCGAGAAACGGGGGTACAAGACCGCCAACTTCCAGACTCCGGGCTGACAATAAGAATTTCTTAAGGTGACGGGTAGGGCACACCAGCGACGCCAATCGATTTTAATTTTTATTTACTAAACCGGATCTACCTTCAACAATTTCGGGGTTACAACCTCTCGACAAACACGGATACTATTTATTAAATAACCATGCTCAAATGTTGGGTCCGTGGCCGCTTTTGGCGGTAATCAATTTTTCGCGTACAAAAACGGAGCCAACACTTGTGCATGGTTATTTAATAAATAGTATAAGTGTTTGCCGAGAGGTTGTAACCCCGAAATTGTTTGAAATAGGTCCGGTTTAGTAGCTAAAAATTTAAATCGATTGGCGTCGCTAGTGTGTGTCTCATCTTAACAGAAAAACTCAGGTACAATTTTTGGCCCGACCCGGCAACCGAACCGGGGACCCCAAACGCAACCGTCGCTTTTAAAGTGCGACGCACTACCCATTGCGCCAACGAGGTAGTCGGTAGTAGTAGTAAAGAGAAGTATTAGTCGGCCCTCAGCTCGCAGAGGCCCTCAGCACTTGGCCGTTTTTTTGCGTGAGCCCCGATGGATTGTTACGTGAGCAAATCAAATTATTAAATATGTATAACGTATTGTGGTTAAATACGTTGTTATTAGGTATAACGTACAGACGGTATCGGTGGAGTTTCCCCCGCAGTGCAAAAATAGCACTTGTGTTTCAGACACATTGTAGAAGCAGTAGGTAAAATTGTAAATATTTGCATTCTATTTTAAAGGGTTCCGTACCTCAAAAGGAAAAAACTGAACCCTTATAGGTTTACTTTGTTGTCCGTCTGTCTATCTGTCAGTCAAGACCCTTTATCTCAAGAACGCGTGGACGTATTACGCTGAAATTCACATGAAATACTCAGGTCTATTGTCCCTTTAAGCTGAGAAAATATCAAACTTCTAAGCCAAGCCGATCAAAAGATACAGCCGCTTATGTCGATATTTTCAACAAATTTTCGACACTCGCAAAGGAATCAAAACCTACAGGGTAGTTCCCGTAAACTCAGAATCTTGCAATTTAGCATGAAGCATTGTCATATAATGCAAATATAGGAAAAATTGTGAAAATCACATTTTTTTAGTTATATACGAGTAATATAATAAAATATTTTAATAAAATGAAACTTACTACCTTATTTCTCACGAACGAATAAAGGTATCAAATTGAAATTTATACCTCTTTTAGTGCAATAAAGTTTAAAATAAAATAAATAAACAAATATCTAGTAAGTAATTTGATTTAATACGTCATAAATTGTAAACCGCTACGTTTGTACGGCGTAACCCTCGGTGCGCGACTAAGACTCGCACTTGGCTGGTTTTTTTTTTATAACCTGCTCTACTGTTTATTTATTATCATTTGGAACAACTGGAAATTCGTCAAATATTTGCATGAGTTATTGAGTGTGCATACTTTTTTATGTGATAAGAGTTATTAGCTATTACTACTACGTAGTAATATTACGTAGTACGCTAGTAATAATAGTTTAATGTGTGATAAGTGGCTGACGACCATACAGATCACCTGATGATAAGCGATTGCCACTGCCTATGGACAACCGCAACACCAATGGAGTTAAGTTGCCAACCCTTAAACCTCCGATGGGGAGTTTAAAGGTTGGCAGCGCTCTTGTGACTCCACTGGTGTTGCGGTTGTCGATGGGCGGCGGCAATCGCTTTCCATCAAGTGATCCGTCTGCTCGTCTTCAAATTGTCATAAAAAAAATCTAAAAAACTTTTCGGCCTAATTAGAAAGAAAAACTAATTTCCATCAAAGAATTAACGAATAATTAAAACTGAACGAACAAATGTGTAATAAAAGCATTCATAAACATTTTAAGGAACTCCGTAAAAAATAATTTTCCCTCAGATAAAGGGGTCCTCCTTGATTATCGTGCTAATTTATTTTTAACACAATAAGTTAACGGGTGGAACGTAGATAAACACCGTGCACCATCATCATCATCAGCCCATTTAAGTCTCCACTGAGTGAGAGTGAGGGTGGCCTATTCTACTCTGCCGGGACCACACCGTGCACCGTTGCAGTTAAAAAAAAACTGCGAAAAAACACCGCCTTCGAAAACCTAAGTGAAAAATAATATTTTTAACACTTTATACATCTCAAATAACATTTTTGAAGGCGGTGTTTATTTGCAGATTTTTTTTCAAGCCTTTTATAGTCTCTTTTTTTACACGCCCCCTGCTTTATTTTTAAGTCGGTTAAAAAGGGTTCTTTAGGAGCCAATTAAAAGGAACAGTAACCCTCTTATTACAAATCGCCAACGTTTTTTTATTGATGTTGGGTTTGCTCTTGGCTTCACACTGAACTCAAACCTACAATGGAGCGAGTTTACACAAAAGTATTCACTCTAGCTTTAAAAATATTGGGATGTACTCACTGGGGAAAACATACGCAGGCAGGTCGTTCCATTCCCTGGCAGTGCGCATCACGAAGGAGGAGGAAAAGCGCTTTGTACGCAATCGAGGAATATTCACCAAGAAAAACTAAGGTAGTCCGGAACAAATTTCGTGCCAGCCTCTTTTAACATTACGAGTTGGAACGGGATGACATGAGCATTAGATCGCGATTTATAATAAGGTGATACAGGTTTAGATTCAATAGCGATGGTAGCTCAATGGATAAGAACGCGCCTGCCATACGTGGCGTGGTCCGAATACGAGGACGCACCTCTGAATTTTTAGAATCTATGTGCGTATTGCTACCATTAGCTCGGCGGTTAGGGACAACATCATGAGGAAACCTGTACGTTTCTGATAGTTTCTGAAACGTGTTACCATAATCAGTTGGTCTGGTTTTCCGGTTAAGGGCTGCGAAAGTCAGACGGAGTCAGTCGCTTCATTGTACAGTCAGCATCAAAATGATCTTAGCATTCAAACCTAAAAATATCTGAGAATTTGACAAAAATACTTTCTACCACCATACCTTAAGGTGTACTTTCATTCGTTGTCATTAGTTCTCGAAGAATGTCAACTTGGCGTACACTGGACATAAAGTTGTCTTTTGTCAAATGCTCAGATATTTTTGGTAACTGTACCTAGGTACCAGAGTCCCCAATTCTGAATCACGGTTTAAGTGGACCCTGGGATTTACACGCTACGATCAGAGAAAATAAATGTTTGGATTCCACTGGGTCATTCCTCCTTGCAGTCGTCGTTGGTCCCCAGGGCTTCGATGTTCTCGATGAGTATTTTTTCCCGGACTATCATCCGCCAGCTCACTCTATCGTCGGCCGCGTGGTGTTAAAGGTTGAGCCGATTTGATCGGACCAGCGCATGGGGCTTCTGTCCTCTAAGCTTTCTTCCGTGCACCATTCCCGTCAGAAGTAGCTTCTTCAGGTTGTCATCTCTCTTTCTAGCGATGTGACCAAAGAACTCAAAGCTCCTCCGTAAGCATGTGGTGCTGAGTCTTACTGGAATCTTTAGCTCGGTTCGTATGGATTCATTGGTCCGTTTCCGATGCCACTGGGTCATTAAAGAGATATAATTAAATAATAAATAAATAAATAAATAATAAAACAACCTTTAATATCGTAGGGCTCTAGCGTACTATGTAATTTTCAACACCTTATTAAACCGTGGAACATGGTTGGATAACTTAGTATTAAGGCGCACGACAAAGGAAGAGCCAAGACCTTGAACGCATGTACTTTTTACTTTATGTCCAAAACATATTTATCCGATGTTAAGTTGGGGTGAACATAACTCGGTGATATGGTAAAATAAATAAATATTTCACAACATCACATACATTGATCTGACTCCGAGATAGGTAGCTCAAGCACCTGTATTACGGATATCAGAATCAACAGTGGGATTACAAATATACACATATAATATACTTTTCTTTTGTAAATACATACTTATAATATATAGGATAATTGTAGTTAAAGGCTCTAAAAGGGTGGTTTGAGTGAGACTAATTGGCAGAGCCTTGGTTCTTTCCGCCAGCCAAGGTCCTCCAAGGTCACACATTGAATTCCGCATCCGTAAGCTAAAAGAAACAATCTGACCTTTTATTGGAGCAAGGTTTTGTGCAAATTTTTGAGTTTTATCATTTAAATGAATGCAAAGTTTGTAAGTAATGGGGATCCTCGATTTCATATATTTTTGGTCCAAGTTGTATCTTTTTGTTTTAGATGGTGTAAGAACTCAAATTAAAATAATATCCTGAAGAATTTAATCACATCCATACCAGTCAATTTTCTTTTAAAACGTGTCTCGTCAATCACTCGACATTGGCAGAGTTAAAAAAACAAACGCAATAGCAGCCATTTAAAAAATAGAATGAACGTGAATGTGTAAAGCAAGTCAATTTTTTAACTGTTGATTAGCTAATCGGAACTTCATTTTCGTACGTGAAATTGAGAAAACTTACTTCTTACTTTTAATTACTGACTAGTGTTAATCGGTAAGTATCTAAATAGAACTTTACTCAGAGATGGTGTACGAGGCCCGTAGAGGGACACATATTACAGAATACAGTAAAAAAAAATCTGGCCGCCACTTGGACCAAAAAAGAGGATGTCTTTTAATTTATACAGCTATTCCAGTAGCAATTAAAGGATATTCTCATATTATATTATTCCTGTTTATATATTCAACCTTGGAAGATTTTTATATTATTAACATTAACATAGCTAAAAATATATTTTTGGTGCTACTACGACTCAGGTCTCTCAATTTAAAAACCAGAACAAAATTTGCATGTTGATATTAAGGAAATGGCGTCTTTTATCAAGCAGGATAATCTTTATAGAGTTTTTATTTATTTAAACAAGTAGTAACGGATAATGAAATTCTCGACAGAATACGCTTAGATATCAAACATTATAAGAAACGATTATTTCTGTTACTATACATATGTATAACACTAATGTTTGTTTTATTGCTTCCCTTATACAAGGTGACGGAACGAATGACGACCGGCATTGTGTAATAGTCGAAACATTTTTTACGATTACAAAACAAATTAAAAAACTAATAATATATCATCATCATCATCAGCCCATTTAAGTCCCCACTGCTGGGGCACAGGCCTCCCTCAATCACATGAGGGGTAATTGCCATACTCACCACGCTTGGCAGACGGGTTGGCAAGGCGAATAATATATAAAAGAAAAAGAAAATAAAATAAATAAAATAATGTATATTTCTGCCATTCTCAATTTCATTTGTTAAATTACTTTGCACTGCCTTCCCTTATTACGAATACGATATTTCTTTCCTCTACCCAAAGGTTGTCTGGAAGAAATCGCTACAAGCGATAAAACCGCCTTATTGTATTGTCTGTTGCTGTTGTATCATGCTTGTATTTTATTTTTGTGCAATAAAGAATATCTATCTATCTATCTATCTAATAGGTACACTGTTTTTTTCCTTGTCTCTTCTTCCTTTTTTATGTGGTCTGCTCTCTGGTCATTTATCCTATCTATAAGAAATATTTTTATTGCATTTTTGTTATAAATTATCTATGTATATATTATTATTGGGTATGTATGTATTGTTTATTATTATTTATGTAATATATATTAATATACAAAATAATGTATATTTCTGCCATTCTCAATTTCATTTGTTAAACTACTTTGCACTGCCTTCCCTTATTATTACGAATACGATATTTCTTTCCTCTACCCAAAGGTTGTCTGGAAGAAATCGCTACAAGCGATAAGACCGCCTTATTGTACTGTCTGTTGCTGTTGTATCATGCTTGTTTTGTGCAATAAAGAATATCTATCTATCTATAACGCGGTGTGGTCCCCGTCACAGTAGAATAGGCCACCCTTACTCTTACCGAGGTGTCGTAAAAGGCGAATAAGGTAAAGCTGCTGGCATGATCATCAGCACCCAGAGAAGGAAAACTCTGCATTTATATCAAAACCCTCGCCAACCCGTCCGCCAAGCGTGGCGAGTATGGCAATTACCCCTCATGTGATTGAGGGAGGCCCGTGCCCCAGCAGTGGGGACTTAAATGGGCTGACGATGATTAAAAAACTAAAGTTCATTTTTTTGTTGACCCTGAGGAAATGCGTTATGCATACCCGTCCGCCGGAGGACAGACGGGTTACATCGGACTTCCTCCACGTCGGCGGAGGTTTACCGACTAAAACCTCAGGGGTGCTCCTGTCTGCGCCGGAGTGGGGAGGACACATGAGAATCTGACTAAGAAATCTCCCTTCACGTCCTTCCCCAGAAGAAAGCCTTACAGAGCAGGCCCAACAGTGTTGGGCCCCTCCAGCGTATACGGAGGGGGCTGTCCCCCTCCGTATACGCTGGAGGGGGTGATAGGGACCGCCGGGAGCACCGAACCAAACCTACCGGGCTGCAGAGGGGACCTGTGCAATGTCGGCATTGATGCCTCCGCACTAATTGCTGACTGGTCTCCCCTACGGAGAGGAGGAACACGCGCGCCTGTTTGGCGTCTCCTACCCCACCTTGCCATTCTCTGC
The DNA here is from genome assembly GCA_019059595.1 of Marasmia exigua. NCBI lineage: Eukaryota > Metazoa > Arthropoda > Insecta > Lepidoptera > Crambidae > Marasmia > Marasmia exigua. The sequence continues at coordinate 2,138,189 of CM032478.1, read as the reverse complement.
GCGTCTGCGCATAGGTCCTCCTCGCGGAAGCGTTCCGCTGCCTCCTGTGACATCACGTTCTCGCAGAAGAAGGCAAAGGCCGTGAAGGAAGCATAGCCCGAACAACAGACGGAAGTGTCAGATCACTAAATAAAGGTTACCTATAATAAGTGTTTCGAAGGATAAACTGTCCACTGATACAACCCGTACATCTATTCTTTGGTTGTCTCGACTCAAGGCACGTCCTCAATCGCACCGTCCGCGTCGCTTTTTATCAATTCGTGTTCACTCAATGGCCACTATTAAGCTGTGAAGCCTTGCGGGTACAACACCCTTAAAAAACCTTCAAAGAAACGACGAAAACGCTAATTGGATGCCCTCTCTAATTGTCGCCTTTGTTCAATGTAATTGTGTTTTTGCGGTTTTGGAGATGTTTTCGAATAATTGGTGGAAGAATAAAATAGGATGGAAAACGATTATCTAGACAGCCTAATTATCAATGTTTCTCGATAGAAAAAAAACACTTTTTATACTATATTAAATTTTTCGTAATTATGTAGGTCGGTATAGGAAGAATATAATTCTGTCCGGATGTTGAATAAACATATACTGCTCATTCATCACTATCGGATTAGTGGTATTGGCATAATCGAAAAGCATACACACATAATATTGCTAAAATCATATATTAACCTTTTTTTAAATAAAAAAATATTTTCTAAAAAGCAAGTTTATTTTTTGTATATTGCCTTACGAAATAAAATAATTCAAGCAAGCTGCCAAATAACGTTATGAATTTAATCTTCTGTTACGTAACGAATGTAATGTAATTGATCAAAATAAAATTTATTGATACCATACGAGGAATTGGCGATTCTATCAATAAAGCTGCGGTTTGATCCTAATTAACTAGATTTTTAATCCATGATTAAAGAAGTAATAATCGTAGGATTAAGATAGGATAAGAGCCGTTTCTTTAATTACATGTAAACAAATTCATCGATAGACAAGATTACTATTAACTGCGTTTTCCTACGTGGTGACCACTGTAGGCCGAGAAAAGCCTGTTCTCGAGCACTCGACATTGAAGTAGAATTAATCAGAAATCTCTAAATTTATCAGAAATCAACAAATGACTGCTAAAAAATGAGACACTAAAAATCTTGAAAAAAAATGTTTACACGAAAAAAAAACCGCCTTCAAAAACCACGAACCAAAAAGTGTAAAATAATATTTTAAACACTTTATACACCTCAAATAATATTTTTAAGCAGTACATTCGAGAAAAGGTTTTACCGAAGTCGGCCCCTAATTCCTGTTGAATAGTTGAATGTTGTATTGAATTACAAGATAGTATTGGGCGCCGACTTCGGTAAAACCTTTTCTCGAGTGTACTGCTATAAAATGTTATTTGAGGTGTATAAAGTGTTTAAAATATTATTTTACAGTTTTTAGTTCGTGGTTTTTGAAGGCGGTTTTTTTTCGCATATTTTTTTTTTAGTATGACCTACTTACTTAATCTAACATCATCTATGAGCTTCGCCGACCGGTATAGCAGTGCCAACGGATGTGATGCCATGCCATTGCGTCCGTTGTAATTGCAACGTTTTAAGTGAGATAAGTGAGAGACGAGCAGACGTATTTTCATTACCACCAGGCCAAGTTATAGTGTCACGATAAAATAAATATTCAGGGTATAAAAAAGTTCCCGTGGTTTGAGTACATGGCTATTCTTTGCAGGACGCCGTGTGGCGTGATGGCCAGATGATTTGTACTCGTAGATGAAAAAGATGTGTAGTTGACGGAAAAAGTTTCAGACGGTTATATACAACAAAAAAAAAAAACTCCCTGGTTATGTCCGCCACATTACCAAATTACTGTCATTCAAATTTAAACTGCATGAATTCCGTGTTCGGAAATGCTATTATGCTGTCAGCGACTTTTTATCTGACCAGACTTTAAATTAAAAGCTTTTGTAGACCATATGTGTAGACTATAGTAACTTCACCACACCTGTAATATTGTATGCCAATTAGGCGGAACACAGTGAAACTATTGTATCTTAATACGGTATATGACTAATTTTTTTTTATTTTTGCAATCAAAAGACCTCTCAATGATAGAAACATCGTTGAAAGAATCACTTGATTCTCATTTAAACTACCTGAGATATCACAACTTTAAAATCACATTATTTTGGGCAAACCCAAAACGCTCCATACAAATGGCTACTAAGATGTGACGTCACACGACAGTATTTTGTATGCATTTCATTTGAATTTTGTATGGTAGCTATATCAAATGTTTCGTTTATGTCAATGGTTCTATTATAATAGTTGGTGCAAATTGTATGGATTATTCAATGGTATAATTATTTTTTAATAATTTCATACTTTTAAAATGGACTTGCCCATGAATCTTTGAATGACCATAAAACCGGCTAGACGTTATATTTTTAATTGAGATTTTTTGCCATTGGCACATATTGACCTATATTTTGATTAAATATTTATATTTTGTAAAATCTTGAGCTTAGTCATATACCCTATTGTAACAATTTCATTTCATGTAGGTATACCTGTGATTCACAATAAAGATCTTATGATAATGATTAGGGCCTATTCTCGACTACTTGACATTGAAGTCGAGTTTGTCGAATTCAGAGATTTCATACATTCGTTCATACAAATCCCCGCCCAAAAAAGAAATGAGGCCCTCAGAATAGCCTGTCTATTCTTGTGGATTCGACATTGATCTCGAATTCGACATATTGGAAGATTGTGTTAAAGTCTTTTCACTCTTGACTGTTCGAGAATAAGACCACGGTCTTTGGTCAACCTACTTTTCCCATAGGACATGAAAAACGTTCACGCGAACCATTGATCTGATCCTCTCTTATTGGCCCAAACATTCAGAAAGGGCGTAATCCGACCGAAGAGGCAGGATATTGGCAATATCTGAATATTTATGAATCCGCGCGGGCTGTGGTCGAGGGTCCAGTGAATTTTTCATATTAGATTACACTTGACGAAATAATAAATATTTTGTAATTGTGTATTTAGAATATAGGATCAGGTAAGTCTCAAGTGGCAATGGGCAGGGCACATAGCGAGGAGAACAGACGGCCGTTGGGGCAGAAAGGTCCTGGAGTGGAGGCCACGCACAGGAAGTCGCAGCCGTGGCAGGTCCCCCACAAGGTGGACCGACGATCTGGTGAAGATCGCGGGAATCCATTGGATGCGGGCGGCACAGGACCGATCTGTGTGGAGAACATTGGGGGAGGCCTATGTCCAGCAGTGGACGTCTATTGGCTGAAATGATGATGATGATGATGATGATCAGGTAAGTAGTAGTGGTACGGAACTACGATGTTTCAACCGGAGTGACATCACGCCTCACAAAACTAAGATGAATTTACTATTAGGTAATCCGTTTGCTAGTCTACCACCTATCAAATAAACAAAACGAGTGGCAAGACGTCTTTCGCTTGCCTTTAGGCAAGCCATAAACCCAAGGTTTTCGTAAAAGGAAACAGTGCATCCCTTTGAAAACTGATTTTTCATCCAGCCTACCAATGTACTTAAAAAAACACAAATTCGCTCTAACTACGTATGTGCCAACATTTATCGCGGAAGGTGCCAAGGTCGCAGCAGACTCGTGAAACGGTGTTTATAAAGGTGGGTCTACTCTAGACGAGACGAGCCAAAGACGAGCACGTTTTGAGCTCTTGCTCGACTGCTCCGCCTGTTGCCAGTATTTTTAACGAAAACAAGGGAATTTGCATCGCACTCGCGTGCGAGTAAAATAATTGTTGTAGGCTCGTGGCAGACACAGCCAGACATTAAGGCGACGGGTAGCCCTAACTAGCGACACCATTGGTTTTTAATTGTTAGCTATCAAACCGGATCTATTTTAAACAATTCCGGGGTTACAACCTCTCGGCAAACACTTATGCTATTTATTAATTGACCATGCACAAATGTTGGGTCCGTTTTTGTACGCGAAAAATTGATTACCGCCAAAAGCTGCCACTTTTAGCGTGAATCAATTTTTCGCGTACAAATGTTGGGTCCGCATATGTGCATGGTTATTTAATAAATAGTATAAGTGTTTGCCAAGGCGTTGTAACCCCGAAATAGTTTAAAATAGACCCGGTTTAGTAGCTAACAATTAAAATTGCTGGTGTGCCCTACCCGTCACCTTAAGTTACCGCAATCTGTCAAGTTTTTTTTACATATTATGGCTCTACCCGAAGATATCTTGCCATTGTCAAGTAACTTATTGAGAATAAAGTGGGTGGCCTACAGTCGAACTCAGTCAGAAGTTTTACGTTTTATCGAACTACGGATTCTGCCGATACCACTCTAAACACCATCGCGGGTTTTAAGACTCTATTAGGTCCAAGCAAGTTGTCCTTGACAACTCACTAGACACACAATAGCACTCTTAAAAACGATTCAATTCAACGATTCCTATTATCAGGATCACTTCACTGCACAAATAACTTTGTTCACAAAAACCACTAGTTACTAATTTAAAACCTTTGAATTGCATCAGCCCACGTGAAGTGATTGACTCCTACCGCCAGAATCCGTCAGTTTATAGATTGATATTTAACCAAGTATGGTTTACAATAGGAGACAGTCGATTAATGAAATTTGACAGATTTATAAATGAACAGTGTTCTGCCTGTACATCCACACTTGATTAACACACCTGCGCACATCTCGTTCTCAGCTCGACTAAGCGTAAACCCTCCTTAAAACTTAATAAAAGACTAAATTTAAGCGATTCGATAATATCGCGTACAGTTATCAGATGGTCGTGACACTCATAAAATGTTATCAGTAAATGATTTTGCTATCTAATAGTAAACGCATCATTTGATAAGCTTCATCATCATAACAAATTAAATCAAATATTGATAACGTTAACGTAGCCAAATCATAACAATCTTTTGTATATATTCAGTGGCAAGTACATAGGTATATGTATTATGTATGTACTTACCGTCAAAGGTCAACGTTGGCACCACGTAGTCCCGCACTAAATATTTCACTGTATGTGTTATTCAATGTATTTATTGGCTCGATAAAAATAATGTTTTTCTAGTATTTATTTTTGGATTATCGCCCCATTTGCTTCGCAAGTTTCGCAATTTAGGCCCGATTCGGCCAATCTTTATCCGGCAGTAAATCAATAGTATAACGCTGTCATATCATACGACTGGTAGTGTAATATCATAGCTGTATACTTGGATAAAGATAGGTCGAATTAGACCTTTGGTACCAAACACGTTATCTCGCGGGCGCGGTCGCGAAATATCAAATACTAGAGGTTCTATACAAGTGTTCACGTAGTAAACGGACGCGCGGCTTTAGCAGCGCGCCCGCCTATTTAACGTTAGTAATACTAGTTTGTAATAAATAAATCTATTGACCGACCATTTTCCATTTCTAAGAATGTGAGAACTAACACCACCACGACAAATTAATGATTGGAAAAATAAAGATGACTGATTAATAGCGTTTTCTTGGTAAACCAAGAATTATTTACAGTAATGTAGTAATTAGTTAGTCTCTGTGAGTGAGAAATTCCATTTGTAGCCTTCTTTTCCGTAAATTTTAACAGACGAATAAAGCTGAGGAGATTATTTTTTATTTTATATACGATCAGAACACGTATTATTGTTTCCAGAAACTGCGTAGTTCGACTTCGATATTGTTTTTGTTTTAAATAGGAAAGTTTTTTATAGGGTAAATATACCTCAAAGTTAGTCTCATAAAATAAAGTAAAGTATCAGCCTATATATTATCCCACTGCAGGGCAAAGGCCTCCATCATAGAGATCAAGTTATCGCTACTATATGATGGGATTAGGCTTAATCACCACGCTTGCCTAATGCGGATTGGTGATCACAAACCCGAGCAATGTTCGAAAAATTCGAAACATAGTTTTTGCTCGACCCGGGACCCCGAAAGCACTAGACCAACAGGGCGTTTTGAAGTCTCTGGATTGGATAACATTTCCAACCCGAAGGGTAGTAGAACATTGTTGGACTTCCCTTAATTGTGATAAGACCATTTTATAGAGTAGTCTGACTCTGATTTTATCATGCATGTAGTAGGCAATTACCAGTACTAGTTAAAAGCCGCAAAAAATATGAAAACAAAACTTTTTATCTATAATATTAAGCCACAAAAAACAAAAAGAAAATGCGGTGTAGTTAAAATATTTTAACATTTTGAATGAGACATCGGTAGAATGTACCTACTTTTGTTGTAAATATTAAAATAGGCGTTGATTAGTCGATTAAACTCACGTAATGTGGATAAGAAGATAAGATAGAATTTCATCGCTGTTTTTATTTAATTTACCGGAGTCAAGAGACATAAATAACAAAAATATAAAAACCTGACCTTGTTATTATAACACACAAGTGCTCAAGCTACTTATAAATACAAGTTCGAGTTTTATATTACACGAGGCGCCCCACCTCTTGATGTCCTTGCAGCGCCATATTATCCAACACCTAACCGGCCTACCGTTCCTGCCGATCGTGCTATTGTGTTTTATTAATAACCTTCTAAACTTGACCTCAATATGACTTACTGTTGAAAAAAAATCTAAAAAATTTTCAGAAAAACAAATCATTGAACGTCCACAAATAGAAGCGGAAATGTACGAAACAAATCGCAAGCGCCGAAAGGAAGCCTTGATCGAAAAAAAAAGATAAATGAGGCCGCAACACAAGCCGCAACTTGCTCACGTAACAATCCATCGGGGCTCACGCAAAAAAACGGCCAAGTGCGAGTTGGACTCGCGCGTCGAAGGTTCTCTACGAGCTGAGGGCCGACTAATACTTCTCTTTACTACTACTACCGACTACCTCGGTGGCGCAGTGGTTAGTGGGTCGCACTTTAAAGCGACGGCTACACTTGGGATCCCTGGTTCGATCCCTGGGTCGGTAGTAAAATTGTCATCCAGTGTCAACCCGGAGTCTGGAAGTTGGCGTTCCTGTAACGGGGGTGCAAGACCGCTAACTCCGGGCCTCGGAAAGCACGTTAAGCTGTTGGCCCTGCGCCATGATCCCTCTTCGGTCGTGTCACACTGGTAAATAACACATTTAAATATTTCATCTCGTGTTCAGGCGGGACTCGAACCCACACCTTATACAATCCGGGTGGATGGTCTACTAATTAGACCACTGAACGCGTTATTAAGCCGACGAAATTTGTAAGTGCTTGATTCGACATGAGCTGTCGATAGTCTCATCAATATTGTAGGTATATTTTTCAATAGGTATCCAATGGAAACTGGTCAACTGGTGGTCAAATATTTGTAATAATATTTCCAAGGGACATAAAAAATACTCATAAAAAGCCAAGCACCCGGAGGAAAGGGGGTTTGAAGGTTGGCAGCGCACTTGTGACTCCACTGGTGTCGCGGGTGTCTATTGGCGGCAGCAATCGCCTACCATCAGGCTATTCGTCTGCTCGTCTGCCACCTATCGCGTAAAAAGGCAAGCAACGCAAAGCGTACCTTCTGGTGTCACTAATCTCCATGCCCCAGTCCATGGACAGCACCTTTAGTTGAACCGCTTATTCATCTGCCTCCCTTTTATATTAAAAAAAGCTATCTAAGTTAAGAAACTTTTGAATATACGATGGTAAGTATATTAAGAAACTTCAGATTTGGATTATGTAGTTCACGTATTCGTATTCACGGTTTTTTCCGATTGTGTTTTCATATGCTCTAAGACAAAAATAAAGTTAGCAACATATTTTCTTGACTTTATCTTCGGAAACTACTCTATATTATTGGATTTTCCCGTAAAATAGAAAAATATGCGACGTAGCCGGCTACACTGGAAGGCGTTGAAATAACATTGATTTGTTACAGATGAAATACATTTCAATCAGATTATTTTAGGTGGTCCTGTTAAAAAAGATTTTGAAAATTGAAAGTGAACCGAATGAGCCGAATGATCCGAATGAGCGGCACGATCCGATTAGCATCGGCTAATCGGATCGTGCCGCTCATTCGGCCTGCTAAGATGCCGCTTCACGCCCAGCCTAAAAGACCGCGTTCGTTTAGCTGTAAAATACTATCTCGGGAGTTTTTTTCAGTACAACTCTGCCTTCTAAATCAACGGATTACATTAAGAGTAATATATGTGTCCGTACTATTTTGATATCATTCGATTTCTTTTAAGATGCGGAACCCTAAAAAAGAAACACTGAGCGTTATCGCCGCGGTCACGCTACTGAACTTGACATTACATTACCAAAATCGAGTCACTTTATACCGCAAAAACCGGTACTTGTACTGCACTACGTTAACCCCAACATTATCTTGAAATATCATCCATCATACAGTGTGGAGAGCCGTTAATGTAAAGGCCTATTACGGGCACCCGACAATGAAGTCGGATTAGATGGCCTATTCTCGTACACTCTACATTAAAGTCGATATAAGATTGAGAGATTTCCTACATTCGTCCATACAAATCTCTCATTCGCCTCCAATGTCGTATGAAATCTCTAAATTCGACTTCAATGTCATGTGCAGGCAACTTAGAGATTTTAACAGATTCTTCCATATTGTCCAAGAAATGCCAAATACGTCGTTATAAATAATGTATTCTATTTTATTCATCCAAGATTGGCTTATTTCATAGTGATTTTCCTGATTGTTATTGCATGGACAGACACGCAATCAGAATAAGAAATGTTTATATACTTTTTAATATATTAATCCATATTATTTGTTTGTATTTAATTTATTTGTATAATTATTTTATTGACATTGTTAATTTGAACTCTAATTATTATTCCAATTTTATATTCTGACAAACTGTATTATTAACCTTGACATTGTTTATATTCCATTCTAACCAACGTAAAATATGTAATTTAGTTTTTATTATGAATTTTGTTTTTACAATTATGATATAATATGTGTAATTATGACAACGAGCACATCTGGCGTTTTGGGAAACTGTTAGCCAGTATGTGTCAAATGTTTATAATATAAATAAATATAAATTAAGATGAGGAGTAAGGCAGATAAGGCCCGGCAATTCATTATAATTTTTAACTTCAAACTTCAAACCAAAAAAATATGGAAATTCTAACATTCTAAATTTTAATTATTCTTAGTGATACCACTTTTTTACCTACCTACTTAAAACTGTAGTGATATTTGGCTGGGCACATGTTACCTAATTCAATACGTTTGCAGTCTTTGAAAACCAGAGTTAGTTCAGACTCGAATCACTGTAACTCATTGTACTGTGTCTTTCCATACAACTCACAAACAAAGAAAAGATGCAATTATAAGGATATCCTGATCACGGAAACGAGTTCACCCAATCGTGATATCCTTCTTGAGCAATCAATATTCTAATTAAAACCGATCAAAATAAAATTCTTAAGGATTCTTAGGTCCTTGCGAAGTCTTAAAGTACCAGGCGATCATGACTGTGGTGGAGTGGCATACCGGTCGTGCGTACATATAAAGCAGGTCTGACTAAAGCCGAATCGTATGACGTAAGTTTCAATGCTGTGTGCGGCACGCCTACGTGACCGGTTGTGCAGGTGTGCACGCCGGCTGGTTGCAAAAACCTCCACGAAGCCTATGTGCTCCTGGTAACATGGTCCGTTTAGCACACATTTGATAGACGTTGAACTCATCCGAATTTAAATTAATTTTCATGAATATTCGATTAATTGGGTCATTTGTATTCGCAAAACGCGTCTACCTACTTGAATACCCGCAAAGAGTAGGTAGTCAACTATAAAAGCACAACATAAACATACAAATAATCGTAAAATTATTCCTTAGAAAGAAAGTAATAGCTCCAATGTTGTGCAAATACATTACTACAGAAAGTTACAGTGAAACTTAATGAAAGACGACCTACGTGGTGCGAAGTCGCTGAGACTAATATGTGAGGAATATCTGGGTTTGATTCCTGTGTCGTCGTCTCTAGTTGGGGCTTTTCCCAGACCCTGAGTATCATCAATAAGTACTCATGTACAATATATAGTAAGGGAATTACGATGTTTGAAGGTCATTGGAGTATCGTCTGGTGCATTTAAATTTTTTACTGATACTGATAAAAACTAAACGGAGTAAAACTGAAAATACCGCGAAACTAAACTGAATGAGGTGATCCGTCTGCTCGTCTACCACCTATCACATAAAAAACGGTGTTAAATTGGTACTGAATAAGACACATATTAAGTAAATAATACACTTAAAAATGTATCGACAGTCTTCGGGTGGGACATGAACCCACGATATTTTGCTAACCGGGCAACTGCTTTACCGACTAAGCTACCAGAGACCTCGGTAAGTCGGCGAATTTTGTAAGTGCTTTTCTCTTCGCCGTAAGTCGGTATAGCATTTTTTTGTAATTTATTCTTAAGTAAATAATGCACTGAAGTCTGCCGTGTGGTCCCCGGCAGAGTAGAATAGGCCACCCTCACTCTTACCGAGGTGTCGTAAAAGGCGACTAAGGTAAAGCTGCTGGCATGATCATCAGCACCCAGAGAAGGAAAACTCTGCATTTATATCTAAACCCTCGCCAACCCGTCTGCCAAGCGTGGTGAGTATGGCAATTACCCCTCTGTGATTTAGGGAGGTCCGTGCCCCATCAGTGGGGACTTAAATGGGCTGACGACGATGAAATAATGCACTTACTTAAAAATTTATCGACATTCTTTGGGTGGGACTGATGGGTCCCATCCGAAGAAAAAATTGCTATACCTAAAAAAATCATAAGAAACATATAAACTCATAATAAATAAATAAATAAACTCAAATATTTGTATTTTTAAACTTCCTCAAAAATCTATTTTCAAAGTATAATAACCACGCCTCATTTTACCTAATAGGCATTTTGTATTCAATGGTAAAATATACAATACAATATGTATTATACAAATTGCCTGTCTAATTATAAACTCATACTCATCAAAAAGTAAATGTTTATGTTATTAAAATAAAATATAAAAACAAATAAACATGGCGGACATGATTACAGTCCATATTGCTGTCATCAAACTAATAACGAGTAGACTGTACAGGAAATAATGAACTTCGATATTCCTATTGGTTTTGTAATAATTGGACGCAGTTGTAACCGCAAATAAACGATACAGTAGTTTAACTTACCAAAGTATTTGTTAGGCTCACATAGGTTTACACAAAACATTAACATCAAAACAATATTACCAAAGCGTGCTAAACGCCCCCCTCGCCCACAGTACGTAGTAGACGTGTGTAACTCTTACTGAAACATGTGATCCCACTAGACGTGTGTAATTCTTTACTGAAACGACTCAGTGATCCGCCTTAGCCAAATGATACACTGTTTCGAATCTCTGATGTTCGCTCTGAATGTATCATTGAATGACTGAAATGGATCTTGAGTTCGAGTGAACCGAATGATCCGAATGAGCTGACTGATCCGTTGAGCCGAATGATCGGATGAGCCAAATGATCCGAATGAGCTGAATAATCCGAATGAACTGAATGAGCGGAATGAATCACGGATCTATCTGAGAGTCGATGTTTCAAATGAAGCGTTTCACTATTCCGCATCTCTGCACTGATCCAGATGCAAATGTTCTAATCTTTTGAAAGAAAAATTTTTGCCAGGTCTAGATCCCACTGAAGCAATGGTCCAAATGATACACTGTTCCGAATATCTAATGTTCGCTCCGAATGTATCATCCGCACATGCATTTCGATGAGACTTGGTCAATCGGCACGGTAGTCAGTACTGAGTGAGACGACCGGTAGTCATCTCACTCAGTGTTGATACAAATGAGCCGAATGATCCGAGTAAGCGAAAGAGTGAGCCGTGGCACAGAATCTATACATAAAGAGATAAATCCTATACAGCAGCAACGCTTTTATCTCGGCGTCAGATCAATGTATGTGATATTGTGAAATATTTTTTTTTTTTAGGAAATCCGAAAACACAAAACGCTTGCGCGATGTAATCGACACCTAGCGCAATCTATTGATATAATGTGTAAGAGTAACTAATGTCCCGAAACGTCGTGAGGGCGGGACAGTACCAGACCTAATATAGTGCAGCAGGATGGAATCTAGCGATTGAGTCATTATTCGACTAATCACTTTCGTGGTCACAATAAGGTTTAAATTTATTCCGAAAATATCATCAAAATCTTAAAATTTTCTGCATTTTATAGGGTCTGCTATAAGGAATGAATGACTTTTACATGAATTTTAAAATTATGATGTTATTTTCGGAATAAATTTAAACTTTATGGTGACCACGAAAGTGATAAGCCGGATTATGACTAGACTGTGACCCCAGACTACGTAGCAGCGCTCGATGGAGGGTGATCAATCGCGTGTGAAAAATCCACAAGATGGCGTTATTATAGGACTGAGGTGTATCTACGAGGCGATTGGTTATTTTTGAACGTGATATGTCAAAATGACAAGTTGACTAACGAAGCAATCAATGCCGTTGAAGCCGTGGTACGCTCCGGTAGAGCCAGCCCATTCATACCGAAGCGTGACTCTCTCACAGTTGTGTAATTCTTCAAAAGCCAATCGCTTTTTAGTTTTGAAACCGGGTCATCATGCTATCTCTTTCTAAGTCAACTTTACAACATAGAAAACAACATGTCTTAAAATAAAGAAACGGTTGACCGTTCAGCGTAAGTAAGTCATCAGGGACACGCTAATTCATACCTAGAAGTCTAGGCATAGAGTAACTTATACATATACCGAGATAAAGATAGAAGCATCAGTCGGCTAGCCAATGCTACCGCCATCTAGAGGAAAACGACCAATACTCAACGGCTATGTGGTACGACCAACTTCGAGAATCAGTCAGGGAGACAATAAATGAAATATCAAAAATGATTTTAATTGCTATTATTAGAAAAACTTCAATAAATTTCTTCTAGATCTCGGGTATATTTCCCGTACTTTTATAAATTGTCAATGTAGGGTAGGCTTGTCGTCAATGTTTCGGAAACTCGCTTTACTAGCGCGATTTAAAAATGCATAGTGACATCTACCGAAACAACGCCGAACCATCTGCTTGATTGCTTTGCAAAGCCACATCTACTTTTTACAAGCCCCATCAAACGAAAACCGCTGAACTATTTTTGCCATACTAAGGGAAAAGTACCAAGTGAAACGACCCTGAGTCTAGGCTTGTCTACAGACAGCTTGTCAAAGTTTCAATAAAACTTACAACAGGTTTCCCACATACGAATACTAGAATAAACAGATCTAGAAACTGCGCATATAAAATTATGCTTCCACAAACCACTGGAACAGGTCCGTCTTGGAGACACAGTAAGTGCGAACAGTAAACTCAAATCCAATTTTGTTTTTTTATTCGATAAGTGGCTGACGAGCAGACGGATCATCTGATGGTGAGCGATTGGTCGCTCGCAATCAACACCAGTGGAGTCACAAGTGCGCTGCCTACCAATAAACCCCCCTTTGCCCCGTATTGGGCCTCCGGTACGCTCACTCACGCAGCGAAACACAGCAGACGAATATTTTACCTTAAAAATAATAAAAAAGAATCCTCCATCAAATTACGGCTAAGGCGACCATTCTCAACGATCAGCCACGTAGTGCACTCTCTATTCCCTTACCCTCATATTCCGATAGGACACTAGGCGTGACACGACCGAAGAGGGATTGGGAGCAGGACCAACGGCTTAACGTGCTTTCCGAGGCACGGTGACCATGACCGCCGACTTCCAGACTGACGCTAAGAATTTCTTAGCGAAAAGTTAGGAACAAATTTTTGGCCCGACCCGGGGATTGAACCTGGGACCTCTTGCGCAACCGTCGCTTTAAAGTCGCACTAACCACTAACATTTTACCTTAATTTTAATGTGAAAAGTTGGAGACGAAAAGACGATGGTACGCGATTGCCGCTGCCTATCGACACCAGAAGAACAAGTGCACTGGCAACCTTTTCCCCCTCCCAATTAGGCCTCCGCTACCCTCAATCACTCATCGAAACACAGCGCAGGCGCTGCATACGCTTATTTTCTGTGAGGCTGTGGTATCACTCTAGTCGAGCCGACCGATTCTTGCCGAAGCATGCAGCGGTAAATACGAATAGGTACATTTTCCACGCTGTATTGAGCAATATGCAATATTGTAAGATGTGACACAACCTGCTTGAAATGGAATGTATCCCTGTATTCAGAAAGAGCGTTGCAATGAAATTCGGTGCTTTTACCTGAAACAAAGGAAATATTAATTATTTATACATGAAATTGACATTATAAAAATTAAAAAGAATATATATGCATATAGTAAAATATCAGGCAAAGGCCTCCATCATAGAAATCAAGTCATAGCTACTATGATGGGATTAGGCTTAATCACCACGCTTGCCTAATGCGGATTGGTGATCACAAACCCAAGCTATGTTCGAAAAATTCTAAACAGTTCTTGCTCGACCCAGGAATCGAACCCAGGACTCCCGAGATCACGGCCCGGTACTCAAACCACTAGACCAACAGGGCGTCCTATGCGTATAACGGACGGATAATAATACCCTCCAACCGATTACGGCTACGCGGCGGCCAATCTCAACTATCAGCCACGTACGCAGGATATATTATAGTTCTCAAGTATGTGCGCAAACACAAGTGCACTCTCTATTCCCTTACGCTCATATTCCGATGTGACACCAGCGTGACACGACCGGAGAGGGATTGGGCGCAGGACCAACGGCTTAACGTGGTATCCGAGGCACGGGGGTATAAGAACGCCAACTTCTACACTCCGGGCTGCCACTAAGAATTTCTTACCGAAAATTTAGGTACAAATTTTTGGCCCGACCCGAGGATTGAGCCCGGAACCTCTTGCGCTCCATCGCTTTAGAGTGCAAACCATTAAGGTGACGGGTAGGGCACACTAGCGACGCCAATAGATTTTAATTTTTAGCTACTAAACCGGATCTATTTTTAACAATTTCGGGGTTATAACCTCTCGGAAAACACGTTTTTTAAATAACCATGCACAAATCATGGGTCCGTTTTTGTACGCGAAAAATGTATGTACGCCAGAAGCGGCCACTTTTGGCGGTAATTCAAAATTCGAGTGCAAAACCAGACCTAACAGTTAACTATAAGTATTAAATGAAGAGTATAGGTGTTTGCCGAGAGGTTGTAACCCCGAAATTGTTTAAAATTGATCCGGTTTAGTAGCTAAAAATTAAAATCGATTGGCGTCGCTAGTGTGCCCTACCCGTCACCTTAACCACTACGCCACTGAGGCATTAAACGGATGGATAAAAATGTTACAAGCGACTGTTATTGTCATGGGAGTAAGCTTTGTAGAAAACAATATGACAGTGGACAAACTTCAAGCAAGGTGTTTTAAGCGATCAAATTACAATTCAAAAAGCGAGTATGAGTGACAAGTGCTCTATGCAGGTTCATGGTCACATCAAAGATTCCTCAGTGCTTCGTTATTTCACTGCCTGCAGTAGAATGCAAATTGTTGCAAATGCGGACAGAAACAGGAAAGCTTTCTGACTGGTGGCTAATTTTCATCGGTCACCATTTTCTTGGTACCGGACGCGACCACTTAAGGTGACGGGTAGGGCACACTAGCGACGCCAATCGATTTTAATTTTTAGCTACTAATCCGGATCTATTTTAAACAATTTCGGGGTTACAACCTCTCGGCAAACACTTATACTACCTATTTATTAAATTACCAAGCAAAAATGGATATATCGCGTGCGCGAAAAATTTATTCACGCCAAAAGTGTCCGCTTTTGAAATCATTTTTTCGCGTACAAGAACGGACCCAACATTTGTCGATTGGCGTCGCTAGTGTGCCGTACCCGTCACCTTAACTTTTATTAATAATGGAGGCGGAAAAAACAAACTAGACTAGACATTACTTTAAAGGATGTAGAAGTAAGTTAAGTCTGAATACTAACTTAAGACTTACAATTTATTTTTGTTACAGCAATTATTTGAAATTTACTCGTAGAGTGTGTAGTTTTTTTTATAAAGGGCAGTAAAGACCATCGCGTACTCTGTCCGTGATCGGACAGAGAAAACAGGGCATGCCGTACATGGAACGTGATAGACTTATTACAAATCGCGAACTAAGGACAATCCCGGAACAAAATTCGTGCCAGCCCCTTTTAACATTGCGTGTTGGAACGGGATGGCATGAGCTTTAGTACAGTAATAACTTTAGATCGTGATATATAATAAGGTGACTTAAGTGTTAAATGCAGTGGAAAAAACGTCTTCGCGTCTTCTGGAGCCCAATTCTCGTGCTCGTGACATTTATTTTCATACGACATATATCACTAAAACACAGTTTCTTTGGATGGTTTTCAGGTGTTATCCGCCATGTTTTCAAAATATCACGAGCACGAGAATTGGGCTCCTGGTAGGTATTGCGACAAAATTCTTTCTTTCTTTCTTTATTTATCAAAAACTTTATGGCCACTTAACATTTGTGGTGTTCTCAGCTGCAAAAGTTTTAAACTGAAAATATTTTGTCTTATCATAATTGCTCATTGTTATTGATGAGCCTTCTTTTTTTCTTCTCTTTCTTTTTTTTTTTAATAATGGCTCTGCGTCTTGCCACAACTTGCCAATGTCAAGTGATTAAAGAGACACGTTTCTTCTTCTTCACATTCTTTCTTGAATCGAAGATTTTTTTATGACAGCCACGCGTTGTCAATATGTCAGAATTATTTTATCCAATTTTTTTGCTCTACTAAAGATTCCCCCTTCCTCGTCTTAGCGTGCTATTCCTAGTTGCGTCCGAATCTATCGTTCTGGAGCCCGGGGTACGCTTAGACCATGATTCAGGATTTGAAGAGTCTGGTAATTACAATGAAGCGGCTGCCGTCTAACCTTCGCAACCCTATTGACAGGGGAACCAGCCCAACTGAATCATGGTTACACGTTTTAGAAACTATCCGAAACGTGCACATGTTCTCACGATGTTTTCCCTCATCGCCGAGCTAATGTCAGAAATATGCACACATAGATTATAAAAATCCAGTGCAAGCTTGGATTTGAACGACCTTCCGTATGAAAGGCGCGGTTGCTCTAAACAAGATTCTATAGGAAAACATTTTCTTTTTTTTTAAGAAATTATTATAGAACTGTAGTTAAAATGGTTAATCGAAAATGGAACATCGTATCTATCATCGATTTACAACTAAATAATGACTAAGTCACTGTTTAATTTATATTTTTAACCGACTTCATAGAAAAAGGAGGTTCTCAATTCGACATGCATTTATATTTTTTTATTTATGTTTGTTCGCCGATTACACTCTGCCATTTATGAACCGATTTAGATTATTATTTTTTAGTTGGAAAGTAGATATTCCCGGATAGGTACCATGATCAGGATATCAGGATCTAATGATGGGATACTGGAAACATTGAGGGGAACTCTCAAATTTTATAGGGACACGTAATGTTTTTATATCTTTTTTCAAAACTGCACCAGTATTTACGCCTGGCTGTATTAATGTTGTGGCTCTGCTGATTGACTGTACTCACAAACAAACTACAACATCACAAACATTCGCGTGTATTATACACAGGAAAATTAATTAGTAGTAAATGAATAGCAAATGGGGAGCTGCCATAAAATGAGACACTAAAAGCTTGAAAAAAAATTTCAGTGAAAAAAAACCGCCTTCAAAAATCACGAACTACGAAGGCAAAAAACCGCCTTCACAGAATTTTATTAGGCCTCTGCACCTAACTTGGCAGTCCCATGCCCACGTGGTTGTATGAAAATTAGGTCATACTCCGATTTTTTGCTCACGAATGTATTCTACTGGTGCAATAATCTTATCAAACCGCCTCGTTAAAGGGATAGCTTTTTTTATGCAAGCTTGTTAATTAAAAAAGTGCTACTTTCATCGATCGAGAAGTCGATCTCATTAGCGGCCTTTATGGTATAAAAGAGAGTACATACTCAATTTCATTTAAATTATTTTGCTTAAAATGTGGAGCGAACTTGTTAGCTTAACTACCAACATGTTATCTTTAATTATGCTAAAGAAATTCAAGAGAAAAAATACTATATTATAATTAAGGAAGCTATAAATTTCAATACATTGAATTTAATAATTTAGATTAAGATAAAAACCCGGTTTACTGCCAAATAAATATTTACCAAACGAATAAATATACTCCTAAGGAAACTCATAACGAGATTTGCAGTAAATGTTTTTTTTTAATTATGATAATAACTTTGATAGCGTGAACATTTGCATATAACATGCTAACTTAGGTGTGTGTACCTCGTGAACAATCTTAAAGATGATTCGCAAGAAATACCCGTTAAGGTGACGGGTAGGGCACACTAGCGACGCCAGTCGATTTTAATTCTTAGCTACTAAACCGGATCTATTTTAAACAATGTCAGGGTTACAACCTCTCGGCAAACACTTATACTATTTATTAAATAACCATGCACAAATATTGGGTCCGTTTTTGTAAAAAGATTGATTCTCACCAAAAGTGGCCGCTTTTGGCGTAGGCAAATCAATTTTTCACGTACGCATTGGACCCAACATTTGTGAATGGTTATTAAATAAATAGTATACGTGATTGCCGAGAGGTTGTAACCCCGAAATTGTTTAAAATAGATCCGGTTTACTAGCTACAAATTAAAATCGATGCCCTCCGAAGCTCGGAATCATACTCGTATTTCGGACAGTCAGGTGAAGTGTATGCATAAGGAGGCATTCCCCAGGGTCAAAAATAAAAAAGGCGATTCCAATGCCTTTTTTATTTTTGACCCTGGGGAACCCTGCTATGTCTAAGTTAAAATGGGGCTACTTACCTACACGAATATAATGTCCTCCGGGATTTGAACTGACGTAAATTAACGTAAAAAACGAAAAAAAAAGATAAAACCATTTTACAGAAACAGCACCGTGCTGTGTTTCGCTGCGTGAGTGAGGGTACCGGAGGAGGCCCAATCCGGGGGAAAGGGGGCGGTAATCGATTACCATCAGGCGATCCTTCTGCTCGTCTACCACCTATGACATAAAAAAAAATCTTGGTTTCAATTAGTTATTTTTTTTGTCTCGACTTTGATCACAAAAATAGAGACTTTTCATTATTCTTCCCATCATTCTTAGAAACCTATAAATTTGCAAGTCATTTTAAATTATAATAAAATAGCAATAACACATTTTACTAAAGGAGGATGCTAAGTTACAACCGTAATAGCACCGGTTTCCAGTTGTACCATCATTCATGAATGAGGTACATCGATAAATCAATGACAATCCAACAAAAGTCAAAACATCGTTTGTGTAAAATACTACCCAATTCAAAAAGTAGGTCACACTCATTATGATAAATGATTCCTCTGTATGTGCAACACAAGGATTTTAACAAAAGTGAGATACTAAATTAAGTGCTTGACATCAGAACTACCATTTACTTGCGTGAATGACACCTGATTTTTCAAGCTTACTAGGTCAAATCTGAGAGTTCAATTTGACTAAAGAAGTCCATAGTTCGGGCAACGGGCTTTCAGAGTACATGAGCGTATCCACTGTTGGGTACCCCACTCCTAGCTCAGCATACGACTTCGCTATGGACGACCTCACCAGGTGTCCTGGTAGTTCGTACAGCGTCGAAGGGCTGTAATGCACCAGATAGGTGTGAAGCGGCGAGCGCGATTAGCGGGACGGTCTAGTCTCGGCTGTGAGGTTTTCGATCACGATTGCGCGGGGATGGACACCCCAGGAGTTTTAGTTGGGGTTTGAGTCCCACACACGACCTTGTTCTCTACATGTGAGGTGACGGCCATGACGGTTTCCTCTGGGAAAAAAATAGGCGTCAAAAGACAAAAGTCTTCGATATAGCTCGACGAATCAGCAACAGGCAGAAGGCCACTTCTGCCATTATTTAATAGAAATGGGGTGAGCCCTGCGTCTCATAGCCACTGCGACCAGTAGATGATCTATTATGGCAGTACATCTGCCATAGAATCAACTAAGTTTCTTGGAGCGAATATCGCGGTAAAGTAAGCACATGGCACTATACTTATCTCTCGATAAAGATTTCAGGCTGTTCAGGTAGGGGCGATGGTAGCTCAGTAGATAAGTAGTCAACAGTCGAAGTCAGTCAAAGTCATATTCACACAATGAAACGCCGGTGTTTTACGTTTTATCGACCTCCGGATTCTGCCGATACCACTAAAACATAATCGCGGGTTTTAAGACTCTATTAGGTCTAAGCAAGTGTCATGTGACAACAATAGCAGTGTTAAAAACTATGCGATTCAACGTTTCTTATTATTAGGATCACTTCACTGCACAATTAAACACCAAATTTGTTCACTAATAACCACCAACAACTAATTTAAATCCTTTGAACGAGGAGTGTTTAGTCCTACCGCCAGAAATCCCGCTTCATTGTAATTAACTAGCTCCCCAAATACTGAATCATGGTCCAAGCGTACCCTGAGCTTCTAAAGCGACAGCTTTAGACGCAACGGGGAATTACACGCCACGATTTCAGGATGTGACTGGATGGGGAACAGCCTGTATCCGACCACGACTGACATAAGCCTCTATCTATCTTCATTAATTTCTATCCCAGGTTTTCCACTCATTTCTAGCAGGCCATGGGCTAAAGCTATCGCAAATACATAACGACATTATTTTTTTCGTGATTTTAATCATTGATTGGGCAGGTGCCATAGTCCCTCCATAGCCAAGGACACAGTGTATACAGGGATAGCCGCCGAATGGTGCCACATCACTTTTAGAGAAAATTGTCTATAGAAAGGGCCTCTACGTGTTGGCTTCGGCCCCACGCACGCCTTCCAAAAATCCGGGACGTAATTACCCGAGGTTATGGTTCGAAAGACAAACATAAAAATAATAATAAAGATACATGATGACAAAAACGTGAGCCACTTATAACTTGATTGTTTTAATAAATCTTTACTATGCGATTGAATTCAATGTAGGGAAGGTCAGTTCTTCTAACCATTTTTATTAAATGACCACTAAACCACTTTCCAGTCGGCATAAAGTGTGTTACACATTAAGGAGTTAAGTTAAAGGAAATAGAATCAACAAACCGCACATTGTGGCTGTACTAACTATGAAGATAATCTTTAATAATAAAATTGCAAATCAATCTATAGATACTAACGGCCGATAAGACCAGTCTTAATTCGATACTTAAACTATGGTATAACGCAGTCATTCTATACAAATCTGACGTTATACCATAGATTTTTTTTTATATTCTTTTTTTATATGAGAGGTGGCAGACGAGCAGGCGATGGTAAGCAATTCCGCCGCCCATGGACACCCGCAACACCAGTGGAGTCACAAGTGCGCTGCCAACCTTTTCGCCTTCCCCCCATTGGGCCTCCGGTAACCTCACTCACACGGCGAAACACAGCGCAGGCGCTGCTTCACGCCGGTCTTCTGTGAGGCAGTGGTATCACTCCGGTCGAGCCGGCCCATTATGCCTTAGCGTGGCTCTCCCACACTTAACCGCAGATCGGGCCTAAGTATAATAAAACTGTGTCTGTACATAGCATTATTTACCAATTTAAGGAAACCAAGGGTCGATCAAAATTTTTTACATAACAAGCAAGAAGTGAAAATGAAATTATATGTTTCTATCTATCTATCTATCTATCTAAATTAACAGAAAAAAAAATCTGCGAAAAAAAAAGCCTTCTAAATACCACGAACTAAAAAGTGTAAAATAATATTATCACTTTATACACTTCAAATAACATTTTATATACAGTACACTCGAGAAAAGGTTTTACCGAAGTCGGCACCCAATACTCGTACTATCTTGTAATTATACAACAATCAATTATTCAACACAGATTAGGCGCTGACTTCGGTAAAACCTTTTCTCGAGTGTACTGTATATGAAATGTTATTTGAAGTGTATAAAGTGATAAAATATTATTTTACTTTTTTTATTATCGATATCAAGTTTCAACTTTATATTGATATACGCACACTGACTGGTTTTAGCTGATGCCTCTAATCAGTATCCACAATTCCACATACATTCTCTTGTGTACTTGACGCGTAAACAAGCACGTCACATCAGCTAACAGGCTTCGCATTATGGACTGACTAAGCAAACGTGTAATACAAGATGAACGAGAATCGAGTTACTACCGTGAAGGTCTGGAGTGACGTGGGTACGCACCACGGCGATAAGCACGGGTGGACATCCGCGTCTGACAGTGATATAAATAAATATTTCACAACATCACATACATTGATCTGACTCCGAGATAGGTAGCTCAAGCACCTGTGTTACGGACAGAATCAACAGTGGGATTACAAATATATACATATAATACTTTTCTTTTGTAAATGCATACATATAATACATAGCAAACACCCAGACCAATACAAACAAACATAAAATATGCTAGCTGATATGGTAGCTCAGTGGAGGTGAACTCAGAGAAAAAGTCTAAGTAAAAGACAGTCCGCCTTATTACAAATCGCGATCTACAGTAACCACCGTACTAAAGCTCATGTCATCCCGTTCCAAGACGCAATGTTAAGGTTAACGGGTAGGGCACACTAGTGACGCCAATCGATTTTAATTTTTAGCTCCTGAACCGGATCTAATTTAAACAATTTCAGGGTTACAACCTCTCGGCAAACACTTACACTATTTATTAAACAACCATGCACAAATGCTGAGTCCGTTTTTGTACGCGTAAAATTGATTCCGCTAAAAGTGGCCGCTTTTGGCGGTAATCAATTTTTCGCGTATGCGTTGGACCCAACATTTGTGCATGGTTATTTGATAAATAAGTATAAGTGTTTGCCGGGAGGTGGTAACCCCAAAATTGTTTAAAATAGATCCGGTTTAGTAGCTAAAAATTAAAATCGATTGGCGTCGCTAGTGTGCCCTACCCGTCACCTTAAAAGGGGCTGGCGCGAGTTTTGTTCCGGGTCTATCCATAGTGCGCGATTTGTAATAAGGGGGAGTGAGACTAAGGCCCGATTATGATATAGCGCTGTTACTACAAATCTGATGTTGTACCATAGATTTATCCACGAATAAAGATTAGTTGAATCCAACCTAAATATGTGATCGAGCGTGAGATGCTTACACTGACAATATCTGTGTTGTGATGCCCAAAATAATAAAGATTTCTATTCTATTGAATATTTCTATTGAATAGAAATTCAATAGTGGCTGGATAAACAGAGACAAAGTACTATCATTTACAAATTAGATTGGAAATGGCCAAAAAAATTCAATTTCAATATCAAGAACAAACCAATTATGTAACGAAATATGACCAGGAAAACCGTACAATTATTAAAGAAATATGACCGGGAAAACATCCAATTATGTAAGGGAATACGCCTAAGAACCTATTGGTTTATTATGCCTAAAGAAACTATTGATAAGAAAAGTTAAGTTATCTAAGGTAAATAATAACCATAATAATAAATATTTCCCAACATCACATACATTGATCTGAATCGGTTTATTCCCGCTGTCCACCCTCTGCTTGTCCGCCCTGGGTGGACAGTGAAACAATTGTTAAAAAAAATCCCGCTGTCCACCCTTTCTTGGTTGAAAGAGGGGGTGGACAGCGGATTTTTTTTTAACAATTGTTTCACTGTCCACCCGGGGTGGACAAGCAGAGGGTGGACAGCGGGAATAAACCATCTGAATCCGAGATAGGTAGCTCAAGCACCTGTGTTACGGATATCAGAATCAACAGTGGGATTACAAATATATACATATAATACTTTTCTTTTGTAAATATATATTTATAATACATAGGAAGCACCCAGACCAATACAAACAGACATGTTAATGCACACAAATGTTTGTACTGTGCGGGGATCGAACCCGCAACCCTTGGACCAATCGCAGTGTTCACTACCACTGTTCCAAACGGGTCGTCAATAAAGAAAATGTACACCTGTAGCCTTTAGGTTAATTACATTTTTTTACCTTAGATACACTTTTTTATCAATAGTTTCTTAGGCATAATCAAACAATATTATAAAGTAGCGTAGCGACCGCCTGACTCAATTTTTTTAAACAAAATGAATGAATCTATCTATGAGTAGAATTGAAATACAAGTCTACAGAACGAAAAACATTTTAAGGTGAGATATCGACGTAACTAGGGCCACCAGCAGATTTGTATGACCTAATGGTGTCAATTATGAGACATTTCTTTAAAATGTACAACGGTGAATCGAGATGTACTTGTGTAATATTATTCTCGTACAAGCAACCAAAATTCTTAATATTATTATTGACTAAAGTGGCCACTTTGGGCAATTATAAAAATTATGGTTACTTGTAGCAAGAAATTATGACATAATTTTATCTCAAAAAAATTTTTTTTCTTTAAGGATTCCGCGTTGTACTTTTTTTTTTCAAATGTCTCATAATCGCCACAATTAATACTATTTTGATCGATGCGTCAATTTAAGGTGACGGGTAGGGCACACTAGCGACGCCAATCGATATTAATTGTTAGCTACTAAACCGGATCTATTTTAAACAATTTCGGGGTAACAACCTCTCGGCAAACATTCATACTATTTATTAAATAACCATGCACAAATGCGGAGCTAACATTTGTACGCGAAAAATTGATTCACACTAAAATTGGCCGCTTTTGGCGGTAATCAATTTTTCGCGTACAAAAACGGAAATAAATGCTATTGACGTCCCGATCGGAACAGTGGTAGTGAACGCTGCCTCTGATACAAGGGTTGCGGGTTCGATCCCCGCACAGTACAAACATTTGTGTGCATTAACATGTCAGTTTGTATTGGTCTGGGTGTTTTCTATGTATTATAAGTATTTATTTACAAAAGAATAGTATTATATGTATATATTTGTAATCCCACTGTTGATTCTGATATCCGTAACACAGGTGCTTGAGCTACCTATCTCGGAGTCAGATCAATGTATGTGATGTTGTGAAACATTTATTTATTTTATTTATTTATTTATAAGTGTTTGCCGAGAGGTTGTAACCCCGAAATTGTTTAAAATAGATCCGGTTTAGTAGCTAACAATTAAAAACGAATGGTGTCGCTAGTTAGGCCTACCCGTCGCCTTAAAAGCTTCTAGAATGGTATTTTCTATTAAAATCGTCTTTACACATTCGTGTACGAGCAACAACCAGCGGCCTTGAAAACGAAATTAGCGAGGATCAAACCGACAACATTAGTAAGATCGTTAGCACAAACCCGTCGTAACAATACAATTCACGAATCCGTGCTAATTTAACGGACATGCCAATTATGATGTTCGTATTAATCGTGTGATCGCGTCACATCTGTTTGTAAAAAAGTTAAAAAAAAGACATCTTTTAGGCAAGAGTGAACAGGCGTTTTCTAAGCAAAGGCGTAACATCCTAGATCTCATCGTAACTTTCTATCAGGTGAGAGTGTTGTACGGTCAGCATCAAAAGTAGCTCAACACTTTAGTACCATGTCAAAGTAATTGTTTTGCCTATTATAGTCAGTTGTTAAGGGGTACGTAAAAATGTTAAGCTACTTTTAATGCCAACCGTACATCGAAACCATTCTGTAATGTATACCCGTCGCATCCAAACAATAAACGACACTGCATGTGAAAGAGACTGGTTTAAATATTTGATCGTGAATTCTGTGTCTTTGTCTGCCTTCTGATTCCTGCTGCATCATTTCGGCATCTTCCTACTCGGAAGCAGTTCCACCCCCATGACTTAGGCTAGCTCACAGTCATCAATAGTGCGTTTCAAAGGAAACTTTCTGCTTCGCCCGAACAACGACTGTGGTCGGGAATTCTATGTCTTTGTAGGTCTTCTGATTCCTGCCGCTTCATTTCGGCATCTTCCTATTCGACAGCAGATCCACCCCCAATATTTAGATGGCTTTATATATTTTTTTTATGGATTAAATGGTTTGCACTTGACCTCATTTCACCTGATGGAAAGTGACAATAAGGTCTAAGATGTAGCGTGCTTACCCAGAAGAAGCCTATTCACTCTGGACTTAAAGACACCCAAATTGTAGCTCTCTGGGAATACAGAAGCCGGCAAATCAAAGTCCTCAAAGTTATGTTTCCCAAGACACATTAGACTTGGCCGAAACTATGGCATTAACGTCTGCGGTATTACCGGACCGATACGAATATCAACTCTTCAAGAAAAGAGCGTTTTTTTTTTATAAGGTCAGCAGCACACTTGTGTTGTGACTCCACTGGTGTTAAAGATCTGCGGTAATCACTTGCCATCAGATTAGAGCGGTTTTCAGCCATGACTAGCGCAAAATTACATCCTTCCGACGAAAAACGTTTCGCAGAACAAAAATACACTTGAGCTAATTTTTCTATAGGTGTAGGGAGAAATTCTTTAAGGTAAATAGATACTTAGATATTGAATACAGAAACAGGTCCCTTTAACATCGAGCAGAAAACAACACATTTGTATTGCAAATGATTCAATGACAATAAATCAATACCTGAACAATTAAGAGTAAGCCGTTTGAACAGAAAAACCGCCACTCAACCTCAGGTGAGGACAAAAAGTTAATGGCCGTTCATTGTGGTCAGGCGCATGTAAAAACACTAATTAATGAGTTAAGCGCCTATCGCGTGCTTGCTGATGATTATAGAGACAGCAACATAACTTAGTTATTAAAATCAATACCTTATTAGTATACAGATTATCCCTTTATGGTTGCACACAGGAAAAAAAGATTACCTTCGCCGGTATCTTAGCTGATAGTGACAATAAGGTCAAAATGGAGGATGCCATAAAAGTGGAGTATGTACGGAACATTTAATCGAGCGAATTTGAATGTCTTGGTTATATCTTAAGAAAAAGCGAGGCGAGCCTTTAACCTTGAAGAATAGTGCGTGTTCCTTTTAAAAGGTCGACGAACGAACTCCTCTGGTAATCAGTTGATACGTCTGCTTGTCTGTCCTCTATCTCACAATAAATCCAAAATGTCACCTTCTCCAAACCATCATGGAAAAAAGGCAGAATAGGAAAACACAGAATGCTCAGAAACAACCAGCGTCGGACTGGGATCAAAACCGCACACTTTTAACTTTTTTCTACCTATGTATGCAAGAGTAGAGGAAGCGGGTGATGGTGTTCGATCACCCACGCCCATGAACATCTGAGAGATCAGCAGAAGAGTCGCTACCGCAGTGTTTCAGGACGAAAGTCTTCAATGCGTGTGTGTTGCCAGTGATGACTCGGAACCGAAATGTGGCCGCTTACAATGTGGCGATTAAGGAAGCTCAAAGTCACCCAGAGAGCAATGGAGAGGGCTATGCTCGGAGTCTCCTTGCGTGATCGTATCAGAAATGATGAGATCTGCAGGAGAACTAAGGATTACATGCATCAAGTGGCAATTGCCAAATGATATGTGCCGCAGGGCACATAGCGAGGAGAACAGACGGCCGTTGGGGTCGAAAGGTCCTCGAGTGGAGGCCACGTACAGGAATTCGCGGCCATTGCAAGGAAAGGTGGACGAAGATCTAGTGGAGGTCGCGGGAAAAAATTAGATGCGGCTGGCACAGGACCGATCTTTGAGAAGAACATTGGGGGAGGCCTATGTCCAGCAGTGGACGTCTATTGGCTGAAATGATGATGATAGGCTATTCTAAGTGCTCGGAGGGGTAATTAAGCTCCGCTTCTTATACGTCATAGCAGACCAGCAGTACAGTACCGAAACTTTCGTATGCGAGTCGGAATCGCACACGATTTGATTTTTGATGTACACACCTATAATCCCACGCTCATTACAGTCAGACAGACAATATAAAACCTTTATTTGCGTGGTGCAATCGCTATGCATTATCGGGATGACCTTGGTCGAGCGGCGGCAATCGCTTTCAAAAGTGAGAGGTAAGCTAATTTTGACGAGAATTATATATATTTTTAAAAATATTGTTTCGTTAAATAATGTGTCAAATGCTTGTAGCATTTAGTTAGGGTTCGCCGAAGCAAAATGGAGGGTTATGATTTTGACCTGTATGTATGTATGGTTGTTCATCTGTTCCCTCATAACTTCTAAACCAGTTGTCATATTTGAACAAATGAGGTGGCGTTAGAAGCGTCTTGATTGTCTTCTGGTTATAGGCCACATGACGTCACGTTAAATTGACTACAGCGCCCTCTAGTGGATTTAGAGTAAGGAACTAAAAAAAAATTCCTTGTCCATACCGTGTGTAGTATCAAATGAAAGAGCTTTTTAGCACTTTCAAATATGTAATTTTATTTACATAAATAAAAATAAAGTTTAAAAACTAAAACCCGACTGCCATTTCGTACTTTATCAAGCGTGTTTTTTGGCAGTCGGGTTTTAGTATTCAAATTTTATTTTTACTGTCCCACTGCAGGGCACAAGGCCTCCATCATAGAATCAAATTATCGCTACTATCATAGTTAGCGATGACTTGGCATTATAGCAAAACGCACCAATTATTTTAGAAATACCATACTACGTTACATTTCGTTCTATCACCAGTGAAAAATAATTACGATAACTACAGTCAAATATGTCAGTTTATGCAAGTTCTTCAATACAAGTTGCATGTAAGATAGCGACTTTTGAAACTACATCGTGGGAATAGAACCTCATACTTACCGGGCAAAGCTCATTCCAACTGAGCTGTCTAAAGCCTTAGTAATTCGGCGAATTTTGATATGTGCTTTCATACAATACGAGTACTCAAACAATGTTTATATAATTTCTCCCATTATCTCCCCTTTTGGCTTCGAGCCAGATGCTTTCAAGCGCATTCCCTGCCACTACGGGTATAAATTATATTAAGGTAACACATTAACCTTTTACCTACACGTTAAGTTTAAGTTTTACTACCTCTTGCAATATTTCATCTTTTGGCTGTATGCCAAAAGTTTTAGAGAAATGCCCTATCTCTTTGATACACAAATGGAGGAACTATTAAACAAGTTCAATTACGTCGACATGTCCTATGGCTATTTATAAATTATGGGCTTTATTCATAAAGTGACTTTTATTATATATCAAAATCAAAATCAAAAATGTCTTTATTCAATTTAAGTCCATACAGAACATTTATGAATGTCAAATATTATGTAATCTACCGCTGATTAGGAATGTTAATTTCTACCGAGAAGAATCAGCAAGAAACTCAGTAGTTACTCTTTTCAAATAATATGGTAATTACAATATTCATTCTTATACAAATTATGATTACAGTGACAGTATGATATATAATGCTTATAATCAATATCGTTTAGATAAATCGTCAAAGAAAAATTATGAAATCAATTATACATTAGAGGACAGGCGAAGAGATCAACATGTCCAAGAATCCTTATCATTCAAATAATCATCTATATGTATTTTAGATTGTAAGGTATTTATTATATGGGCCAATGAAATATTTGTAATCATCTTGTGGCCTGAAAAACATGAAATGAAAGAATGAATAAACGTTAAATAAACCTTTGTTAGCTAAAACGTTGTAACAGAGCACTTTAGACGTTTGGAACATGAAAAATTCATACAAAACTTTCGAAAAAAGAATGCAAACTGCTTTATAACACCGTTTCAGTTAATAAAGGTTTAACAAACTTTTATGAATAAGAACCATATGTCTTTTTTATGTGATAGATGGTTGACGAGCAAACGGATCACCTGATGGTAAGCGATTGCCGTCGCCCATGGATACCCGCGACACCAGTGGAGTCACAAGTACTCTGTCAAGTTACGTCTGTTTTCATGTGAGGCCGTGATTGCACTCTGGTCGAGTCGGCTCATTCACGCCGAAAGATGGCTATCCCTACGGTTAAAACTATAGTTTAATTTTATAGATATAGTCCAAGCTAAAATTTAGGATACTTTTAAGTTTTCATACTGTTTTAATGCAATAAAAGTATATCCATTCATTAATGTCTGTTTATACTCAGCCAATATAACATTACACGTGGATTAAGAATGAGGATAATTACAACAATATATATTTTATTATTACTTAGTTTTAAATACGCCAGACAATGCACAATACAAAAACATAATTATATTGAAACAAACGATGGGTGCTCTTCATCGTCTTTCGTTAACATATTACGTTGAACGAAACGCTCCTGTCAGAAAAAAGTAATAAAATCACATTGTCAAATAAGAGACAGTCGTCCCCTTTGAATAGGGAATTAGAGGATTCGACGGGTAGGTCTAAAACAAGCCGCGTGGGCTGATACAATTCAAAGGTTTTAAATTAGTGTCTTGTGGTTTTCAGTGTACAAATTTGGTGTTTATTTGTACAATAAAGTGCCGATAAGTAATAGCGATAAGACCGCCGATATTGTACAATTAAGTTTCTGTAATGCCTAGTTTTTTTTAAGTTGTGTTTTTTTGTGAAATAAAGCATACCTATTTATGTATTACACAATCAAACTAAACGAACTTAAAGTGAATCAAATAGAATTATATTTCATAGTTGAATCAATCTCAAACTCGCGTCTTCAAGAAAACGTATTCTGCAAATCAAAATTCAACCGGGGAAGTCATGTATCTGCATAATTGTACCTAGGTGCTAGTTCGCCTGAACTTACATCTTTTGTGCCGCAAGGAGGAAAAAACTTGGTTTCTTGGAGTAATGCCAAGAATTTTGGGGTGGCTGCCAGAATTATGTAGGTAAAAAAGCAGCTAACGTACACGTGTAGATTCTGGTTTTTGGAATCCATACTAATATTATAAATGCGAAAGTAACTCTGTCTGTCTGTCTGTCTGTCTGTCTGCTACTCTTTCACGCCAAAACTACTCAACGGATTTAAATGAAATTTGGTATACAGATAATCTAGACCCTGAGAAAGAACATAGGCTACTTTTTATTGCGAAAAGGGGGTTGTAAGGGGTTGAAAGGGGGGTAAAAAGTTACTTTTCCACGCGGACGGAGTCGCGGGCGGCCGCTAGTAATGCAATAAAAAAGGTACGGTACAGACATTAAAAAGTTTGGTCACCTTAAGGTAAATTTTCGCAAGCACGGCAAAAATCAGTTATACCATCATATCGTATTAAAAAGAACTGCCGACCTTCTTTAAATTTTCTTACATCGAAATAAATAAATGTTGCTACAAGCAAATCTGAACTTTCTGATCTTACAGTTAAGCGTAATTTTCTCTGCAACAAGTATTACTCTGACAAACTTACGAAAGGTAATAAGTGCTCATAGCATATCAAACGAATCAATTTGAAAACTGACGAACCTTTTCGTTCTTTGACTATACATAAGTTCAATTTTCAACACCCCCCAACTCTTTTGAAAAAAGGGAAACATTTTCGCCCAAGATCCAAATTCGAGGCCTATGTCAAGGCGACAGGTAGCCCTAACTAGCGACACCATTCGTTTTTAATTGTTAGCTACTAAATCGGATATATTTTAAACAATTTCGGGGTTACAACCTCTCGGCAAACACTTATACTATTTATTAATTAACCATGCACAAATGTTGGGTCCGTTTTTGTAAGCGAAAAATTCATTACCGCTAACGGCGGCCACTTTTAGCGTGAATCAATTTTTCGCGTACAAATGTTGGGTCCGCATCTGTGCATGGTTATTTAGTAAATAGTATAAGTGTTTGCCGAGAGGTTGTAACCCCGAAATTGTTTAAAATAGATCCAGTTTAGTAGCTAACAATTAAAATCTATTGGCGTCGCTAGTGTGCCCTACCCGTCACCTTAACATTGCGTGTTGGAACGGGATGACATGAGCTTTAGTACGGTGGTTACTTTAGATCGCGATTTGTAATAAGGCGGACTGTCTTTTACTTAGACCGACATTGTTGAAAATTGATCCAGTTTAATAGCTAACAATTAAAATCAATTCTACCCGTCACCTTAACAGTTAAAGTTCAATTGCGCTGCCGAGGCAGATAGAACAAAATGTAAAAGTAGTTTCATAACTTTACCAAAAAAGTCTTAAAGTATAAAAAAATATTTATTATACTACTTATACTTCTCTAAGCTTTTACGCGGCAAAGTTTTCTCCTCCATTTACCCGATAAGGCCTAACGTAGCAGCGAATGTCGCTATTGGCCCCACGCCAGGAATTTTGGACACATTGTTGCACAGAATAAATAACGGCGGTTGTTCGAGCTACGTGTTTGAATGATTCATGGACGGCATTAGTTATGTGCAGTTTCCATTGCAGAGGAATCGGGCAGTGCAGGGCTGTCATACGAAAGCAATTTGATATTTATACTGTCACAAAGCACTATGCGCGATTCTGGTGCTGTCTGGAAATATTTTAGAGACTTTTTCATACTTTTTAGTCAATTCTTCGGACAAAGCTTTTTGCTCGCCTTTACGGTATATTATTTTTGTCTTTTAGCTGTTTAATTTCACTCATTTTCTTGATATAGCTTATTAAGGGATTACAGTCATGAATAATCATTATAAAAAGATAACGGGACTCGGTATAAAAATACTAAAAAAAAATGACTGTCCAGTTGTCGCGGTTCTTGAGAGAAAGCCTGGAGACAGACAGCTGCGTGAGTGTGGGTACAGGGGGCCCAATCCGGGGAAGGGGTGGTTTAAAGGTTGGCAGCGCACTTGTGGCTCTTCCGGGCGGCGGCTATCGCTTGCTAACAGGTGATCCGTCTGCCACCTATCACATTAAAAAAAGATATGGCCAGACAGACGGACAGCGAATTCTCAGTAATAGAGTCCCGTATTTACCCTAGGAGTACGGAACCCTAAAACACTGTTGTACAAAAGTGATGAACTCATATTTTCATATAATATAGTCCAGTAAAATTTTTCCATGAACCATCCCCTTACTCCGAATATTAAACTTCAGGCAGCAAACATCACAAATTCGCTTTGAAACTCATTACTTAATCAGTGTGTCTCTTGTCGCTCGCAACTTGCAGCCCTGGGAACACGGTCCGCATTTACCCCGGTAAAATGAACAAGGCCACAGTGCAAACTAAACAGAAGGAGATTTTATGAACATGTTCAAACTTTTTCAGGAGACGCTAGCGCAAAATCATCAGCGTGAAAATATCGTGTTAGGAGAAGATTGCTTATTGTAGGTGTATTTGTTGAATAGAAGTGCAGCTACCACGCACCCTTGCGGGAGCCAGTTTATTACCCGACTACGGCAAAGCAAAAGGAGGGTTATGATTTTGACAGGCTATGTATGTATGTATGTATGTATGTATGTATGTATGTATGTATGTATGTTCCTCTGTTTCCACGTAACTTCTTAACTACTTATCAGAATTCGACAAACGACATATCATTATAAGCGTCTTGATCGTCCGCTGGTTATAGGCTATATGAAGTTTCACAAAATCTAATGTGGCGCCCTCTAGCGGACAAAACATACAGAGTAAAAAAATAAAGTTATGATAAATATGCCGTGTTTGGTATCATTTGAAAGCGCTTGACTTGTACATTTTGAATATATATATATATATATTACTAGCACTTGGACACCAAAATAGTACAAATAAAATAAAAGTAAAAAAACTAAAACCCAACTACGACAAAAAACGTCGCTGAAAAAGTATAAAACAAGCCTTCGTTGTCAATTTATGCAATATTCACTATGTAGAGATAAAATTTCATGTTTGGAAAGGCGTAGTTTACTCCTTCTCTAAAATTATCTCACTTGTAAAGTACAACTGAGGGGCAATTTTCGTAGGACATTGAAGTGGAATTCAGGGATTTCATACATTCGTAAATGCAAATTTCTAACTCGCCTTCAATGTCGAGCGCTCGAGAATAGGCCCTCTGCAAGCAATAACTTAAAAGTAGGTACGCTTAGAACTTTTGCAAATTCCATTTTTTTATGTGATTAGTGGTAGACGAGCAGACGGATCACCTGATGGAAAGCGATTGCCGCCGCCCATGGACACTATCCATCCAATGATTGTCTCATTCACTTTGAAGATCTTCAAAGAGCATCTTTTTCGAATTGACTGTGTCGTATGCCGCTGATAGATCTACGAACACTATGACTGTAATCTAACTCAGCAACATCCCTTGTTATACATGTAAGTTAA
This sequence comes from Marasmia exigua, assembly GCA_019059595.1. Lineage (NCBI taxonomy): Eukaryota > Metazoa > Arthropoda > Insecta > Lepidoptera > Crambidae > Marasmia > Marasmia exigua. Next base: position 2,104,118 of record CM032478.1, on the reverse strand, counting down.
GGCGAACATCTCTATGTAGCAAAACATCACAGTTTCGCTTAGCAACTCCTTATTTAATCACGCGACGGATGCACCATTGTTTTGCTAAAAAAGAGGCTTACGATTTACTGCGTTAGGAAGTTACTGTCGAATTAACCTCACTGTCATTAGCCACCGTGGTAGCTAGGTGCATCGCTCGTAATGTAGGGCACTAGTCCAAGCCTGGCCCTGGCTGGGCGCAGGTCTCTTCGAGCCTTTCACGGCTCGACCTGCATCTTGCACTATGCAAGTCGCGAGCTGCTGGGAAATAGGACGATCCCAGGGAATAGAAAAGGTGTAAGTGGCACGCTGGCATATTCAAAGGCAGCGGTACTTCCCGGTAAGACATTGGAATCTTTTAGATATTAATTTATTCACACCTATCAGCTAATCTCGAACTAGGTTACTCCATAAATATGAGTACAAATGTTACTAGATAAAGTAAAATATCAGCATATGGCTCAGATATTATAATACTAGTACCTGTGCCAAAGGCCTCCATCATGGAAATCAAGTCTTCGATACTATGATGGGATTTGGCTTAACCACCACAACTGTTATAAACGATGGAATAACATTAAAATACTAATAAAAATAAACTGAATACTTCGCACATTGACGCCACTTATCCCTTTCGAGTAACAAACATGGCGTCATCTGGCGCTAAATGTCGCCAGCTTTACATTATAAATGAGCAACACAATAAAAATAATCCACAATCACATTCCGATATAACCAACCCGCATCACATTCCATTTAGACATGTTTATGACGTTACATTGCACTCATTAGAACTGACTTCCCACGACCATAAAGTAAATAGTATTAAATTATCTTAGGGATAACCTTGGAAGTATCCGTGACCTATTAGAAAAAGGTGTTGTTAGTGTCGCTTGTGATTTTACACATTTGTACAGTACATGTATGTGTGTATATTACTACTATTTTAACCACCTTAAACCACTAGTCCACTTGTGACCACAGCTACTGTAACTTAGCCGAAACGTCAAGCAAAATATGTGAGTACAAAATAGTCTACCTCAATAAATTTCGTGTTAATCTCCGTCTTGATTATAGTTTAACCACCCTGTTCATGGGCGGCGGTAATCACCAATCATCAGGTGATACGTCTGCTCGTCTGCCCCTCTATTGCATAAAAAAACCTTAATTGATTTTTATTGATAGTAATGCTTATATGGTATGGGATTGGAAATAAAATCCAGGGATTCGGGAAAAAGTACTTCCTTATTGATTTTATCGTAATCGTCTTATAGCGTGTGTAAATATATCCTTTCATCGTGGTCGCGACCATTCATCTTCTATCTTACTCTCGCACGTCATTCTTATTCAGACCTCGATCTTATATAAGTTCCTTATCATGCATCTACCGTACCAATCCTACACTTACAAGTGTTAAATCTTATTTTTCCGCAGTGGTGAGGCTATTAAGACAATGGGAATCTATTGCACTACTATAACCTAATTGTTAATGTAATTCCCTTGTTCGTAGCTAGTGTCATCAATTCTACGTAACTCCACAAAACTGAGGTAAAGAAAGGTTCATGAGAAACGCAAAGTACTGGACATCCATCAGCATAGATGAGGGGGACATAACAACCATCGCTTGCGTGTGGTGAGATTAAGAATTCAGCCGCAGAAAATAGATTTTTAGAAATAGGTTCTTCAGAGAATTGCTCGTGATAAGATGAAACGCAGTAAAAAATGCTGGGGGAGGCTAATCCCTTTCTATTTCAAATATATGACAGAGAAAGACAAAGTTAAGCGAAGCGAATTTTTTTCTATGCTGTACCTACCATCAACCATGACGTGATCTCAGTACCCAGTCATATCGGGTGTCGAACAGGTGTGGGCTGACCTTGCGGTTGCTGTTCCGTACACATAAGTGGTTAATGAATGATTGATCGGTGGAAAAAGCATTGTGGTCTGCCATCATTGACGACGGTTTTCGCTTTCGAATCGAAGAGACGTAACAGGGTAAACGAAATACAGAAATGCTAATGATTAACGCCTGAATACTCTGAATAATCATCATTTAAGCCAACGTCTACTGCTAGACATAGACCACCGTCAATTTTATTCCACAGTGATTTGTCTTGTGCTGCCCGCAGTCGAGGGATTCGACACGATGTTTTCCCTCATCGCCGAGCTAATGGTGGAAATATGCGCATAGATTTGTAAAATCCAGAAGTTCATGCTCGGATTCGATTCGAAAACCCCCGCGCAGAAGGCGCGTTCTTATACACTGAGTTAGCATCATTCAAAAGATCCTTAAACGTATCTCAACTTCTCAAGATTCTTAAGACCGTATTTATTACAATATGAACTCGGAAAATCAGTACCGTAGACAAACTAATTAAACTACGGAGAGCGATGTAAAAATAGCCCGCCGAGTTCTCAGTATTCCTCAGCATTTACTCGGAGATTCTTAAGTAATTGCCCGATCTGTACCGACAAACTTATTTATAATTGTAGTGAGTGACGAGACATTAGTATGTTTAATACATCCCTGTTACTTAATACAAACGCTCCGATCAAGTACCTCCCCCCACCTTGCGTCATTTGTTCCCAGTGCTGGAGGGTCGTGATCTCGATGAGAAATTTTTTCCCGGACTATTTTCCGCCAGCTCACTCTATCCTCGGTCGCGAGGATCGCATCAAAGACTGTGGTGTTCAAAGTTGAACTGATTTAATAGAACCAGCGCATGGGGCTTCTGCCTCTAGGTCTTCCGCTCACCTTCCCGTCAGAAGTAGCTTCTTTAATGATCGCTGCGGAATACGCAAATTCGCCAACCTGGGTCGCTATACCACAGTGTACCAAGCGGAAGTCTTGAATCTCCAGAATAAGAAGATATTCATCTTCTCAGATAGTCAAGCTGCCCTCAAGGCGTTAACATCCTGTGAACTTGACTCCAAACTCACTAGCGAGTGTGTCCTGCTCCTAAACCAGCTTGGCAATGCCAACATCGTAAATCTGATTTGGGTACCGGGACACTGTAATATCAGAGGCAACGAGGTCGCTGACGTGCTAGCAAAGGCCGGGGCAGAGAGCCCACTACTCGGACCGGAACCAATATGTGGCGTTCCAGCCTGCATGGTCAGGTTCGAGTTAAAAGATTGGGAGAAAAAGCAAAGCACTGAATTCTGGAAAAGACTACCTCGACTAGAACAGTCTAAGGCGTTGATACAGGCGTTCGATCAGAGACGAGCTGTAGAGATAACAAAACTGAGTAGAGGACATGTTAGGGCACTCACTCGGACCCTCACAGGGCACTGCAAATTAAACAAGCACCTGCACAACATGGGCCTTACAGATACCAAAATCTGCAGGTTCTGTCGCGAGGACGAAGAAACGATTATCCACGTCCTCGGCGAGTGCATGGCGCTGCACCGCTGCAGAAGCCGGCACCTGGGAGCACACATGATCTCGGCTGACGAGATCAAGAGCTCCCCCATCAGCTCCATTCTCGGGTTTATCCTGGAACTGGAGCTGCATGAGGTGCTGTAATAGGTTACGGGGCTGCCACAATAGATCATCTACTGGTCGCAGTGGCTATGAGACGCAGGGCTCACCCCATTTCTATCAAATAACTAAGCTTCTTCAGGTTGTCATCTCTCTTAGCGATGTGACCAAAGATCTCAAAGCCCCTTAATAAGCATGTGGTGCTGAGTCTCACGGGAATTTTGAGCTCGGTTCGTATAGATTCATTATTTCGATGCTCAGACCAATGAATTCAATGGATCAAGTACCTACCTACTATAATTAAAGTACCAGCGCGCCGCGTCTTTTATTTGTGGTAAGCATTATTTCAGACAAGGCCAGAAGTGTGCATCTTATATGGGAAAGCCATGATTCGTATAGATACCACGGCGTCACAGAAAACCAGCGTAAAGTAGCGCCTGCATTGTGTTTTGTCGAGTGGGCGAGTGTACCGAAAGTCCAATTCAGAAGGAAGGCGAAAATGTTAAAAATGACTTAACTGGTGTTTTTTATGGTTGTCGGCAATCGCTTGCAATTAATACTACTAATCCATAATTAACTAACTTTGCTTTAATGGACATCGTTTAGAAACATGTAAGATAGTTTTTCAAAAAAGTTTTTTTAATTAATAAGTTATTATTGATAACAATAATTCTCATTTCATTAATTCTCATCTCGGTCATTTTCAGGTTTTTTTTTGCATCACAAATATAATAATATCTGATCTCTTTTTAATATAAACCTTAAAATATAGTCTTAAATCAAAATAAAATTAGAGTATGGTGACTTTGTGCTTATTAAAGGAGTTATACATCTTATGGTGTCTAGATAAAAAAAAAAGTCAGTTTCATTAGGTAAAGACCTATTCTATTATTTGAGTCTTATTTAATATTTTACACCGGGAAAATCATTGTACTGAATAAATTTACCTAAACCATATGCGGGCAAAACGTGGCGAGGCGAGAAGGGGAGAGGGCTAGTGATAGAATGAGTTATAGTTAACCAAATTGACACACTAATAAAAATGAATTAAATAAACATTTACCCATCGTGACCCATCGTGGAACGGGTTTCTAGAATTCTAGGTCTCTGTCGCCTAGACTAGAATCTTGTCTATACCAGTAAATGTTTCTACAGTTTCCAATCCTAGGTCAAAGGTAGTTTGAGGTTTGAAAATCAGTATGAATAATTCTGGCGCATATTTTTTCAATTTGCACAACAAGAAAATGTACAAAGATAAAAATCATTAACATCCATTTAAAATTACAGGTACTGCCTTTGAATGATATGTGATTATGAATTCTTGACATCATATCTAACAATCTACTGTAATTTCATGATTCATAACAATCATAACTGAGATTGTAGAAGTTTCCAAGGAAATTGCATGTCTGGCAGGCTGTATCCGAGGGGAAATAAAAGAAAATTCATAAGATTTAGTAGTTTCATAATAAGAAACATTTTTTACTTTTGATATTGCATAGGGAGTGCCTTAATATCCGTGACAAGCAGACAAACTGCTTGAGAGTCGCCTACATTGGTACGGTCATGTCCTGCGAAAACCGGACAGTTACGTGGGAAACAAATGTTTGGCCATGCCATCACGGGAGAAGGGGTAGACCTAAAGGATGACATGCGTGCTAATGGACTGACCACCGCCGAAGTAGGTAAGCGGACCCCGGGCTCCGGAGCGACAGCTTGGGACGCAACCGGGACAATATGATGATGATGATTGCATAGGGAATGCCGCTGACCCGGGGGTGCAATAAGCTAAACTAACTACCTTATTCTACATGTTACCAGGGAGCGGACATACGAAATAAATAGGTACAGAAAGTCGACTGCAGCTGTCGTTGATATCGAAGAGTTCGTTGACCTACGCGCTAGGTATATCGTATCGTGTCTCAATCGCTCACGTTTCGTATAATCTAATCTGTCTGTTTTACGCCGAATCACGTATATGTCCGTAGTATGTTTACTACGAGATATTGGCAGCCGATGTTCTGCGTCTATTCTTTTGTGCTTTCGGTCAGAAGAGACTAATCAGAGGCATACACTCGCTCCTTTATCGCCTGAGTGAGTACGAAATACAATTACCCATGTCAAGGTCTTTAACTAACCTAGAAGTGGCAATAAGGACAGCTAGGAGCACCGAACCACCCATACCTACTGGGCTGCGGAGAAAGCCTTTGCAAAAAGCACTTACAAAATTCTTTGTCATATCAAACACTCCGAAAGCTCAGATGGTTTAGGCACTAAACCAACGGAATGTCCTAAAATTTAGGGCATGAAAAATGAGAACCATCAAATTTTAAAAAGGTCTATTTAGTGTCTCGTTTTTTTGCTAAAAAATGAGACACAAAAAGTTAAAAAAAAAATTCTGCGAAAAAAAAACCGCCTTCAAAAACCAAATACTAAAAAGTGTAAAATAACTTTTTTATCACTTTATTTATACACTTCAAATAACATCCATACTATCCATACTAATCCATACTAATATTATAAATGCGAAAGTAACTCTGTCTGTCTGTCTGTCTGTCTGTCTGTCTGCTACTCTTTCACGCCAAAACTACTCAACGGATTTAAATGAAATTTGGTATACAGATAATCTAGACCCTGAGAAAGGACATAGGCTACTTTTTATTGCGAAAAGGGGGATGTAAGGGGTTGAAAGGGGGGTAAAAAGTTACTTTTCCACGCGGACGGAGTCGCGGGCGGCCGCTAGTTTTATAATAATAATAACAGTACACTCGAGAAAAGGTTTTACCGAAGTCGGCGCCTAATACCTGTTGAATAATTGAATGTTGTATTAAATTACAAGATAGTATTGGGCGCCGACTTCGGTAACACCTTTTCTCTAGTGTACTGTTATAAAATGTTATTTGAAGTGTATAAAGTGTTAGAAATATTATTTTACACTTTTTAGTTCCTGGTTTTTGAAGGCGGTTTTTTTCCACAGATTTTTATTTAAGTGCTATATGTCATTAAGAATAAATTGCTAGTAAGTTTGCTGTAACCAAAAAAATAGTTATGTTGGCGCCCAGTCCCCCGAAATAATATCCAAACTACCTCTCTACTGCTTCATTAATCGTTAAGTACCTAATGAATCATATTATTATGTTCGTTATAGTTAATTGAACAAAAAATGTTACACTTTTGGATAATGATATAAAAATTATGAGTGTACCATCATCGTTAGCGATAATTTGCCAAATTTTAATGTTCCCTATAGTAAAATTACACATAATTTAGTGCAGGTACCTGTAACATACTAAGTAATTCATTATAATCATTACCTTACCCGCAAAAGGCAATGCTTAGAATATGATTTCGAAATTCGTGAATTCTATTGAGTTCCGTCAAGTCAAATTATTATTAGCTGTTTCACACGGTTTCACCCGCGTCCCGAGGGAACTACTTCCCGTACCGGGATAAAATATAGCCTATGTTACTTCTGAATAATGCAGCTTTCTAATGGTGTAAAAATTATTGCAATCGGTCCAGTAGTTTTTGAGTTTATTCATTACAAACATACAAAAATACAAATATTTCCTCTTTATAATATTAGTATAGATTATTTTTCTTTACCAAACGAGAGAGGAGGGAGAGGACGTTTGTCACATGTCGAACGAGTTTTAGGCCAAAATAATGAGTAGGTACAGACAACCATAGATCAGGTTACTACAATCTGTTAATTATCCTTAATGTCGTAATACTAATATGAATATATTGAACCAAACGTGTTTGACATTAGGGTGAGAATCGTTTGAAGAAAATTTGACACATTTTATTACATTGATATGTGTGTTGTGTAGGCTGTGGTTGTCCGTACATCACCGTCCTTGCTTTTTTCATGTTCTTTGAGTTGGTTAGCTCTTTGACATCTGATGAGTTAGGAAATTATGAATGATTAATGCACAATATGTTCGAATAGATTTTGTATCGGGAATCGAAAATTATGGGTTTAATTTCAGTTTTACAACTGACTAAAATAATTATGTTTACAAACATAATTTTATTTGTCAATAATATAATATGTTTCTTAATCGACAAAAAAATCCATACTAAATACTGCGGGATCTAACCGATAACATGTATTCTAATGTGGGGTCCACATTTATAATTCAGACGGCGCGCCGCGGTTTAAAGAATAATGTTATTCTCAAAATGGCGAAATTATGCGAACGATCCTGTACTATAAACAAATACTCGCCCACGCTTGATATTATGAGCACGAAATGTCAAAAGATAAAAATAAGACATTCAAATACTATCATTATAACTATCGTAATAAAACAATTTTTAATGAAACGTGACACACTCGTACGTAAGAACATCATCATCCTCCTGCCCTTTTTTTCCCAGGTTATATGGGGTCGGCGCAGTATGTTTTCCTTTTCCATACGTCCCTGTCATTCGTCATCGAATCATCCACCTTTTTTCCATCATGTCATTCTTCACACAATCCATCCATCTCTTTTTCGGCCGTCCGTACGAGTAAGAACAACAAACTGAAAACATTCACTTGCATAAAAAATAAGTACCTTATCTTTTGGTACAGTCAGGTAACACTAATAAGTATTCAACATCAATCAAATATGAAACTTACTAAGCCGACATAAGCGTCAAGGTGTTTACATTTCATTGCGAACGACTGATCGGTACCACACACATCTGTATGTCTTCAGTCGATTCTCAACTTAATGTCAAATGATTGTGGAAACTGACGTGTGGCTGTCTGTTCATCTATGAATTGTATTATTTACAAATATATACATACATTTGTAAAGATTTCTTTCATCATTATAAAGAAAAAATATTTGTGTTTTTGTATGAATCAGAAAAATAGATAATATATTGTGATAAATAAATAGACTCAAAAACTGTAGGAACGTTTTTACAATCCTTTCACCAATGACGGTGCTCTTGCTATATTCATACTCTTTATTGTTATAAGTAGGTAAAGCTTAGATCAAATCTAGGTCTTAAATTAAAAATTAGTTAGAGAGACTATTCGATGATTATTATTTTTAAAATCGAAAACAATATAATTTCAATAAATTTAGTCGCATTTAGTGCATGCTTATAATATTATAGATAGGGTTTTTTAAATAAATAAATAAGTGTACTTATGCTAATTGCATTCATAGTTTTCTTTCGGCGTGGTCACCACCAAAGAAAAAATCTGCTTAAATGGAGTGATACAAAGGCCCCACAGAAAACGGGCGTGATGAAGCTGCATTTCGCCGAGTGAGTGAGGGTACCGGAGGGCCAATTCGGGAGGAATAGAAAAAGGTTGGGCAGAGCACTTGTGCCTCCACTAGTGTTGCGAGTGTGTATGTGTATGCCACCTATTACATAATATGAATCATTTATTCATCTATAATTCCTGCTGGATTGATCAATGTATTCGTTAGTTCACGTTTTATGAAATGGTTTTCATGAATCAGTCAAAGCTCCACATCATTTATCTTGTAATGTTTGTGTAAATCGGTCATAAACGCCGATGTTTGATCGATGCAATTACACCACGAAGATGCAGCGTGGACACAGTGTTTAGATAATTAAAGCGCTAACATTATGTCCGTACATCACAACCGATCATCGGTCTGAATAATTTATAAACTTTCAGTCACCATAACATCCCATCACGTGAAGTTAACGACAAGCAATTAGTGCTGCCCACAGAGTGGTCTTGCAATAATGCAAGACTTACAACACCCCGGCTTAGCCCGAACGAGTCATGAAACAAGAGATTGCCACTTAATGTAATTTAACGCCCGAATATTTAAAACTAGCTAGCTTTGAAAACTCAAACATTTTGTTTTGTCCATAAAAAAACAAAAAAAAAACAAAGTGATAGCATGATTTTGAGCAGCGCCTAAAGTTAAAAAGCCTGTCTTTTAATAGCAAGACCATTAATGATTACCCAAGGGAAACCATAATGATCATCACGTTATAACGTGGGGGACAAGATAATAGACTCTTAACCTATAGTCTCGCACACGTCACGCAAACCGACCCACTACCGCACCAGATCAGTAAAGAATTAAATATGAAACCGACTGAGGATTTATGGGGCATCTCGGTAGATATAATCAAATATATAATACATTCTATCGCACCCCACTTAGCAATAATATTCAATAAATGTGTTGACGACGGTCACTTTCCCGATATGATGAAATACAGTAAAATAATACTATTATTCAAGTCTGGTGAGAAAAGTGACCCGTCTAACTTCAGACCTATTTCTAAACTGCCTGCTCTCAGCAGAATTTTTTAATGTTTAATAAGTTACCTCAAAATATCATTGATTTACCCGTACATAAGTTTAAGTTGAATGTAAAAAACTGCCTAATGCAGAAAGGCTACTATAAAGTAGATGATTATTTGAATGATAAGGATTCCTGGACATGTTGATCTCTTCGTCTGTCCTCTAATGTATAATTTATTTCATAATTTTTCTTTGACGATTTATCTAAACGATATTGATTATAAGCATTGTATATCATACTGTCACTGTAATCATAATTTGTATAAGAATGAATATTGTAATTACCATATTATTTGAAAAGAGTAACTACTGAGTTGCTTGCTGATTCTTCTCGGTAGAAATTGACCTTCCGAATCAGCGGTAGATTACATAATATTTGACATTCATAAATGTTCTGTATGGACTTAAATTGAATAAAGACGTTTTTGATTTTGATTTTTGAGTATTAACGCCTTGCGTTCCCAGAGAGCCCCTCTCAAGGGAAGAGAATACCAGATGTTGACGTGAAAGTGGTCATAGTTCAAACTACTGCTTTGTGTATTCAAGCGTAGCAAGGTAATATGTAGTATTCAAGCGTGCAGTGTAGTAAGATCATCATAAATTGGCCATGTGAAGATTTGAGCAAGACTGAATCTAAAATTCATCGAGTTTTACATGGGGCTATGTGAGCAAGGCAAGACCAGGTGTGTTAACGCAAGTCAGGATAGCTCACTTCTTCATTTAGCATATGAACAACACTATTAGAAACAAACTAAGTGTGTCGCAACAACAAATTTACAGCTTTTCGTTATTGTAATCTGCGCCGGGTCGATTGTTACGGACGTCAAGCCAAGCTACATAACAATATACGCTATTGTTAGGCAAATTACGTGTAACTGTGCCGCCAATATAGGAAATACGCATAACTCATTCATCGTCATCTCAGCTTGTTATACCCGGTTGCGTCCAAAGCGACAGCTTTGAAGTGGTACGCTTGGATCATGCTCCAGGATTTGATGAAATTGGTAAGTCTGGTATGATTATTTACAGTGAAGCAACTGCTGTCTGACATTCGGAACCAGACTAGTTGAACCACTATCCGAATCTTGCAGGTTTGCATGATCGAAGAGGTTTCCATACGATGTTTGTCTTCACCGCCAAGTCAAAGGAAAATGGAAGGTTTCCAAACTTCAGAAGCGTATGCTCGGATCCAAAGCTATGACTTCCCTGTTAACAAGCAACACGTTCTAATCTACTTAGGTACCAGTACTCCTAAACTAACTAACTAACTAGGTTGGCGCAGCGACCCAAAATGAGCCTTGGCCTCCGATAATAAGTGTCTCCGATAGAACACATTCATAATATCTATATTATTTCGGACTTCTTATAGTTCTGGCGATTTCATCATCATCATCATCAGCCTATCGCAGTCCACTGCTGGACGTAGGCCTCTCCAAATGTTCACCACTGTGATCTATCCATGGCTTCTCGCATCCAGCTCTTGCCAGCTATCCTGCGCAGATCGTCCCCCCACCAAGCCAGAGGGCGTCCTACATTACGTTTGCCAATTGTCTGGCGATTTAGGAATGCCAAAGGCACTCTACGCGTATAGTGACAAGGGTGTGTGCCAACACAAGTACACTATCTATTCTCATATTCCGATGGGAGACCCGAGTAGCAAGACCCGGGAGATAAAGTGCTTAACGCGGAAAAACGGTAAAGAAAGGATATATAGCAGACTTCAGGCTGACACTCAAGTATTTTTTTAAACTAAAACCACAGATATTATAATAGCTAAAACTGAGGTAAATTTTGTCCTGACCTGAGTATCTAGTTCGAGACCTTAAACATCTTTGTATTTACGTTCTAACGTTTGCGTAGTTACAGTAAAAGGTAAACATATCTGATGGACAAGATTACAGTTTGCGTAACGTTAATCAGTTGACATCCGCTGAATTACGCAGTCTTCATCCAAGGGGCTGATCACACGTAGCGATATGGCGCGTGCGCGATTCTATCTAACGATTAACGTCATAATACATAATATTATCCAACAAGGTGGACCGTAGATCTGGTGAAGGTCGCGGGACTCCCTTGGATATGGGCGGCACAGGACCGGTCTGTGTGGACAACATTGGGGGATGATGGGCAGCATTGGCAGAAATGATGATAATGATTGTAAGGGAGTAAGGGAGAGGTAAGGTATGGGCTGGTTAGCCCATAGACATTTCCACATTCTGATTGGTCGAGATATTAGCAGTTTATGTAATAATTAAGTGGACCAGGAATCGCTAAAGACATTATTATATTCGCTAGGGACATTACGTTCATAAAATTTTGCAGCGATACAAACGCACGTTTGACAATCGCGCGATTATATCGCTGCCTTTAGTAAAGGTTAGGTGTCATTTAGATTTGTATCGTTACTGCATGGCGACTTAATCGCGTTTATTGTATCACTGCAAAAGGTCGCAATGAAAAATTATCGCAAGTACGATCTGCCCCTAAGCCAACATCCGTCATAATATGACGGATTGTATGATACACCATAATCATACAATTAGTGGGATCGTTATTGCATGGTAAGCATAGGAACTGTTGTCTTCTTGATTATGTGGACATAATTCAAATTAATTAAAGTAATAATTGTGTAATTGTTAGATTTGTAAGTTTTTTGGAGTTATGAACTATTGAAGCCTGATTAAACCAATCTTAATCCGATACTAAATATATGGTATATCATCGTCAGCCCATTTAAGTCCCCACTGCTGGGGCACAGGCCTCCCTAAATCACATGAGGGGTAATTGCCATACTCACCACGCTTGGCAGACGGGTTGGCGAGGGTTTTGATATAAATGCAGAGTTTTCCTTCTCTGGGTGCTGATGATCATGCCAGCAGCTTCAAATTGTGTCCCAACCCCACCCCTCTAACTTCTATAATAAATGAGCTATAAAACTAAAAAAATATATGATTACATATATAGTACATAATCATGAAAACTAACAACGAAAATTGGTTTGGACTAGATCTAGTAAGTAGTTTTTTTTTAATACGTTTTAAACCATAAACCACAATTTACCTTCCATAATATATCTTACTTGCTGCTACGGAACTTGGCCGGTTTTCTTGGACGATTTTTATTTAATTTTATGACGATGTAAAGATATTGATGAAGATTGATCGGTTTAGTTTTCTAGACCAGTTATTGACAGATTCGGATCGGACGTAGAACGAAACCACGGGACTACAACGAAACCTTCCCGTAACGAAAAATAATGTACTTGTCGCAGACTCACACTGCGTGTGTAAGGGACGAGGATAAAGGTTTGGTAGTGTAATCCGTTTCTTTATAGGCCAAGGTTCATGGGTTGCAAAGGTTAAAAAGGTAATCGATTCTATGTAGGTAATATAAGGTAATATATTTGTTCCAAAAGGAGGCATAGTGGATTTAACCTTTCTCTAATATATTTTTGAACAAGACAAAAGTACACACTTTATATGGTAATGGAATCCTTACACAAAAAGCTCTTTACAAACATTTGCCGTAACATTTATGGCAACAAAGTTATACCACAGTATAAAAATAACCAGTAGTATGACATTAGCAAGCTTAAGTGGCAGTAGGCTGGCCATATTAGCCGCAGAACCGACAACCGATGGGGTAAACGAGTTCTGGAGTGGAGACCGCGTCTTGGCAAACGTAATGTAAGGCGCCCTCTGGCTAGGTGGGGGGGACGATCTGCGCAGGATGGCTGGCAAGAGCTGGATGCCATGGATAGATCACAGTGGCGAACAATTGGAGAGGCCTAGGCGTCCAGCAGTGGACTGCGATAGGCTGATGATGATGATGATGATGTAGTATGACATTGGATTTTTTAGTAGGTCCCGGTTGCGCCCAAAGCTGTCCCCGAGCCGGTGGGAGTCTGGTTATTACATAGTGACTGTTGTCTGAACTTCGCAACCCTTGAACAGGGAAACCAGACTAACTCGTATATTGTTTTAAACTTTCATGGTCACTAACACAGAATACATGGTAGAAATCTCATAAATAACTATTATAACTGAATCGTGGTTACACGTTATTTTTTTTATGTGATAGGTGGCAGACGAGCAGACAGATCACCTGATGGGAAGCGATTGCCGCCGCCCATGGACTCCCGCGTCACCAGCGACTCTCACCAGTGGAGTCACAAGTGCGCTGCCAACATATAAACCCCCCCTTTCCCCCGGGTCGGGCCTCCGGTACCCTCACTCACGCAGCGAAACACAGCACAATGCTGGTTTTCTGTGAAGCTGTGGTATCACTCCGGTCGAGCCGGCCCATTCATTCCGAAACGTGGATCTCCCAAGGTACGCACACTACTCCCACACGTTTCTGAAACTACACGCAATGTGCAGGTTTCCTCACGACGTTTTCCCTCATCTCGGAGCTAGGGTATATAAAGATAAGGGTGAGCCAGGTGAGGTACGCGGACACGCGCGTTCTTCTATACCCTAATCGGCAGGGCAGCGTGGAAGGCCATGATCCCTGGTCTGGGTATTTTTATGTATTATAAGTATGTATTTACAAAAAAAGAGTGTTACATGTATATATCTGTAATCCCACTTTTGATCGATATTCGTAACACAGGGGCTTGAGCTACCTATCTCAGAATCAGATCAAAGTATGTGATGTTGTGAAATATTTATTTATTTATTTATTTATTCATCGATAGCACGATAGCGACTGTTCGTGCTATTTCATAATAGCATGCTAATTAAAATAATCGAAAAAAACGTAAAAGAATTCACAACCGAAAGTAAATCCCCGTTCCTATCACACACACTGTGCGTCTTTTTTGTTTAGATGCGACAGATTAATTTTTATTCTTTAAGGGTCGTTACAGCTACTGGTCATGTTAATAATACTATAGACATCCTTTTCGCACAGTGAGAATAAATAACGGTGAACGAACCATCCCACACACATTTTTTCAGTATAATAATGTAGTCAACGCCACCCATGAACATCCGCGAAATCGGAGAAATCGCAAATGTGTTGCCGGCCTATTTATAAAAGTACGCTTTTGTCTTGAAGGTCCCTAAGACGCAACCGTCCGGAAATACTACCGCAGCCAAACCGTTCCACAGAATTGAGGTGCGTGGTAGAAAATTTCGCGAGAAACGCACGGTATAAGACCGCCATTCATCGAGATGATGGGGATGGAATGAAAATCGTTTGCGTATGGTTCGATGTAATAATTCAGCTGCAGGGAGTGCTGAGGGAAGCTATATCCCGCCGCAGTGCTAGAGGATCAAGTCGACTAGAGAGAGTCAAGTCACCGACAATTCGAGCAGCCCTACGTTGCACGCGGTCAAACGGATGAAGTTGGTAGTAAGATGCACCATCTCAGAGACGAGAGCACAATAGCAGAGTTTAAAAACGATTCAATTCAACGATTCTTGTATCGATTATATAAGTATTTTTTATGTGATAAGTGGCAGACGAGCAGACGGATCGCCTGTTGGTAAGCAATTGCCACAGCCCATTGACACCCGTCACACCAGTGGAGCCACAAGTGAGCTGCAACCTTCAAACCCCCCTTTCCCCTGATTAAGCTTCCGGTACCCTCACTCACGCAGCGAAACACGGCACAGTGCTGCTTCACGCCGGTTTTCTCAGAGACTCCAGTCGAGCCGGCGCATTCATGCCGAAGCGTGGCTCTCCCACGGTCAAAACTCATGCCCAAAAAAGTACTTATTAGAAACACCCTGTATTAACAATATTGGTACCTACCTATAACTGTAAATGAATGCGTCACAGACAACACTGTGAGCTGTACTCCATCATGACCCAGTGATCTTCTTGTTTACTAATGTAGTTATCAGACAAAGGCTAGAGCTGGGCTTAACGGGCCTACGAGGGTCGGTGACCCCTCTTAAGGCGACGGGCACCCCTAACTAGCGACGCCGACCGATTTAAATTGTTAGCTACTAAACCGGATTCTATTTTGAACAATTTCAGAGCTCCAGACATTAATACTATTTATTTAATAATTGTGCAACTACTTTTTGATCTCTTTTTGCACTCAACATTTGGATTTTCTTGCCGGATCTTCTCGTCAGAATCAACTTTCCGATTCCGGTGGTAGAATCACATTATATTTATTCATTTCTTAGTGTATTTTTTGTATCGACATATGTTTAATTACATTTATAATATACATAGACATAATTTATATTTTTCATGTATGACGATTTGTAAGAGCTGTATATAAGCCTATACAAATAAAGTAATTTTTAATTTTGATTAACGCCATAAGTGGCCGCTTTTGGCGGTAATTCAAATTTCGAGTACATAAGTACAAAAGAGTACAAAATAAGTACATATTAAATATAGTACACGTATAAGTTCTTTCCGAGAGGCTGGAGCTTCGGAATTGTTAAAAATATATCAAGTTTATTTGCTAACAACTTAAATCAAATGGCGTCCTTCCTAAGTGTGCCCTAAGGTGACGTGTAGGGCACACGGTAATTTTTAGCTAGTAAACCGGATCTATTTAAAACAATTTCGAGGTTACAACCTCTCGGTAAACTCTAATACTATTTATTAAATAGCCATGCACAAATGTTGCGTCCGTTTTTGTTACAAGAAAATTGATCAACGCCAAAAGTGGCCGCTTTTGGCGTGAATATTTTTTTGTTGAAACCCAAAATTTGTGCACGGTTATTCAATAAATAGTATGAGAGGTTGTAACGCCGAATTTGTTTAAAATAGATCCGGTTTAGTAGCTAAAAATTAAAATCGATTGGCGTCGCTAGTGTGCCCTATTCGTCACCTTAGATGAAACGTCATATAACTAGTACATTTTTAGTATCCACTGCTAAGAACGGATAATACCCGTTCAGGTGGTAATTTTTAAGTATGTAATTACATAGTATCGCACATGACAGTCATCTTAGTAGAACTTGAGTTAACCGTGGAAGATCGTCGCTTCGACATGAATGATGTGGCTTGATAGGAGTGAAGATAACACAGCCTCTCAGAAAACCGGCATGAGGCAGTGTCCCTGTTGTTTCGCTGCGTGAGCGAGGGTATCGGAGGCCCCATCCGGGGTAAAGGGGGTTTTAAATTACCTAATCTATCATTCCAACAATGAGAATAAAATAATATAAAACTTATCTTTAGATATAACATCAACATTAGTTACTTACGTTCATCTAAATTACTTGATTTATGTTTTTAAGTCATGCAAGTCTCATAACAAATTGTTACAAAATTGAAGAATGACAACGCAACAGTTCCAAAATTATTTTCTTAATTAAGACTAAAATAGTAGTAAAGGTAATTTTTGAGAAACAAACAGTTCACTTTTTGTAATTATTCATTAATTTTAATAAGCTAATTGCATTCCTTTGTGTTAATAATACATTTATTCAAATGGTGTAATGCATAAATTAGTGGAGAGCTTGTTTGCATTATACGAGTATTTTTTTTAACAAGACAGTAATTTTAACCGATCTTTGATAAACATGTTATTAAGAAGACGCATCAAAGAAACTGGCGCCGCCAATAGATTTGTATTAATTGTAGCGATTATGAGACATGTATTAAGAATATCATAATATATTCATACAAATAATCTATTTTTTTTCTAATTACTAAATATGGCCACTTATTCGCCATAATTAATATAAATCACTTGACGGCGCCGTGTGGTCCCGGCAGAGTAGAATAGGCCACCCTCACTCTTACCGAGGTGTCGAAAAGGCGACTAAGGTAAAGCTGCTGGCATGATCATCAGCACCCAGAGAAGGAAAACTCTGCATTTATATCAAAACCCTCGCCAACCCGTCTGCCAAGCGTGGTGAGTATGGCAATTACCCCTCATGTGATTGAGGGAGGCCCGTGCCCCAGCAGTGGGGACTTAAATGGGCTGACGATGATTATCTTTAGATATAACATCAACATTAGTTACTTACGTTCTGCCAAGCGTGGTGAGTATGGCAATTACCCCTCATGTGATTGAGGGAGGCCCGTGCCCCAGCAGTGGGGACTTAAATGGGCTGACGATGATTATCTTTAGATATAACATCAACATTAGTTACTTACGTTCTGCCAAGCGTGAGTATGGCAATTACCCCTCATGTGATTGAGGGAGGCCCGTGCCCCAGCAGTGGGGACTTAAATGGGCTGATGATGATGACTTACGTTCATCTAAATTACTTGATTTTTGTTTTTAAGTAACGCAAGTGTTATAACAAATTGTTACAAAATTGAAGAATGACAACGCAACAGTTCCAAAATTATTTTCTTAATTAAGACTAAAATAGTAGTAAAGGTAATTTTTGAGAAACATACAGTTCACTTTTTGTAATTGTTCATTAATTTTAATAAGCTAATTGCATTCCTTTGTGTAAATAATACATTTATTCAAATAGAGTAATGCATAAATTAGTGGAGAGGTAGGTTGTTTGCAATATACGAGTATTTTTTTTTACAAGACAGTAATTTTAACCGATCTTTGATAAACATGTTATTAAGAAGACGCATTAAAGATACTGGCGCCGCCAATAGATTTGTATCGCTACAATTAGCGATTATGAGACATTTATAAAAGAAAGTATTAAGAATATCATAATATATTCATACAAATAACATCATCGTCAGCCCATTCAAGTCCCCACTGCTGGGGCACGGGTCTCCTTGAATCACATGAGTGGTAATTGCCATACTCACCACGCTTGGCAGACGGGTTGGCGAGGGTTTTGATATAAATGCAGAGTTTTCCTTCTCTGGGTGCTGATGATCATGTCAGCAGCTTTGCCTTAGTCGCCCTTTACGACACCTCGGTAAGAGTGAGGGTGGCCTATTCTACTCTGCCGGGACCACACGGCTACAAAAACAAATAACCTATTTTGTTCTAATTACTAAATATGGCCACTTATTCGCCATAATTAATATAAATCACTTGGCGGCGCTAGTATACTCGCGATGTCACCTTAATTACTTTTACAATTTAAATCCACGCAAGCAATAAAGATGACTTACTGATCTATCAACGCAGAGCCTAAACTATAACGCCGTTACCACAAATCGCGAACAAAGGATAGTTCCGGAACAAAATTCTTGTAAAAGCCCCTTTTAAAATTGCGTATTGGAACGGGATGACATGAGCTTGACGGTAATGCCTCGCGATTTATAATGGGTAGGGGAGCACGAAGAAAGGATTTTTGTAAATTCATCCCTTAAGGGGGTAAAACGGGGGTACAAAGTTAGTAACTATGCCATTTTCAAGTTTTTATTTATTTATTTAGGTTCGTCAACTTGAATTTATTTATGTCTCGAAAGGACGGCCCACTAATTACGTATACATAGTGTTGCCGGAAAAACACTGCAAAACTACCGGACATTTGGGCAAAATATGGTTTTTTCCCCGGACACCCCTGTCGATTTTGTCATCGATTTCGAAGTTAATTTCTTTGAGAAATGGTACTGTTTCTTGACCTCAGACCATAGAGTAGTTTCAGAGATGTTTGGCAACTGGAACGGGAGCGTACAGCAATGCTCTCGAAGTTTCTCGCGAGACCATTTGACTCGGGCGCAAAATACCACCACAGGACCGAGAGTAAGCAAAAATTTCGATCATCACGAGGCGGGGCGAGTGCTACCAAGTACACTCTCGTACGAGTGTGCTCGGCATTACGGTCTCGCGAGAATGTAGTGCGAGTATAGACGCAAATAGTGTGCGAGCGAGAAGCGAATAGATCCGCCGCCATTTCTGATTCCATTCTTTATCCGCACAGGTTGTACATAATATAGATTACGAATGACTAGAATATATGGAAGGGCAAATTTAGGAAACAAATTAGCCACTATGTCATTTAGGTCTGACTGAACAGACCGCCACACTTCGTGAATTCTACTGACTTCGGTAAAGTCAAATTATTATAGGTTTTCTTTATCAAACGATAAATATCCTTCAACCGATTTCGGCTAAGGCGGCCAATCTCAACGATCAGCCATTTACGCATGTTCTATTATAGTGCTCAAGAGTGTGCGTAAACATAAGTGCACTCTCTATTCCCTTGCTTACATATTCCGATGGAACACCAAGGCAGGAGCAACGGCCTAGCGTGTTTTCCCAGACACGATGATACAAGACCGCCAACTTCCAGACTCCGGGATGACACTAAGAATTTCTTAACAGAAAACTCAGGTACGAATTTTTGGCATAACCCGGGCATCGAACCCCCAAGCGCAGCCGTCACTTTAAAGTGCGATGCACTACCCACTGTGCCAGCGAGGCAGTCTCCAAATGATAGGCGGGCTGGGAGGACGTCTGTCACATGCAGAACGATATTAAAATGAATATCGACCTAATACAGACAGCCATACCATACATCCATAAAACCCTCGCCAACCCGTCTGCCAAGCGTGGTGAGTATGGCAATTACCCCTCATGTGATTGAGGGAGGCCCGTGCCCCAGCAGTGGGGACTTAAATGGGCTGACGATGATGATAACATACATCAGGTCACTACAATCTATCATATATCCTCAAACGATATTGAACCAAACGTGCTTGATATTAAGGTTGATTTCATATATAATACAATTTAGATAGATTTATATACATTATTGTATGTCTGTTAGTACGTTTACCTTTACACTTTAACGATACTTCACGATTCACAAGAAACGTCGTCCCGCTCGTTATTTCTGTTAATTAATACCTCTGTTGTTTATGAATCACGACCACAGACTCAAATAGAGTCCTATTAATAGACATCAATTAATGTTCCACGTGCTTGGAGTCCAGAAACGGGATACCAATTAACCCGCGATAAGAGTTATGAATATTGAATGTAGTCTAAAAAATGTGTTGATAAATGGATTTCTATTTTTAAAACTCCACACCTACTCAAAGCTTATGTCTTTTACCGCCTTTACTATGATGAGGGGTAATTGGGCCGTGTGGTGCCCGGCAGAGTAGAATAGGCCACCCTCACTCTTACCGAGGTGTCGTAAAAGGCGACTAAGGTAAAGCTGCTGGCATGATCATCAGCACCCAGAGAAGGAAAACTCTGCATTTATATCAAAACCCTCGCCAACCCGTCTGCCAAGCGTGGTGAGTATGGCAATTACCCCTCATGTGATTGAGGGAGGCCCGTGCCCTAGCAGTGGGGACTTAAATGGGCTGACGATGATGATGATGACTATGATGAGTGTTCCGAGGAGTTGCTTGAGTTAATATACCCGCTGCTGAATTTCACCACCGTACTACACGCCGTGAACTAGGATTCCACCCGTACCATCTGGATGGGTGGAGGTCCCCCACCGTACGCTTTACTCAACTGAATCAACTTCCCGCAGCTGTATTTCCGAACCGGTACGACATTGAGATATTCAAGAAACGACCTTATATCTTCTTGAAAGGCCGGCAACGCATCTTCTCTCCCTCTGGTGTGGCTGATCTGATGGCCATAAGCGGCAGTGATCACTTACCATCAAGTGATTCGCTTGCTCGTTTGCGTCCCTTTCTTATAAATAAAAGCTTTATTGCATCGCAATGCATATGGTGATGGTAAGAAGTTCAAAAAAGCGCGAAAGCTTGGCTCACATGCTTGGATCGTGGATGAGATTCCCCACTCTGAGCAAAAAGACACATTTCGTGTTTATTCGTTCATTGTCTGGGTGTAATGTAATAATTATGCATTCAAGTAAATAATATTTGTCCTCTGTTGCGCAAGCGACCTCCTTTTTTTAAGTCATTGGTGGTAGACGGATCACCTGATGGTAAGCGGTTGCCGCCGCCCATGGACACCCGCGACACCAGTGGAGTCACAAGTGCGCTACCAACCTTTAAACCCTCCTTTCCCCCGGATTGGGATTGGATTGAAACAGCACAATGCTGCTTCACGCCGGCTTTCTGTGAGGCCATGATATCACTTAGTACGGAATCAGTTCAATGTATGTGATTTTTGACACGGGTCGGTGAGGGAAGTTCATGATCTCGGTAAAGTGTTTCTAGGATCAATCATCAAACTTTTTATAACATAACGAACTTTAAAGATTTTGAAAATAAAAATAATATAAATAATTTTAAAGTTACACTCAATTTGGGTAACTTTGAGTTAGTTACCTTGTAACTTTGAACAAAACTGGTTTAAAGTTTTTTTTATTTTATTCCTTGGAATTCCTATACAATTAAAAACGGTATCTACGTTAAATGGATCGACCTTTAGATACCGTTTTAAATTGTATAGGAATTCCAATTCTTTAAACCAGTTTTATTCAAAGTTACAAGATAATTCAAAGTTACCCAAATTGACTGTAGCGAAAAATAATTTTAAAATACAAAAACTAATTTTATCGTATACGTATCGTAGAGGCGGCGTAAGGTCGAGTTACCATCCTGCAATGCAAAAATAGCCCTTGTGTTTCTTACATAAGGACGGCCCAAAGTCCAATAAGGGTAACTCTATACCCGAAACTGGAATTCAAGATAAAAAAAAACTACGACAGATACGTCACTGTCAAATCTTTCAATGTCACTTATGTCATTGTCAAATCAAGTTTTCAGGTTTTGCTAACCTTTTTGTTATATAATTATTTTCTTAGTATAAGCTTGCACAATTCATTTGTCCAGTTTTGCACATGTTTAAGATATTAGGCGTTAATAAGTGAAATAAGTCTTGAAGAAAATGGTCAAGTGATATTTTGACAAAGTGGATAGTCAACAGACGAAGTCAATTAAAGTCTCAGTCACTCAAAAAAACGGGGGTGTTTAGCGTTTTATCGATCTATGGATTCTGCCGAGACTACTCTTAACGAAATCGCAGGTTTTAAGACTTTCTTAGGTGCTAGGACCTAAGTTATTCACGTGTCAACTCACACAATAGCAGTGTTAAATAAGATTCTTATATTAATATCACTTGGCGGCACCTCACTGCACGAAACAACAACATGTAACTTCAAATGTTGTACCAAATGTTATTAACACCTGAAATGAGACAAGTTCAAAACCAGCCTTTCTAGCAAACATTACGGATGATTAAGTTTTTATTAAAGCGTCTTGTATTTATGTAAAAATAAGTAAATAAAATTACTTCTTTAAATTATAGAATTAAAATTACCAATAAATAAATTACGTCAGCGTATGTTTTTAGAAAATAGGTATGTACTATTGTACCATCACTTTATTGCAGTGGCAACATTTTGGTCTTGAATTCCAGTTTCGAGTATACATGACGCCATAGTACTCGAGTGACAAATAATTCTCTACTAATTTAGAATTGCCATTTTATTGTTATTATTTTAAAAAGTCAGTCCGTCTTCAGGACCAGGAATCAAAACCCTTACCTCTCCAGCGAGGTGTGAGACAGGGCGACGTTACATCGCCGAAACTGTTTACCACTCTGTGGGAGGATGTGTTTAAACTTCTGGACTGGGATGGACTTGGCATCAATATAAATGGCGAGTACATGACGCACCTTCGATTCGCTGATGATATCGTAGTCATGGCTGAGACCTTAGAAGACTTAGGCATAATGCTCGACGACCTTAGTAGAGTCACCCAACAAGTGGGTCTGAAAATGAACATGGACAAGACGAACATTATGTTGAATTCCCATGTCGTACTCACTCTTGTAAAGGTTGGAAGCTCTACACTGGAAGTTGTGGACGAGTACCTCTACCTCGGACAAAAAGTCCAGCTTGGTAAGTCCAACTTCCAGAAAGAGGTCGATCGACGAATCCAACTCGGCTGGGCAGCGTTCGGGAAGCCACGCAGCATATTTTCGGCCCATCTACCGCAGTGTCTCAAGACGAAAGTCTTCAATGCGTGAGTGTTGCCAGTGATGACATACGGAACCGAAACGTGACTGCTTACAAGGTGCCGATTAAGGAGGCTCGGAGTCTCCCTGCGTGATCGTATCAGATATGATGAGATCCGCAGGAGAACTAAGGTCACAAACATAGCCCAAAGGATTGCATGATTCAAGTGGTAATGGGCTGGGCACATAGCGAAGAGAACAGACGGCCGTTGGGGCGGAAAGGCCCTCGAGTGGAGGCCACGTACAGGAAGTCGCAGCCGTGTCAGGCCCCCCAAGGTGGACCGACGATCTGGTGAAGATCGCGGGAATCCATTGGAGAACATTGGGGGAGGCCTATGACCAGCAGTGGACGTCTATTGGCTGAAATTATGATTTAAAAAAGATTGAACTATCATATTGCTTCAAATAAACTAATAATATTTATAAGCTGATCATCAATGACTCACGTCCGTACATTATGTTTATTATATATACGTTACCCCACAAGGTCTAAGACAATAGTACAAAATTATAGCGAAACCTGTTTACCAGCGCATTGTTTGAACAACTTTATACTGCGTGGCAACCTTGGTGGAACATGGCGAGCAGTAAAAATATAATTCAGAATAATAAACTTATTTATTTTTCATAACGTATTGATACATTTAGGCCTGAGAAGCTTTAAAAAGATCGTTACCATACCCAATTATTCGTACCCTTAAAATACATCTTAATTAAACTACACCATCCATAGTGCGGACAGCTAAGGAATGGAAAGGAACTCCTTACCGAGGTCTGTTTTCCGGACCACTACAATCAGGACATCTTTAAGGCAAGAGTGAACAGGCATCTTCTAGGCGAAAGTGTCACATCCTAGAGCTCATCGTCACTTTCCATCAAATGAGATTGTGGCTAGGCGTTGGCCTAAAGCTCATAAAAAAAACAAGCTTATAGGACAACCACAGGTGATGACGAGAAAAGCAAGTGGCAAATGGCTGCCACGCTCCCATAGGCAGGCACGGTCAGCTTCAAAAATATCTTAGCGTTCAAAGCGTTTGACAAAAAACATCTGTCTGTTAGTATACGCTAAGGTGCATCTTTTTTGTTGTTCGAGAACAAATGAAAGTATACCTTAAGATATTGTGCTAAAATGGGATATTATCAAATACTCAAATATGTAAGCTAGGTTTAACAGCTAAGATTTTTTTTAAATTGTACAGTTCTCAAATAGCGGGCGCGAAAACAGCTCGTAATTAATGGACCATTACGAACAAGAATAGAATGAAAAGATTTATTTAGTGCTTATACAAATCATATAACATAAGAGAAAAGAAAACAAATTTAAACAGGTCAAGCACTTAAAATTAAATTAAAAATTTAAAAAACCCCCGACACAACTAAAGCTCTTTCATTTGATACCTATATTGAGGCAGTTGGAACAACAAATAGGCTATTTGTCATTTTCTGACGGCGGCCATCTTGGATTTGAAATTTTTATAATTAATATATTCTGCTACTCAAGCCCTTTTATATAATACCCATATTGTGGGAGTTGTGTTAAAACATAAAATTCAATTCTTTGTGACGGCGGCCATCTTGGATCGAATTTTATCCAACATAGCTAAGAACACTACCTCCCAGTGGCGTAGCTAAGGGGGGGCGGCGGGGGCGGCCCGCCCCGGGTGTCACCCGTTTAGGGGTGACACCCGAGCCCGACTATGACCATCAGTTATAGTTCTTTCTATTTATAAAAAATCGTAAATCTGCGGCAGAGAGCATAACCGCCACTAATAAAATTATCTAGGTAACTATAATATCGTACCACGAACATAATAATTGATATTTAAAAAAACAATGTGCACAGTGTCAATCGATCAGGGATTCCCCCAAAATTTAATACCCCGTTCGCGCATAACCAACGCTAGTCAGGGGATTCCCTCGATATAGCGCTCGTCACTTGGATTGTGGATTGGGCTTCTTTTGTTTCCGACCGCATTCATTTCAATATTCGCTTACGTGAACGTGTGAAAGTCTAGTGCAAAGTGTTTGTTAATTATTAGATATTATAAACAACATTTTTTGTATAAAAGTCGATTCTTGAAGAAAATAAACAAGGTAAGTGAATTATTTTTGTTATTACAGGTAATACTTACATTTTTTATCCATTTAGTTTCTAATAGCAGTATCTTAGATTATTTTGAAAAACCCTTCAATTTTATTCTCTTTTAATTACTGTGTATTTTAAACTATATTATTGAGACGTCCTAAATGATAAATAGGTACCTAAAGAAGGTATTTCAGACGGATTGCAATAATATTTTTTTGTTTAGCCTGGGCAAGTATTACTTATCTACTAAAGGTATTTATTTATTAAAATAGGTTTTAAAGACTTTGCTGGTGTAAAAAGATTTTACTTATATTTCTACACGGTTTACGATATTACTTTAGGTAATAATGTTTAATTGTAAATAATATTCTTATTTATTATTAACTTACTTAATATTTTCCTATCTAATAGCAATGGGATTTGTTTACAAAAACGGAATACATTAAGTTTAGATTTTTGATTGAAAGTTATCATAATCATATCATACAACTTCGCGTACGTTGATTTTGCTCCGAGATGAGCAGCTCGAGCACTCGTGGCACGGATATCACAATTAACGATGGAGTTTTTAACTAATATTTTTCTAATAATACTTAAAAACCTATTTACACCCAGACGCAGGATTGTTAGGTAATATAAATTAACAATCCTGCGTCTGGGAAAAATATATTTCACAAAGCTAGTTACGTAACGTGTAGGTGTTTATTTACTGTTATAATTAGTTTATAAAATCAACGTTTCACTTACTAACTAAAAATATTTTTTAGAATACCCAGAACGAAATATGCCTCGGGGAATTCATACTTCGAAAAGACAAAGCGGGTTTCAACAGAGAAAAGCCAAAAAGGCTAAAATGGATGAAATTCAGAGCATGTCCGGTTCTCTTTTCAAATATGTCACAAAAGCAGATAGCGGCCAAAGTTCAAGTAAAGTACCCGAGTCTCCTGCTGACGAAAGTAATGATTCACATCTTGGAGACTCACATTCAGATAGCAACATCGACAATACAGAATCAATGAAGACGACCCAGGACCTTGACGGAATCAAAATAAATAATGAAAGTGACGCCGTTAATGCTACTTTCGGAGATAGCATTAGCTTTGAAGAATCAGTTCAACACTTGAGAGATGTTTCACATTGGAATTTACCGGTACCCGATAATGTTCGCATTGACATAATAAAAAAGGGCAGTGAACATTTCCAGAACAAAGAAGGACCGTTTCCTACTGTATCTCGTCATGGTTCAAAGATTAAAGGTGATTCTCGTCATCTTTCACAGGAATGGTTTTATAAACCGATGCCTAGTGGTGAAAAAATTCTACGATCATGGATGGTATTTTCTCCTATATCAAATAACCTGTACTGTTTTTGCTGTCGTTTATTTGCTGTCAGTAACATACAAACAACATTTACAACTGGATTTCAGAAGTGGTGGAAACTAAATCCTAAAGTATTGGACCATGAAACTTCATGTGAACATTTAGAAAATTTCGAAAAGTGGAAAATTTTGGAAATGAGATTAAAATCTCACACCACAATAGATGATGCAGCCTTGCAATTAATGAATACGCAAAAACAGAAGTGGAAAAATCTTTTATCTCGATTATTAGATATAACATTGTTTTTGGCTAAACGAAACCTAGCATTTCGTGGACATGATGAAACCAAAGGGTCGTCTAATAAAGGTAATTTCTTAGAACTAGTTAAACTGCTGTCAAAGTATGATGCAGTACTCAAAGAACATATACTATATTTGGAGCAGGAAAAATCACCTAAAGTAACATATTTATCGCCAGAAATACAAAATGAGTTCATAAATGTTTTAGCTAATCATGTAAAATGTCAGCTTGTAAACGAAATTAAATCGGCCAAATATTTCGGAATCATGTTTGATGACACACACCTGACGTTTCACATGTTGATCAAATGTCTGAAGTGATTCGTTATGTAAAAATTAATAATAGAAAAGTAGAAGTCAAAGAAGTATTCTTAGGATTCTTTCCTTTACATGGAAAAAAAGCAGCTGACTTAAGCGCTGAAATACTAAAGAAGCTTGAAAACGATGGCTTAGATATTATGATGTGTCGTTCTCAAGGTTATGATAATGCTGCAGTTATGAGTGGTAGACACGGAGGAGTACAAGCTATTATAAAAGAAAAAAACAACAAAGAAATTTTTATTGGTTGTATAGATCATTCAATTAATTTATGCGGCCAACATTCGTTCGCACAAAATGTGACTTGTGTTACATTTTTCGGAGCAGTGGAGACAATATTTAACTTTTTTTCAACTTCCACAAGCCGTTGGGAAGTGCTCCTCAATCACAGCAAAGCATCTGTTAAAAGACTTTCGACAACGCGATGGAGTGCTCATTACGGTGCAGTAAAAGTATTGGCTGAAAATTTTGATGGGATAATATCTGCAATTGAGGAACATGTGACCAAGACGTAAATTTAGAAACTAGAGGTGCTGCACAAAATCTTATGCCTGCTGTGTGCAATTTCTCATTTCTTTGTTTTCTTTTCTTTTGGAATGATGTGCTAAGGGAAGTGAACAATGCTCAGATTGCATTACAAAGTAAAGGTTTATGTGTTGATGAAATAATCATAAAACTAGAAGCACTTCGTCTATTCATTGGAGAGAAACGGTTGCATCTAGCAGAAGAGGCAATAGATTTTGCTGTACAAAAATCGGAAAAATACAACATTTCGATGGAACGACGAATTCGTCGCAAGAAACGCATGCCCGGTGAGTTAGCGTCGTCCACCGATGCTGGACTTACACTTAGAGCGGAACTTCAAAAGGACATGTTAGAATGCATTGACAGATTCAATATTGAACTCGAAACAAGAGTAAAGTCCATTAAAGACGTAGCTTCATTGTTTGAGGTTGTGCAGTCAAAGACCTTGCTTTCGGCAAACACTGAACAGTTAAAATTAGCTATATCAAAATTTACTAACCTTTACGATGAAGTATCAGAAACAACTCCTTTTAGAAATACCAAGATTGAGAAGACATTTAAAAGCGGCTAATATTACTGTCTCTAATTGGGTAATACTGGACTTTTTGAAATTTATTGTGGAATGGGATTTTACAGAATCTCTTCCGAATCTAACGGTAGCACTAAAGTTATTTATAACAATATGTGCATCAGTAGCTTCATGTGAGAGAAGTTTCAGCAAATTAAAATTAATTAAAAATTATTTGCGGTCTGCAATGACCGAAACCAGATTAAACAATCTTGGTATTTTAACGATAGAACATGAAGCAACACAAAATATAAATTTTGAAGACGTGATTTCGGAGTTCGCTAGTGTCAAAGCTAGAAGGAAGAAATTTTAATTTTTAACAAACTAAATTTTTTTTACATAATAAACAAATATATGTAATAGGTACATACTCATATTTTAATAAAACGTAAATGATTATAACTTTTTTTATTTTAACAGTTTCGATTGAGTTTTAGGGTGACACCTATAAAATCCGCCCCGGGTGCCACCTATGCTAGCTACGCCACTGCTACCTCCTTATTCATCTTTCAAACAAAAAAAAACAAAATCAAAATCGGTTGATTTGTTCGGGAGCTACGATGCCATAGACAGACACACAGACACGTCAAACTTATAACACCCCGTCGTTTTTGCGTCGGGGGTTAAAAAGGCTTCCACTCAGCATGGTGCCGAGGTGCTCGGAGGAACACCTCGATGCTGTTCTTCCGTGGATACCAGGTGTAATAAATGCCGCCACCAATATTGTAAATATATTTAAATTAATTATGCACATCAAATAAAAGAGTAATATGAGTATTTAATACATACTAATAAATTATGGAATTTTGTAAACCATTAATTTTCTTTTTCTTCCATGCAAGTGTTAACTACAACTGACCTTGGTGCAGAAGACGCAGCCACACCCTGAGATGACGGTGACCTTGTCGGCGGTGGCGTCCTCTAAGCACAGCTTGCAGTTGACTGGCGCTGCTGGCACGAAGCCGCCCCCGGCGCCGTCCAGGGAATACCTGGACAAGAATAGATACATAGATAGATATTCTTTGTTGCACAAAAACAAAATACAAGTATGATACAACAACAATTTTTCCAGACAACCTTTGGGTAGAGGAAAGAAATCATCGTTAGCCCATTTAAGTCCCCACTGCTGGGGCACGGGCCTCCCTCAATCACATGAGGGGTAATTGCACTTTTGTTTCCGTTCATTTTCATTTTCATTTCATACTCACCAAGCTTGGCAGACGGGTTGGCGAGAGTTTTGATATAAATTCAGAATTTTCCTTCTCTGGGTCCTGATGATCATGCCAGCAGCTTTACCTTAGTCGCCTTTTACGACACCTCGGTAAGAGTGAGGGTGGCCTATTCTACTCTGCCGGGGACCACACGGCGAGGAAAGAAATAACGTATTTGTAATAGGAGAGGGCAGTGCAAAGCAGGTTAACAAATGAATTGAAAGGAAAGAATGTTACATGTTACAAAATATAAACAGGTAAATAAAATAATGCACTTTAAAATTCCTCGATAGGCCTTTGAATGGGACTGGATCTCACGCTGACAAGGCTCTATCTAACTAAGGCTTGATTCGACCAATCTTTATCCGTGGAATCTATGGTAAATCTATGGTATAACGTCAGATTCGTAAGAATGACAGCACTATAGCATAGATTTACTATCGGAATAAGATTGGTCGAATCGGGCATAAACCATTGATCTACTGAGTACGTTTGTTACTCGACTTAATTCAGAAAAAATGGAAAGTAATCGCTGTATTAATTTATTTAATCGTATGGCGTGTATGCTGTATAAACAAAACTTACTAAAAATAAAATGTTACCTATTTGAAGTGTACAAAGTGATAAAATATTATTTTACACTTTTTAGTTTGTGGTTTTTGAAGGTGTTTTTTTTCGCAGAAATTTTTTTTTACAAGCTTTTTAGGCAAAGCATTTTTGGCCAAAAAAATGAGACACTAAAACACCTTTTTGAAATTTGGGGGTTCTCATTTTTAGCAGGGTTAGCTAGGGTTCTACCAGAATACCAGCGCTTCCGCGGTGTTGTAAAGAATGCCGTAGCAGCAAACGCACAGGCTTATTGGCCACACCTTACTCTTTTTCGTAATAAAATATGTATTGCTTTGTATTCGTTGTATGTTCTGTCATTCTGTTGTTTTGCTTGTGGCCAGTAAAAGTTATTTTCTTTCTTCTTTATAAAAATAAACCATTCGTACCTGGATCCCCCGGCGCCGGCGAGTGACAGCAGAGAGGAACATCGGGAGCAGACGGAGGGCGCGCGCAGTCGATTGTGGGCCCTGATGGGCTCTGACGCCTTCTCGCGCTCCGTCAGAGCGAGCACGGTTGAGCATTTCCTCAGACCTGAGAAAAATAATGGGCTTAATTCACACATTTTCACACAATCGCTTCTTCATTCAGGATCGCCTTAAGGCTTGGGGGTCAAGCGAGCCTTCCGGTTTTGGAATCAGTTCCCTTCGGAGGTTTCCGCGAGCAACTACAGTATGAGGTTCTTCAAAAATTTAATGGTAATGTGCCAGTCCGCTCGTGACCACGGCTGCTGTAACGTAGCCGGAACGTCGAGTAAAATATGCGAGTACACAATGTTGTATTACATAATAAATATCATGCTAAATCCCGTCTTGATTAATTATAGTTGAATGTTAAAGTTTTTAAATGAGTTACAAAACTCACACTTGTTTACCACCACTAGGCTTATTTATGTAAACCGCGGCCATTTCATTAATTATTTATTGCACAAAAGAAAATGCAAATGGCGCATTGTATTCCCAGCTTACATTTTCATTAAACTGGGATCTTTACATAAATCACTTTCACACTTTTCTGGCTTTACGGTACCTTGGCATTTACCAAATAGTACAGGAGGTGCCAGATTTTTGCAGCCGCCCGTGAACACCCGAAGCATCAGTGGAGATTGAACCTTTAAACTCCCCTTACCCCGAATCGGTCATCAGGTACCCTCACTCACTCGGAGGAACAGTTTGTAGGCACGGTTTCAAGCCGCTTTGTATCACTCCGGTCGAGTCGACCTATTTATCTACAGTTAAAGGGTATGATAAAGTTGTGTTTGTTAAAATTTAATGAAAGTTGGACTCCTTTTTCCGCACTTAACTCTCATTTGTTCCATTTTTTGGTATTGTTAGCCGAATAAAAATCGACTGGCTACACATCACTAGTCGCTACTTTATCCCTAGTGGCGTCCGTCACTCGATCTGTCAGATTCTCATTTATTTTCGCACGTAGTGATATTATTAATTTTTTAATGTATCAATACGGAGATTAACACGATATTTATTATGTGAAACAACATTGTGTACTCACATATTTGGCTCATAATATCGTTATAGTTATAATGCAACGCGAAAATCTAAAAAACTATTAAATTTTTTTTTTTGCTTTTGAACAGTAATCCTACTCAGAATGCGTCTCAATGTTGATAGAATAAAGATGCATATCTAAAAGTGTCTTTACCTCCTGTGCTTTAAAAGCCGCAAAAGTGCGGAGGAAGCAACATTAAACGTCATTTATTACAGAACATACGCTTTCCTATTTAGGCCCCGGTTGGCCTCACACCTGACCCCAGCTTTCAAACGTCACCGAGGATTCCGAAGATGAAAGTGCGCATTCATTATGCAAGGTTAAATGTAAATGAAACAGCATTTCGCTTTTGAAATACAACATAATACACGCTTTTAAACATTTTATTTAATACGTTTTCTACGTGGGAAAAGGAAAACTAGTTCTTTTTACATACCAGAGGTTTTAATAAATTTTTCGTAATTATTATCGTCTTTATAATCATCAGCCTATTAACCAGTGATCACTTATGGAGCTGAGACTTGGGGTTCATACTAAGGATATTCTCCACAAACTTCAGGTTACTCAAAGGGCAATTGAGACGAGGCTGGTAGGAGTAAAACTCAAGGATCGTAAAAGAAATGAGTGGGTCAGGGGTCAGACAGCAGAGTAAAGTAAGCGACGTTGCGAAACGGGTCTTGAAGTTGAAGTGGGGGTGGGCTGGTCATGTCCCCCGAAAACACGGCTCGTGGTGCAAGGCAGTGGTAGAGTGAACGTGGGGCAAGAAACGCTCAAGATGCGTTTGTGTGATGACATCAAAAGGCTGGCAGGAACAAAGTGCATAGAAACCGCCCAAGATCGACAACAATGGGAGGTTGTAAATGGTCAAAGAAGATAAAATAAATAAATAAAATAAAAAATTCTTTATTCAATTTAGGTCCACACAGAACACTTATGAATGTCAAAATAGGTACATAATATCTACCGCTGGTTCGGAATGTCGATTTCTACTGAGAAGACACCAGCAAGAAACTCAGTAGTTACTCTTTTCAAATATTGATGATGTTACAGAGTTTCAATTGAGAAAAGAAAAAAATACAATTATGTAGGTTAATAGACTACTATGAATAACAACTCAAAAGATTAATCAATTAACATGACCAAGAATCCTTATCATTTAAATAGTCTTGTACACTATAGTAACCTTTCTTCATTAGGCAGGTTTTGATATGAGACTTAAACTTATCCAGTGATAGGTTAATGACATTTTGTGGTATCTTATTAAATATCTTAATACTTAAGCCAACAAATGAATTACCGATTTTATGAAGTCTGAGAACCGGGACGGCAAGCCTATGTTTATTTCTAGTGTTAAGACTATGACTATCGGACTTTTTTGGAAAAGTGTGCAAGTTCTTACGTACATACATAATGCAGTCGAGGATAAATTGGGAAGCCACGGTTAAAATATTAATTTCTTTAAATATTTCTCTAAGTGATCTAAGGCTGTATATAAGAGAATCATCAGCAAGGTAATCGCCGAAAAGATGTTTTTTTTTTCAATAAACTGATAGTTAAAAAGAGTGCTTTTTAAATACTGCCGACATAACAAACCTCAGCAGTAGATTACATAATTGACATAAATAAATATAAATGAATTTATACAACATCTCATACATTGAACTGATTCCATACTAAGTAGCTAAGCGTTTGTGTTACGGATATCAGACATAAAAGGACATCAAAAAAAAAACTAAAATACATAATAAATAACAACCCATACACTGAACAAACACAAGTATTCATCACACGAACATTTGATCAGTGTGGGGATCGAACCCACGACCTTTGGCGAATGATGTAGGGTCTCTCACTACCAAATGCGCCATCCGGCCAGTCGATAACATACATAAGTATTCCTTAAGGACCTAAATTAAATAAAGATTTGTTTACGTTTTAACCGACTTCAAAAAAGGAGGAGGTTCTATGTTCGCCTGTATGTACGCGAGTCAACTCACACGCCGGCTTAAGCTCCATTTCGCAGTGGTTTGACTTTCCTTTGAATATTTGATGAGTTCGCGAGAGGGATGTGTTTTTAGGACGGTAAGTATGAATAATTGATCAACTGATCACTGGGGAGAGATACAGGAAAAGCATATCCCTTGACAGGGAGATGCATAAATAGGTATATATTTTATTATGAGGCCCGATCCGGGGAAAGGGGAGTTTAAAGGTTGGCAGCGCACGTTTGACTCCACATCAGGTGACTCGCTTGCTCGTTTGTCGACTGTATCGACAAACGAGCAAGCGAGTCACGATTTGTTTATAACATAGAACTAGAGTGGCGTTATAACATAGAAGTCTATGGTTTATAATAAGAATGAGGCGTGAAGCAGCGGCTGCGCTGTTTGAGGTGGGTGAGGGTACCGGAGGCCCAAACCGGGCGGAAGGGAGTTTAATGATTGACAGAGCGTTGAGGGTGTCCTTAAATTGACGGCGACGATCGATTATCATCAGATGTAGCATGCAGCTTGATAATTGCCAAATAAATTCATCATCATCATCATCAGCCCATTTAAGTCCCCACTGCTGGGGCACGGGCCTCCCTCAAATCACATGAGGGGTAATTGCCATACTCACCACGCTTGGCCGACGGGTTGGCGAGGGTTTTGATATAAATGCAGAGATTTCCTTCTCTGGGTGCTGATGATCATGCCAGCAGCTTTACCTTAGTCGCCTTTTACGACACCTCGGTAAGAGTGAGGGTGGCCTATTCTACTCTGCCGGGGATCACAGGGCCCAAATAAATTAATTTAAAAATATAATATAACCGGTCAATAAAACTATCAATTTCAAGCACAAATCCACTATATTACACCTTTTTTTCCTATTGTTGAAAATCGCGGCCATTTTTGCTACCGAGTCCGAGTGGATTCGTTTAAGGTGACGGGTAGGGCACACTAGCGACGCCAAACGATTTTAATTTTGAACTACTAAGCCGGATCTATTTTAAACAATTTCGGGTTTACAGCCTCTAGGCAAACACTAATACAATTTTTTAAATAACCATTTACAAATGTTGGGTCCAACGCGTACGCGAAAAATTTATTCACGCCAAAAGCACGTTCAGTTTGTGCACGGACCCAACATATGTGCATGGTTATTTAATAAATAGTATTTAAAGTGTTTGTCTAGAGGTTGTAACCCCAAAATTGTTTAAAATAGATCCGGTTTAGTAGCTGAAAATTAAAATAGATTGGCGTCGCTAGTGTGCCCTACCCGTCACCTTAACCGGTGCCCAAACACACTGTATATTTTCTTAATAGAGTCAACACATTTATTTGTAAACGGATGTATAGAATAGAACCAATAATTAGCTTTATTGTCATACGGATGTGAGTTTAGACTCTTTCCAATAATTTCCAAATATATATTTTTAGATGATAGATGGCAGACGAGTAGACAGATCACCTGATAGTAAGTTGACTGACCGGATGGCGCAATTGGTAGTGACCCTGCCTCTTACGCCAAAGGTCGTGGGTTCGATCCCCACCCTGGACAAACATTCGTGCGATGAACACTTGTGTTTGTTCAGTGTCTGGGTGTAATATATGTATTTAAGTATATATTTGTGTTCCTCTGTTGTCTGATATCTGTAACACAAGTGCTTAAGCTACTTAGTATGGAGTCAGGTCAACGTATGAGATGTTGTGAGAATTATGTGAGATTTAATTTCCGCCGCACATGGACACCCGCTACACCAGTGGAGTCACAAGTGCGCTGTCAACCTTTAAACCTCCCGTTCCCCCAGATTGGGCCTCCGGTAGCGCCTCACTTCGGTGCTTCTCTCGGTTTCGGTTCTCTGTGTGCGTGCGTGTGTCTACTTATATTACATCGATTCTAAAGGCGACGTATTGTTGGCCTATTGTTTTAAAACAATACCTGTCATTGTCTTCAGTTGTGAAATATGTCATGTCCTTGTACATCCTATAGTTATTTGTATGGTTTAAAGGACAGCTGTGATTGTCTACGCGTGTCAAGTCCTACAACGAAACGGAATACACGATTACATCTTTATCCCCTTTCACATGTGTATAGCTAGAAGCATATAACAAAAAGGATGGTAAAACCTGAAAACTTGATTTGACAATGACATAAGTGACACTTATAGATTTGACATTGACGTATCTGTCGTAGTTTTTTTGGTCTTGAATTCCAGTTTCGAGTATAGATACATATTTAAGTATGTAAATATGTTTCTATGTTCCAAGATTCCAACCGATTTTTATAAATGAGGTATCAATAGATTCCTTTTTACTGTCCAGATGACCTAGGCTTTTATTTGTCATGTAGACTGTTTTCACCTTATTACAAATTGCGATCTAAATTACGATCTAAGTTACGTTCCATCACGCAATGTTAAAAGCGGCGAGCACGAATTTATTTCCGGGACTATCCTTAGTTTGTGATTTGTCATAAGGTGGTTTATGTCTATAATGAATTAAGACGAGGATTAACGAGGTAGTCCATGTGGACTTGGCTGAATTTCAGCACCCAGTTTTTCAGCATCTGCAGATTTAGTACCTGGCCTAGTCCACTTTCAGCACCTATTGATATTTGGCAGGCAGGTTCTGAAAGTGGATACAAATGTATATGAGGTACAATATTGACGTTTTGGCTACGTTAAAGCAACCGTGTTCACAAGCGGACTGGCGGTGTACGGCGTCCTCTGCTGGGGCCGGGCTGTGAATCTTCGGACATCCTCAAAATATATTTCCAGTTAATCCCCGTCTTTGTTCCCGCAATCCAAAAAAAGCTTTTTGTTAGTTTCAGAAATCCCGAATTCTGGATAATGGTGCACCCGGGCTTCGAAGCGACAGCAACTGGAAATTACACGCTAAGATGAGGAGGAAGATGATGTAAATTCTTACCTTCTAGGAGAGGTTGGGGCTGCGACAGCACAGAGTCCCTCGAGGCCGCCCTCCGCACAGGTTTGGCTGGCCTGGCGAGGGACTTCAGACCCCCGCTCAGGATGAGCTCGAGGGCTCGCCGGCCGCCGGGCCCCGTCGCGCCTGCTCCCATCTGAGGACAAAGGAACAAAACCTTAGCAATTAATCACGTTGGACCATGATCCTAGATTTGACAGGACAAATACATTGAACAGAACTGGATCATATGGTTCAGTTTTGAGGAACTATCCTTAACGTGCAGGTTTTCACAAGATGTTTCTCCTCACCGCCGAGTGGTAGAAATACGATCATAGATTTGGAAATTATTTGATACCTATATCGAAGGGGGTTGTCATACAATATGTTAATCCGACATTTTGTGGCGGCGGCCATCTTGGATCAATTTCTATCTAACATAACCAAGAACACTCCCGATCAATTCACCTTTAAAACAAAATCAAAATCGGTTAATCCGTTCCCGAGCTACGATACCACGGACAGACAAACACACACACTACACAGACACGTCAAACTTGTAACACCCCGTCGGTTCTTCGTCGGAGGTTGAAAGACAGAAGAATTAATATCCTCTAACCGATTCAACTACGGCGGCCAATCAACCACGTACGCAGGATATATGGCGCTCAAGTGTGTACGCAAACAAAAGTGCAAGTTCTCTATTCCATTCTTACCCTAATATTTCGATGGGACACCGAAATGTCACGACTAAAGAGGGATCAGGCACATGACCAACCGCTTAACATGCTAGGCGAGTTGGCGGGGTAGTAAATGTCTTTACAGTAGTTATATTAGCGTCGACTACTATGTAAATTCGTCATAACAAGGTTAGAATGTACAACTTTAAAAGTTAACTCACAGTCGCTAGATGCATTGTAAACTGAATTTAAATGGAGCCTTTTAGCGTAAAAGGTCAGAAGTAAACTAAAAAAAAACTGGCTTTCCTATTTAGAGTCAATGACACAGAGTAGGAAAAACAATATTTTTGCTAAACTCAAGATTTACGTGCCAGCTTATTTATAGAATTTCGTTTTGTTATTGTGCTATTTGTCAGAGCTGTTGTCTGTTGTTATGTTTTTGTCTTTGTTATATTTACTTATTTTATTTTTGTGTAGTTTTTTATAACATGCTAGTGGCCCGCCCTTACTTCGTTACGGGACGTAATCTGTCAAAACCTGGTCTTTTCTTCTTTCTTAGCAGGAGTTCAAAAAAGTACATAATATTCATCTATTGAAATACAATAAAAGTGTGTTTAAATTAAATTTGTATAAAAAACCCAAATACCAATTTTTACGACTCTCGGCATCATCATCTCAGCGTTCTTAGCTCTGGAGCTCGTGGCTTGCTTCGACTCCTCTATCCGCGATCTTGTGCATCCGTTGTGGTCAATTTATTGGCATGCATGTCATTCCTTACGACGTTAAGAATGACAAATCTTGCAAACGACGTTTTTGCCCCCGTTCACCCCTTTAGGGGTTGAACAAAATAATGCTGAGAGTACTTATTATCCAATACATAAAGACCGACCAAGATTTCTAAGCACTCCAGTGACATTGACAAGAGGGCGTTGTTAGACTAATAGGCCACATTTTAGCACCTGATGGAAAGTGACGATGAGGTCTAGGATGATACGCGTTTACCTAGAAGATGCCTGTTCACTCCTTAGCTGTCCGCATTATAAATGTGGAAGCTAAAATTAATTCTATTATTGAGCAGCAAAAGAGAGCTGCATCATTGACAGACCGAGCATAGTCTGGACAAAAAAGAGGCATATTCTCAGCAGTGGTAATTTTCGAGCTGGTGATGTTGATGATAGGCTCACCGGCTAATTTTCCAACATATCTTTACTTTTTTTGATATTAAATTACTCTATTTCGAGCGAGTATGAAGATATGAAGAATGAAATGCTGGCAAATGTGAGCGAGATATCTATGTCGAGTTACGGACAATAAGTATCAAGTAAAAGTAAGATAAGAAGGTAATCACTTACCATCAGGTGAGTCGTCTACTCGTTTGTCTGCCATAGTGTAAAAAAAGTAAAACAGCCGATGCGCAAAACAACGAATGTTTTCTAATACTTCAAAATATTATTGTTGTGATAAACTTGTCAACTTTTGAGCATTCGGCGAGCAGACAGACACCCAACTTTTGAGCATTACACCGTCACCCATCTACCAATGCAATGCTTTCATTACCTTTCCAGCCGTGAGTACAAAACGTAAAACAGCCGATGCGCAAAACAACGAACGATTTCTAATACTTGTAATTTGAAAATATTATTGTTGTGATAAATTAAAGATGCAAACTTTCCTTTTGTTTCTTCTTTTGCGTACTATTTTCTAAAATACAAATATTGTTGGATAATAATCTAGATTATTACCTTTAATTGTATGTTTAGGATTCGCAATGATTGTAATCTGTAATGTGTATAAAATAAATAAATAAAACTTCTCAACTTTTGAGCATTCAGCGAGTAGACACCCAACTTTTGAGCATTACACCGTCACCCATATACCAATGATTCCATTGCCATTCCAGCCGAGAGTTGTTGCGAGCGCTAGTACCACACAAACGGCGCATGCGACGCTCTCGGAATGTAAACGCGACCTGACGCAAAGCGTAATGACACTAATGTTTTCCTTATTACACCGCACACGTACCACTCTTGCAAATAAGAATTAAATAGGTGCGCATCACCTACAGCTGTTACACTGCTTGTTAAACTTTCGACATCGACGTGTGTGCAAATTGACGACCCGTATGGATCAGTGGTAGTGAACGCTGCCTCTAGTGCAAGGGTTGCGGGTTCGATCCCCGCACAGTACAAACATTTGTGTGCATAAACATATCTGTTTTATTGGTCTGGGTGTTTTCTATGTATTATAAGTATGTATTTACAAAAGGAAAGTATTAAATGTATATATTTGTATTTCCGCTGTTGATTCTTATATCTGTCACACAGATGCTTGAGCTACCTATCTCGGAGTCAGATCAATGTAATGTTATGTAAAAAATAAATAAATAAATATTTCGCAATATTGTTAAATATTTATTTATATAATTTAAAAAAAGTAAATAGGTAAGTACTCTTCACCTACCACTGATACACTGCATGTCAAACTTTTGACATCGGGACCTCATGACTAATTATGGTCATTAACGTGGATCGAACTTGAATTTTGTATGTGTCGTTCCCATGAAAGTAGAAAACGCGCGCTTTAAACGGAACGTGCCATTTTCGGAAACGTCACAGAGTGTAAAAGAGATTCAACCTACCCCGACGCAGCTTTAATGCATCTCTATACGGGTGCGGTAGAGAAAGAACGTCACTCAGAACGTCACCCCAGCACTAACGGTTTCGCGCGGTTTTTCAAGTTTGGCTTTCTATGAAAATACTCAGCACTAACGGTTTCGCGCGGTTTTTCAAGTTTGGCTTTCTATGAAAATGCTCAGCACTAACGGTTTCGCGCGGTTTTTCAAGTTTGGCTTTCTATGAAAATGCTCAGTCTGTTTAGGGTGCATGTCCATGGTTGTACCTCCTCATCTTAGCGTGTAATTTCCAGTTGCATCCAAAGCTGTCTGCTCTCGAGCCTGGGGTACGCTTGTTACGCATTGTACGAGTCGTACCAATGACGTCAAAGTCAATCGTGTAAATGGCGTTATGTGGGCGTGAGGTTCAACCATTTCAAAGATTTTTAAGAAAAAAATCCAGCGAGATTTATTTACGCTACGACCTTCAGAGTTATTATTGTCTTCACTCGTAATTAAAGTTATAAAAGGTTAATAAAAAGGTCGTTACCGATTTTTCTATTCACTTTAGCGGAAAGCAGAAGGCCTTAATGAAATACAACACATTTCACGACCTATTTATAGTCTTTACGTAGAAATCAATAAACAATATTAAGGCGAAGGGTAAGGCACATTAGCGATACCAATTGATTTAAATTTCTAGCTTCTCAACCGGATCTATTTTTATTAGCAATTGAGGACCTTCGGAGACATGGCAAACCTGTATATGTACCAACATACTATTTATTCAATAATTATGCCCTATTTTTTGGTCTGTTTTTGAACTCTAAAAATTTAAGTTTGGCGACAGCGAGACTGGTTTATTTTAGCTATTTTCATAGTCTGATGTCATATGGTCTACTACTGTGGGGATCCGGTGCTGACTTACAAGCCATCTTCATTTTGCAGAAGAGGGCCATCCGTGCCATCTACGGTCTTAGATCACGTGACTCACTCAGAGAAGTATTCAAGGAAATCAATATTTTAACCGTATCATCTCAATACATTTTTGATTGTATTATGTTTGTACGCAAGAACTTGCACCTTTACTCGCAAAAATCAGATTTTCATAGCTTTAACACGCGAAATAAACATAGGCTTGCTGTCCCAAATCTAAGACTTCATAAAATTGGAAGTTCATTTGTAGGATTGAGCATTAGAATGTTTAATAAGTTACCTCAAAATATTATTGATTTACCGGTACATAAGTTTAAGTTGCATGTAAAAAACTGCCTAATGCAGAAAGGCTACTATAAAGTAGAGGATTATTTGAATGATAAGGATTCCTGGACATGTTGATCTCTTCGCCTGTCCTCTAATGTATAATTCATTTCATAATTTTTCATTGACGATTTATCTAAATGATATTGATTATAATCATTGTATATCATACTGTCACTGTAATCATAATTTGTATAAGAATGAAAATTGTAATTACCATAATATTTGACATTCATAAATGTTCTTTATTGAATAAAGACATTTTTGATTTTGAATGTATAAAAATTGATTTATATTGATTATTCAATAATTGACAAGATGCTAACCACCTACTTTTGTACACCTCGTCCTGCAGTTTATTAGTCTGGATTAAGTAACTACTACTCTTTGTGACCTATGAGGGGAACCTAAGTAGTCATGCTCACTCAAATGTCTCTGAGGTGGTGGCGCTATGTGGCGGGTCATTACATTCCCTCTAATATGGTTGAGTGAAATGATGGCTGACACGTACGTCATACTTGTGAACAGGTGCCGCCTTTGGGGACTGGTCTGCTTCGGTTTACCTCATAATATTTATTTTATTATTATTTCCTTTATTTTATTTTGTGTAACAATTAAACTGTATGGCTTGGTATGATGATGACACAACATTGTATGAAAGTTTGGCGATTAAAAAGAGTAACTGGCGAGTTTCTTGCCGGATCTTCTCGACCAGAAACAACTTCCGAGCCGGTGGTAGAATCGCATTATGTTTATTTATTTCTTTAGTATATTTTATGTATCAACATA
Source organism: Marasmia exigua (assembly GCA_019059595.1). Classification (NCBI taxonomy): domain Eukaryota; kingdom Metazoa; phylum Arthropoda; class Insecta; order Lepidoptera; family Crambidae; genus Marasmia; species Marasmia exigua. Next base: position 2,061,841 of record CM032478.1, on the reverse strand, counting down.
TATATGTATTAACATGTAAATTATACATAAGTACTTATAAATAGTTTTAAGTCATTAAAATGTATGACGATTTGTAAGTGCTGTATACAAGCCTATGCAAATAAAGAATTATTTGATTGATTGATTGATTGATTATAGCGTTAAACAATTTTTCGAGTGCAAATACAGACCGGTATACATTCTTGCCAAGTCTCCGATGGTCCGCAAATATTGAATTTAGGTTTAGAGCTAAACGCTGACGTCATTGCTGTGTCCGACTATTTGGTGCTTAAGGTGACGGGTAGGGACACTAGCGACGCCAATCGATTTTATTTTTTAGCTACTAAACCGGATCTATTTTTATTAGCAATTGAGACCTTCGGAGACATGGCAAACCTGTATATGTACCAACATACTATTTATTCAATAATTATGCCTATTTTTTGGTCTGTTTTTGAACTCTAAAAATTTAAGTTTGGCGACAGCGAGACTGGTTTATTTTAGCTATTTTCATAGTCTGATGTCATATGGTCTACTACTGTGGGGATCCGGTGCTGACTTACAAGCCATCTTCATTTTGCAGAAGAGGGCCATCCGTGCCATCTACGGTCTTAGATCACGTGACTCACTCAGAGAAGTATTCAAGGAAATCAATATTTTAACCGTATCATCTCAATACATTTTTGATTGTATTATGTTTGTACGCAAGAACTTGCACCTTTACTCGCAAAAATCAGATTTTCATAGCTTTAACACGCGAAATAAACATAGGCTTGCTGTCCCAAATCTAAGACTTCATAAAATTGGAAGTTCATTTGTAGGATTGAGCATTAGAATGTTTAATAAGTTACCTCAAAATATTATTGATTTACCGGTACATAAGTTTAAGTTGCATGTAAAAAACTGCCTAATGCAGAAAGGCTACTATAAAGTAGAGGATTATTTGAATGATAAGGATTCCTGGACATGTTGATCTCTTCGCCTGTCCTCTAATGTATAATTCATTTCATAATTTTTCATTGACGATTTATCTAAATGATATTGATTATAATCATTGTATATCATACTGTCACTGTAATCATAATTTGTATAAGAATGAAAATTGTAATTACCATAATATTTGACATTCATAAATGTTCTTTATTGAATAAAGACATTTTTGATTTTGAATGTATAAAAATTGATTTATATTGATTATTCAATAATTGACAAGATGCTAACCACCTACTTTTGTACACCTCGTCCTGCAGTTTATTAGTCTGGATTAAGTAACTACTACTCTTTGTGACCTATGAGGGGAACCTAAGTAGTCATGCTCACTCAAATGTCTCTGAGGTGGTGGCGCTATGTGGCGGGTCATTACATTCCCTCTAATATGGTTGAGTGAAATGATGGCTGACACGTACGTCATACTTGTGAACAGGTGCCGCCTTTGGGGACTGGTCTGCTTCGGTTTACCTCATAATATTTATTTTATTATTATTTCCTTTATTTTATTTTGTGTAACAATTAAACTGTATGGCTTGGTATGATGATGACACAATATTGTATGAAAGTTTGGCGATTAAAAAGAGTAACTGGCGAGTTTCTTGCCGGATCTTCTCGACCAGAAACAACTTTCCGAGCCGGTGGTAGAATCGCATTATGTTTATTTATTTCTTTAGTATATTTTATGTATCAACATATATATGTATTAACATGTAAATTATACATAAGTACTTATAAATAGTTTTAAGTCATTAAAATGTATGACGATTTGTAAGTGCTGTATACAAGCCTATGCAAATAAAGAATTATTTGATTGATTGATTGATTGATTGATTGATTATAGCGTTAAACAATTTTTCGAGTGCAAATACAGACCGGTATACATTCTTGCCAAGTCTCCGATGGTCCGCAAATATTGAATTTAGGTTTAGAGCTAAACGCTGACGTCATTGCTGTGTCCGACTATTTGGTGCTTAAGGTGACGGGTAGGGACACTAGCGACGCCAATCGATTTTAATTTTTAGCTACTAAACCGGATCTATTTTAAACCTTTTCGGAGTTACACCTCTAGGCAAACACTTATACTTTTTATTAAATAACCATACACAAATGCGGCCCCAACATTTGTACGCGAAAAATTGATTCACGCTAAAAGTGGCCGCTTTTGGTTTTTTCGCGTACAAAAACGGACCCAACATTTGTGCATGGTTATTTAATAAGTGGTATAAGTGTTTGCCGAGAGGTTGTTAAAATAGAAATTGCTTAAAATGGCCGGTTTAGTAGCAAAAAATTAAAAACGAATGGTGTCGCTAGTTAGGGCTACCCGTCGCCTTACAGGTTGTACATCCCTGATAGCCGATTTGTTTGCCGAATCTTTCTAGTCGGGAAAAATTATAAATTTTTCGGCATTTTAGAACTTTTGTCTGGAGAAATACATTGGATGAGGGCGGCGAATTTCGATCGGCGGAAGACAATCTTGGCAAAATACTCATGGACCCTGGACAAACATTCGCGTAATCAACACGTCTTGTGTTTGTCCTGTGTCTAGATGTAATATATGTATTCAAGTATATATTTGTAGTTTCTCTGTCATCTGATATCCGTAACGCATCTGGAATCAGATCATTGTATGAGATGTTGTATGAATAAAAAAAAACTTCTCGGGATGCCCTATCGGGAAAAATCGAAGTGGTTTTCCGGGAGATTTTTTACTTTGCTGGGACGACATTACGCGGCCATCTAGCAAGCCCATAGCCAAAACAGAACAACGTGAAGTAGGTATTAATAGTGCATCAGTGCATTCGGTGCAGCGATGAGGCAACGAGAACTGATTCGCGTCGTGTTTACAACCGCACGTTAAAAATAAACCGCGAATGAGTGCGTTCAGAAGAATTAGGAGCACGAGCACGGCACGTGCCTTTTAATTTATAAGCCAATCGAGTATGTAATATGTATGTATGTATATTTTTCGAGGACTGTAATTGGTTCTCGTAATGTTGTTGACTCGTCAAATAATACGAATTTACTTCAAATTAAAATAACAATTCATTTTCCTTGTGGTGTTACACAGATATTAGACAAGAGTGAAAATTATAAACAATGGACAACACGACAAAAAAACATTTTTCGAAATGAAAAATACTATTTCTAGATTAGTCTCATAGAAATTTAAGAAAAATAATTCCAGATTTTTTAGACAGATATTTATGGAGAAAAAAATTAAATGTAAAAATCCTCCTGTGACGTCATCACTCGACAATACAAATTAATAACGCTTTTGCTCGCGTTAATTAAAAAAAAAGTAAAATCTCTGATTATAAAATGACAAGATAAAATAATGACTGTGACAGTAAGTAACTTAAAGTCGCCTAAACTTTTTTATTGGGCATATAGCACCGACATCAAAATACGTTAAGCTTCAGGACTACGTCACTTACGGCATATTAATTAATAATTTAAAAAATAATATTTCAATAAAAAGACACATTTAATGATAACTAAAAAATATTGGTCATATTTCTTCTCTTTCTTTATTCGAAAAGCGTATAAAAATGCGAATATATTTTTTTGTCGTATTGTCCATTGACTGTCGAAATTCGAACAGAAAAAGTTTTGCCTTCTTTGAACCAATGAGGTTTTACACATCAAAACTACCGTGAACAGCTGCACAAAAATATCCTCCAACTGATTCCGGCTAAGAAGGAAAGAAAGAAAGAAAAATATTTATTCAGTGTACAACAATAACATTACACATTTAAAATAATGACAGTATACAGTAAAACACCCAAATAAGGCTAAGGCGGCCAAATTTAACGCTCAGCCACTTACGCAGGAAATATTATTATTTATTTTTGCACAATTACCTTAACACATTCCTACACATATATTAAAGAGTATATATTTCACTTACCATCAGGTGATCTGTCTGCTCGTCTGCCACCTATCATATAAAAACATCTAGGGTGGGCCCGGTCCTGCCGTTCCCCCTAGCTACGCCCTATGTGAAAGGGGATAAACATGTAATCTCGTATTCCGTTTCATTGTATACACATATGCATGTGCATACAATGAACGGAATTTGCACCCGTGCTAAGCTGGGGCAGGTTCATCATCATCATCATCATCAGCCCATTAAAGTCCCCACTGCTGGGGCACGGACCTCCCTCAATCACATGAGGGGTAATTGCCATACTCACCACGCTTGGCAGACGGGTTGGCGAGGGTTTAGATATAAATGCAGAGTTTTCCTTCTCTGGGTGCTGATGATCATGCCAGCAGCTTTACCTTAGTCGCCTTTTACGACACCTCGGTAAGAGTGAGTGTGGCCTATTCTACTCTGCCAGGACCACACGGCTGGGCTGGGGCAGATTGCTAGTCTTTAAATAAAAAAAAACCTCAGACGTTGAACAAACAAAACAAAATGAGCATAAACAGTACTTTCGACGTGCACCTATCAATCTGTCATATCATTAAAAACCCATCAGTGCATCGAGTGCACCGTGGCGACAGCGAGACTACGTGTTACGCGACAGAAATAGCCCCGGCTAGGGTTGCCACACGTTGCCGGATAAAGCCCAACATAACACAAGTGCTTGTGCTATGTACAGAATCAGGTCAATGTATGAGATGTATGAATTTAAGAATTTATTATTTATAAGGAGTTACATATAGCCGTAAAGTTCTTGAGTGGAGACCGCGACTCGGTAAGCGTAGTGTAGGACGCCCTGCGACAAGATGGGATGATGACATTCGAAGGCTGGCTGGTATAGGCTGGATGAGAGTGGCCGAAAATCGGGAGCAGTGGCGTGCATTAGGGGAGACCTATGTCCAGCAGTGGACGAGTGTGGGTTGCTGATGATGAAGGAGTTACATATTAAATATACACAGGTATTCATATGCCATAATGAGTTATACATAAACTAGCGTTGGTTTATGCTTTTAAACAACGTAAATATCCTACAAATAAGTTTTTACGGCTCGAAATAAAATCTTTCTATCATGAATACTACAAACATTAACAGGAGGCTGATCATAAAAATATTAGTCAGGCTTTAGGCCAAATTAAACGCAATCCCCGGTAACCTATCGTATTCGTGGGACAAGCTTCGACATGTCATGGGAAGGCTCGACTGCAGTGGTACCACGGCCTCACAGAAATCCAACATGCAGCAGGCTGTGTTACGCCGAGTTAGGGTATCCAAGGCCCAATCTGGGAGTTTAAAGGTTTGCAGCGCACTTGTAATTCCGCTGGTTTTGCGTGCGTCTACGGGTGGCGATGATCCGACGATTTGTCTGTCGCGTATCACACAAAAGAGTTCAGCTTTTCATATTTTTTTAGGCTTTTAAATTTGAAAATCTCTTCCGGAGAGGACTGTACATAGTGTATACCCGTTTAATGTATTCCTAATGTCCAGCTAAAAAGGTTGAATTTTCCGGCTTTTTGTTTCTAAGACCTAACAACCCTAACCCCGGCGAGTGACAGAATTTACCAGACACCAGCTGTTAAACGTGTTCACTCTTAAATCCAGGAAGCATGGTTTACAATCGTATACTTGTTTTTCTCTACACGAATTGATGACATTCTCATTGTTTTGAGTTGATAAAATCTGACATTATTTTTTTAAAAGAACGCAATTGATATTCTAAAAAATGGAGTTTATAAATATCGAGATCAGGTTAGCTCCTGCTTGGAGTACTGCTGTTACCTCGGGGACGGCCCTGCCCGGTATCAGTTAGACGCTCTGGACACAATAGAGCGACGTGCGAAGAGGCTCATCGGTGATGACGCTCTCTCCGACGCTGGTCTGCAGACCACCGTCGAGGTGTGGCATGCCATGCCTGCTCGGTCTTCTACCGGATCCATTTCGGGGAGTGTGCGAAGGTTCTACATATAAATAATTTGATCCCCCCGCTCATTCCATCACCGGAAGACAAGGCGCGGCGAGAGCTTTCATCCTTATGTGGTAGAACTACCCCGTATCCGCACGAAGCGATACGCTTCCACATTTATAATGCGGATAGCTAAGGAATAGAGTTACCTGCCGACTACTATAATCTGGAAATCTATAAGGCAATATAACCGTGAACAGGCATCTTTTAGGCAAACGCGTTTCATCCTAGACCTCATCGTCACTTTCCATCAGGAGCGATTGTGTTCAAGCGTTAGCCTATACACAAAAAAGATTTTTTTTTTGCAATCACAAGACTTAAATTTAAAAACATGAATTTCCAAGCTTTTTTTTGTTTAACCTAACCGAAATCCGCAGCTTAATTTTATTTATATCAAAATGCGCTCGAAATTTGAGATTATATGAGACGTTTTTTTTATTTGATATAAGATACCTTCCATTCAAGTAGGGTAGGTAATGTGCTTCGTTTTAAGCGGTATTTACATTCGTATTAGTCTATTACACAGAATTAAAGTCTATATTATCTCGAGAAATATACTATCATCGCTTTATCTAAATCGAACAACACGTACTTATATAATAGAACAAAAGTGTCATTATGCATTTCACGATAAGATAGCAAATCAGTGGGTAAAGATTCAATATGATAGCAATTACAATTAGATGTGATGACGGTCAAGCTATTTTCCGTTGAGTGCGAAACGAAATAAAATGAAAACACTATTCGATATTTAAGAACTAATAACATCTATCTACGTTTGTGGTGTTATTCTAATTTGAACATAACATGGGTAGGTTTAAAGTTCAATTTTGATCTTGTGCTATCCTCGACATAGGTGATCTTGCTTCTTCAATATTGTCCACTATTGTTACGCAACACGCGATATTTCTATGCCACTGTCACTACGACGCTATTTTGAATTGTAGTATTATTCATGTGTATTTTCTGATGTTCCGCAAAGACTTAAAAACACTCTGTGTATTTTCTAGACTGTTTTTCTGACAGACGGCTTCACGTAGGTAGAACATTTATTAATATTCCTTTTGGTTTTAGAGAGCATGACTTTTCAAAAACAGAGTCTGTAGGAGTATAATGTTGCTGAACGCAGCTTAATGAAATATTGTTTATTAATTATTGAGTGAACGCAGCGAATGATTAAGAACGAACTGACGATGAATGAAGGAGATGATAGAATGAATGAGTTGAAAGTAAGAGTGAGCGAGAAAGGTGAGGTGTGTGTGAAAGAGGTAGAAAGACGCTGATTTACATATGTCTAGCAAGGCACACTTGTTCTCTCTTCTGATATGGCGCTTAGACAATAAGTTCAGTTTTGCCTTTTTGGGGAAATAAATTATTTATTTAATGCTAACCGACCTTATCAATCCATTTCCCACATAAGTCACCTCGAAACTTGCCGTGTGGTCCCCGGCAGAGTAGAATAGGCCACCCTCACTCTTACCGAGGCGTCGTAAAAGGCGACCAAGGTAAAGCTGCTGGCATGATTCAGCACCCAGAGAAGGAAAACTCTGCATTTATATCAAAACCCTCGCCAACCCGTCTGCCAAGCGTGGTGAGTATGGCAATTACCCCTCATGTGATTGAGGGAGGCCCGTGCCTCAGCAGTGGGGACTTAAATGGGCTGACGATGACCCAGACCAATACAAACAGACATGTTCATGCACAAAAATGTTTGTACTGTGCGGGGATCGAACCCGCAACCCTTGGACCAAAGGCAGCGTTCACTACCACTGTTCCAAACGGATCGTCAAAGGATGTTCAGAGAAAGAAAGATACTAAAAATCAAATCTTGATTCGTTTGACTATTGAGAGCTAATTTTTGTGTTAGTAAAGGTTTTTTTACAAATAGGGATGTCTAGAAGTGTTAGTTGGTCAGTTTTTTTAAATAAAATAGAAAAGTTCAGGTAAAAAGGAGTACGCAAAACTTCGGCTTGTTTTTAAAAAATGTCAACTATTCATATGCCATTATTTTGCAGATAAATGAGGGAGAGGTAATTTGACGAAAATGGTAAATTAATTTTTTCATTTAGGGTTATTCCAAGTACCGACTAAAGTTTCCTCGGTGAAATTAATTTTATTTGGCATCCCACGAACGACATCGCAAAACGACTTCAAGGAACGCTCACAATGCGAGAAAAATAAGAAAATTAAAAGAGAAGATTGCTTGATCGTTTCTCAAAAGCGGTAACCTTTTCGACTGAAGTCCTTGAACATAATTCCCATGTTGGGTGTCTCTGTGACTTCTCAGAAGCAATACAGTTTTCATTGCCTTCCGTATTGCTAGTAATTAATCATCAAATGTTATTAACATTCTTGGAATAAACAGAACTGACATATTTTGAAACGGCCATTTTCAGTTGTGATGCCTCAGTCTATACTGTGAAACCTTATTTCTGAAGAATTTTAATACTAACAGTAAATTAAATCGATTTGCACAGCTTATCTACTAATGAAGTTTTTTAACAAAATCATCAACAAGCACTAAAAATTAAAAATATTAACTTAAAAAAAAAGCATAAAAAATATTCGTAAAAATAACGAAAACTGCTTTATTGTATCCCGTAACACGAATAGATGTGAGAAAGAAAATGTTTTCAACAACAGGTGTTGCCATCTTTTTACCCGACTACGGCCAAGCAAAAAGGAGGGTTATGACTTTGACCTGTATGTATGTATGGTTGTTCATCTGTTAACTCATAACTTTTAAACTAGTTATCATATTTGAACAAATGAGGTGTCGTTAGAAGCGTCTTGCTTGTCTTCTTGTTATAGGCAACATGACGTCACGTTAATTGACTACAGCGCTCTCTAGGGGACTTAAAGTTAGGAACTAAAAAAAAAATTTGCTTGACGGTACCGTGTGGGGTATCAAATGAAAGAGCTTTTTTAGCACATTTCAAATAAGTAATTTTATTTACATAACTAAAAAAATGTTCTATAAAAATAACGATTAAAAACTAAAACCCGACTACCAAAAAAAAAACACGCTCTAAAAAGTACGAAACAAGAACATTGTCTCTGCTGATATTATAATGCCGTATTGCCGTGGTCGTATGCCACCTACTGTAACAAAACAGATTCATTATAATAAAAAATAATAAAATGAAATCAATGTGGCATACGATCACGGCAATACGGCATAATAATATCAGCAGAGACAATTTTCTTGTTTCGTACTTTTTAGAGCATGTTTTTTTTAGCACATGTTTTATGAAGTTTCGTTCATTTTTAACGCATTATAATTATAGTCCACATTGCATGCCAGGGCATGCAAGTATGCAAGTGCTAGTAATCAATCAGAAAATTTTTATTAACATTCTTGGAATAAACAGAACTGACATATTTTGAAACGGCCATTTTCTGTTGTGATTCCTCAGTCTAAACTGTGAAACCTTATTTCTGAAGAATTTTAATATTAACAGTAAATTATAATTTGCTTGCCCTGGCAACCTATAAATATAGTAAAGTGACACTTAGTTTTAAGATTATGTTTGTCTCTGTTCTTTTTTGCTTGCATCAACGTTTATTTTGTTGGTTGTCCTATTAAAACAAAAAGAATTAAATAAAAATAAATACAAATTTACAATCCATCCATATATTAATATTTCAATAAATCACAAATAATTTACAATAATGAAAAATGGCTATTGATTTATATGGAAAACAGGAAAGACTTATTCATAATGAATGAGGTTAGCTTGATAGTAAATACCATAAACATTGGACTAAATAATAAAACGTTACAACAAAACGAGTAATAAATTGCGTTAGTTATTGGACTGTTTATTATAAAATTGACTAGACCACTATATGAGGGATCCTCATGACGTCACGTTAATTGACTACAGCGCCCTCTAGGACACTTAAGTAAGGAACTAAAAAAAATTTGTACCGTGTCAAATGAAAGAGCTTTTTTAGCACATTTCAAATATGTAATTTTATTTAATAACAAAAAAATATGTTCAATAAAAATAACGTTTAATAACTAAAACCCGACTACCAAAAATACACGCTCTAAAAAGTACGAAACAAGAACATTGTCTCTGCTGATATTATAATGCCGTATTGCCGTGGTCGTATGCCACCTACTGTAACAAAACAGATTCACTACATATTATAAAATTGACTAGACCACTATATGAGGGATCCTCAATCATAATATAAAATAGGTACGTAAAATTATCTCGCAACGTTTTTACTTACAGCGCACTTGTGACTCCACTGGTGTCGCGGGTGTCCATGGGCGGCGGCAATCGCTTACCATCAGGTGATCCGTCTGCTCGTCTACAACCTATAACATAAAAAATATAGTTTTTTTTATGCTAGAGGCGACAAATGAGCAAGATGGAAAGCAATCATCATCATCATCATCATCAGCCCATTTAAGTCCCCACTGCTGGGGCACGGGCCTCCCTCAATCACATGAGGGGTAATTGCCATACTCACCACGCTTGGCAGACGGGTTGGCGAGGGTTTTGATATAAATGCAGAGTTTTCCTTCTCTGGGTGCTGATGATCATGCCAGCAGCTTTACCTTAGTCGCCTTTTACGACACCCCGGTAAGAGTGAGGGCGGCCTATTCTACTCTGCCGGGGACCACACGGCCAATCATCGCCGCCCATTAACATCCGCGAAATCAGAGAGATCGCTAATGCGTTGCCGCCTTTTTAAAAAGGAGTTAATCTTACCTTAATTTATCTATTCAATTGGTAGCTCAGTGGGTAAGACAGTAATCCAGGCTTCGAATCAACGGTGCTCCTAACTCTTTATACGAAACGATTGGAGTATTATAAGTTGCTAACTCCATTAGAGATAAATGGGAGTTAGAAATTTAGTTTATCTAGGGATAACAACTTCTCAATTCCCATGATTAATCGGCCGAATATAAATTTTAGTTCAGGCCGATTCGACCAATCTTATTCCGATACTAAATCTATGGTATAAATTCTATAAAAATCTGATGCTTTACCATAAATTTATCCGTGGACAAATATCGGACAAATCGACTCTTAAACAAGATACTCACCTACGTCACAAAGACAAATGAAATAATGCACCCGTAAAAATCCTTTCACGTATATACTTTAATCTCCTGCGCAGCCAAATTAGCGCATAAATCAGGGAAGCTAATTACCCTTCCATTCGTGGCACTCTCTAATTTAATTAAGGTCAAAGGTGGAACCTGAATGATTATACTTTAGTGGAACGTTCATTATTATGAAATTTAGCTGCCTCGGTGAAGCATGGAAAAAAGATATATTATTTCCAATTTTCGACAGATAAATATAAATAAAATATAACCTTATCTAACCTTGTCCGTGGTAGAGCCACGATTCGACATAAATAGGCCGGTCGGTTCGACCAGAGTGACAGAAAACCGGCGTGAAGCAGCACTGTGCTGTGCTTTACTGCGTGAGTTAGGGTACCGGAAACCCAATCCGGGGGAAAGGGGGGGTTAAAAGGTTGGTTGTTGGAGTCCCAAGTGCGCACTTGTGATTCCACTGGTGTCGCAGGCGTCCATGGGCGGCGGCAATCGCTTACCATCAGGGGATCTGTCTGCTCGTCTGCCACCTATCACATAAAAAAACTAATAATGAAGGGGAAGGGGGAGATTGGGCCAACGATACCCTCACGCTGCGAAACACAGCACAGACGTTGTTTCACGCTGGTTTTTTGTGAGGTCATGGTATCACTCCGGTCGAGCCGGCCCATTCATGCCGAAGCGTGGCTCTCCCACGGTAAGCGATTATATTACAACAGCCGTCCGCTTTCTTGCTATGCCTCGTTGACCTGTCATTGTCCATGCCTATGACTAGAGTGGACTTGAGTTGAACGACTATCAATCATATGGCATTTAATTCGAAGTCTCACCACTATAGGCGCATGCGCCAGAGATCTGATTGTATTACGCAGTAATTAATCTTGCGAATCCCCGCTACGGGTTGAATTAAAACTTTAATAATAGTTCAGTTAATGAATGAATGAAGTTGAATGCGTGTTCATTGTAACAGATATGAATGACTCGGCAATCTTACTACGAGGCTACGAGCATTGTTAATATAACCTATGGCAGGGATGGCAAACCAATGGCACCCAACACAAAATTTTGAGCACGTCACTGATCAAAAAAATCACTATGCAGTTTGTGCACTACGAAAACAAATGGGAAGTACCTAGCTAGGCTTCATATGACGAGCGAACGCAAATGATCCCTGCGGCATGAAATGTTATTCTGTTATGTAATAACATTTTCCAAATAATCACAATACTTAGTATATGGCACAAATTTATTTCAATGGTTCGTCATCCCTGGCATAGACGAGGGTTAACTCCTCTTAAAACAAAAAGCTACTGTTACACATACTCATTTTTAGCATGCTTTTTAAGCATGCTAAATATGATCATGCTTTAATAACCTGTCCACATTTGCTATCAATAAGCATAGTAGTAGTATAACGGACAAAATTGGAACAGTACTCAAGAATTTCTCCATAAAGACTGTATATGTATACTCCGTTATGTCGAATATCAAAAAGATGTCATACCTTTTCAGACTCCAGGTGTTTACAAAATCAATTGTAGCTGCGGAAGTTCTTATATTGGACAAACGAAGCGGTCAATTGCAGAACGTGTCAAGGAATATATGTATTGCAGCTGTTAAAAACCCAACTACGACAAAAAACGTCGCTGAAAAAGTATAAAACAAGCCTTCGTTGTCAATTTATGCAATATTCACTATGTAGAGATAAAATTTCATGTTTGGAAATCCGCAGTCACACGTTGTCAAAGGGTAGTATATTTAACGTGTGACTACGCCTTTCCAAACATGAAATTTTATCTCTACATAGTGAATATTGCATAAATTGACAACGAAGGCTTGTTTTATACTTTTCCAGCGACGTTTTTTGTCGAAGTTGGGTTTTAGTTTTTTTACTTTTATTTTATTTGTACTATTTTGGTGTCCAAGTGCTAGTAATATATATATATATATATATATATATACTTGGACACCAAAATAGTACAAATAAAATAAAAGTAAAAAAACTAAAACCCAACTTCGTATATATATATATATATGTACGTATATATATATATATATATATATATATATATATATATATATATATATATATATATATATGTACAAGTCAAGCGCTTTCAAATGATACCAAAACACGGCATATTTATCATAACTTTATTTTTTTACTCTGTATGTTTTGTCCGCTAGAGGGCGCCACATTAGATTTTGTGAAACTTCATATAGCCTATAACCAGCGGACGATCAAGACGCTTATAATGATATGTCATTTGTCGAATTCTGATAAGTAGTTAAGAAGTTACGTGGAAACAGATGAACATACATACATACATACATACATACATACATACATACATAGCCTGTCAAAATCATAACCCTCCTTTTGCTTTGCCGTAGTCGGGTAAAAAAATCGACAAGCTAATAAGTCGGCAATAGCAGAACATCTACTGGAAATGGGAGATTAACTCCCATTGGATGGATGGAACTACATGACCCGAAAATCCTCTCCACCGATCGTCATTATCATACCAGAGGGCCTAATTTAAAGCAGAAGTTACGACCGAATCGGAGTTTCCCTCTCTTTCACACGCGCTGTATGATTCCTTTGTTTGGATTCGACAGGTATATTCTCAATCGATACGGGACAGCTTTAAATTAAGTCATCAGGATAGTACGTGAAGCGATTGAGATCAAGAAGTATACGACTTTCAATCGGGAGGATGGATTTAGAATATCATCGACATGCTAGGCCGTTACTAACGCAAACAAACACCGATACTGTTAGTGTAGTGTGTCGGAGTAGCTTCACTGACATTTAATCTAGTGGCGAATTAATATCAAAAAATGTGAGGGTTGTCCGAAGATTCACAGCCGGCCCCAGCAGACGACGCCGTGCTCCGCCAGTCCGCTCGTGACCACGGCTGCTGTAATGTAGCCGAAACGTCGAGCCAAATATGTGAGTACACAATGTTGTTTCACATAATAAATATCATGTTACTCCCCGTATTGGTACATTATAGTATCAGCCTATATACTGTCCCACTGCAGGGCAAAGGCCACCATCATAGAAATCAAGTTATCGCTACTATGATGTGATTAGGCTTAATCAACACACTTGCCTAATGCGGATTGGTGATCACAAACCCGAGCAATGTTCGAAAAATTCGAAACATACTTTTCGCTCGACCCGGGAATCGAACCCAGGACCCGATCACGGCCCGGTACTTAAACCACTATACCAACAGGGCGTTACTTTTATCCATATTTTAGCATGCTTAAAAATAAGCAAACCTGTCTACACGTGCTTAAGCACTCCGCCACGCTCCCCCTTCCACCCGCACTACAGGTAGAATGCTTAAAAATCGCACGGCGTGCGATTCTTGCTCAAAAGTAGCATGATTTAAGCTTAAAATTTAGCATGTGTAACAGTACCTATAAAACATAACTTTACAAAATTAACTAAAATAGTTTGATTGACTAGATTAGCGCAGCGACCCAAAGTGAGCGTTGGCCTCCGATGATAAATAAATAGCCTTTATCTAATTCGATCCTGCCAGTCATCATCTTTCCAGCGGCATAACGTTTTTTCTAGCAGCAAATAAAACAAAAGATTGTCCGAACCCCACTCTACAGGATTGGTCGCCAACACATTCTAGTTCCTGGTGTAAACAGTCATCTACATAGCAAAACACCTCGGAATAGGGATGTTACGGAGCTCTGCTGTCATATCGAAACGGATGTAAAAATAATTTGGAAAAGACGTATTTCTTGACTTCGCCTGGACAACTTTTTATCATGGTCGGTATCATTAATTATCTGGAACTAAAGGATCATTACTTCATCAACCCTCTTTTTCAATTCTTGGTGATGATGTGCCAGACTCATCCTCCGTGCCTTATGGGTCTGCTGTAGTGGTAGGAGTTAAAAGTTATAACCATTAAATTAACATGTTAAAATAAATTAACTATTTACTTTTAATAAAGTTATAAATAAAGATAAAAGTAATTTTAACAAAGTTGTTATTCACCGAATGTGTTATTTTCAACGAATTCGTTATTTTCAACGAATTTGTTATTTTCAACGTATTTATTTGTTATTTAAAAAAAATCGTTATTTTTAACCAATTTGTTATTTTCAACCCATTTGTTACGTGGCATTTGTCAAAACATTGGCCAATAATTTGTCAATAAAACAGGCAAGCACAAAACCATATTTAATTAAAAATTACCATTATTTTCTCTCTGCTCTAACTCACAGTTATTCGTCATATGCTAACGGATATTTTGAAATAATTTTATAATCTAAAATCAAAACAGTAATACTATTCTCATATCCGTATCGACTATTGAAATCCGAAATGCCTCCCTCAAAACACTGTCCTTGGTATCCCTTGTGACCTTCCTGTGTCCTTGGACGGCCGCCAAAAGGAAACCGGGATGTTGGGAACATTACGTAGGAAGTTCGATGGGAGGATAAGGCCTAGCCGAAAATCAATCTAATCTATATAGAGGACAGATATGGCGCGAAGAACATAGAAACTATTTGCCGCCATTGCTTGCATCAGTTTTTAAAACAGATAAACATAAAATACCTATTGTATACTTTTACCTTCGTGAAATGCGACGCCATTTTAAGGTTGTAGCTAACTTTTGCAATTGAACTTTTGTAAACAACCATTGCACAAGTCAGATTTTTGACCGTAATCGGTTTTAGAAATAAAATAAATGAAATAATTTTATTTACCAACCGAGATCATAGTTACAACAAATGAAAATAATCACATTACATATATTATATGTACATACATTAAATAATGTGCAAGATGTCATCATCATTCTGATAGGCCTTTAGCTGTACATCTGTCATCAGCAGATCTTTCAAGCAGCACAACTCGGTGACATACCAGCTGCGCTCGTGAAGAAGAAGTCAAGTCTGCAATTTCGGCCTATTTTCGACATTAAGGAAAAATATTTTTTTTGTTCGATGCTATAAACAAGTTATTTGATAGATCCGAAAAAAGTTAAGGGAGAATATATTGAAAAGGAAAATAGTTGTGTCATTTCTACCTCTTTCCCCCTCATTCCGCGAACTTTTTGACCTCCTCTCGTATAAGCCCAGTTTTGTCCAATGGTTGCATATTTCTTTTTCTTATGTATATAATTGTTGGCTTCCGCTTTTCAGACATCTAATAAAGTCCGCGCCATTAAAGCCCCGTGAAAAGCGCGCTGCAGTCGACATCAACATTCAAAATTGAGCTTTATGATAATAGGTACAAGGTCACAAAAAATTTAGTTCCGTGTTTATCCGCAGGACTTTCGTGGCGCGGGCTGTATGTACAGCACAATTAGGCAAAATATGACAATATTATTGCTTGTAGTTTGAGACTATATTCCTGTTATCAAATTCGGCATCCAGCGACAATTTATTGGTTTCATTCTGACCTACTGATTTAAAAACCTTAATGGGTACCTAAATATTACTCGCAGTTTGGAATAAATCGGAGTTCCGCCTTTCATGAAATTTTGCTACTTTTGATAATAATGCCGGGGTAAATGATTATTCAAGCTGTATAGAGGAAGGGAAATTTTCCTTGAAGCTGTTTGTTTTGTTGGAGAAATTTCGCCTTCTACAAAGTTAATGTAGCGTGAAAGATTGAGAGATTTTGTAAAGTCGAGCGAGACAAAAAGTGAATCTTGTATCTCACCTGTTAGGGTCCATTTTATCATGGAGCGCCTAGATCCTCGATCTTTTTTATTTTTCCTTCTTTGTATCCGTTTATTCCCAATCATCATCATCAGCCCATTTAAGACCGCACTGCTAGGGCACGGGCCTCCCTCAATCACATGAGGGGTAATTGCCATACTCACCACGCTTGGCAAACGGGTTGGCGAGGGTTTTGATATAAATGCAGAGTTTTCCTTCTCTGGGTGCTGATGATCATGCCAGCAGCTTTACCTTAGTCGCCTTTTACGACACCTCGGTAAGAGTGAGGGTGGCCTATTCTACTCTGCCGGGGACCACACGGCCTTTATTCCCAATGTCCCCCATTATTTGTCCATCACCGGTGGACACCAGTGGAGTCCTCTTCTTCTTCTTTCCTTTGGATTCACTGGTGGACACTGAGAAATGAGTTGCTTTGTCCATCCGTGGTGGACTTTACAAACAAAAAAGTTCCATTGTCTCCGCTATATTTGGTTTGTCCTCATGACTATTGTATTTAAAAATATATATTTAATTCAAATAAAAAATAACTTTCAGTATAAATATAAAGATTGCCTGAGGGACCGAGCAACTCCTTTCATCCCAGTGTCCACCAATGGGGCCCTAAGGGAATATTTCTAAGCTGGTAATCCCTGAATGGTAGAGATATTGCAACTTTTTCCCCGAGGTCCACCAGTGGTGGACAAAATAGTGGAGATCTGTAATAAACGGTTTCAAGTACCTAAGCTTTGCATTGCTACAAGATAATTCGTGTTTGTGGATATCATCATATGGTTGCCGTCTCCTTGAATGATGACCTCTGGCAAGGTTTCACCTAACCTTTCCTGTACTATTTTTTATGAGAGCGACACCTACGTAATAGACGTGTTTAAATCATTACTGAAACGACTCAGTGATCCGACTCAGCCAAATGATACACTCCGAATGTAACATTCAACTTAAATGGATCTCGAGTCCGAGTGAACCGAATGATCCGAATGAGCTAAATGATCCGATGAACCGAATGATCCGAATGAGCTGAATGATCCGAGTGAGCCGAATGATCCGAATGAGTGGAATGATCCGATGAACCGAATGATCCGAATGAGCGGAATGAATCACGGATCTATCAGAGACTCGATGTTCCAAATGAAGCGTTTCACTGTTCCACATCTCTGCACTGATCAGATGCAGGTGAGATGCAAATGTAAGAATCTTTTTAAAGATACGTTTTGCCAGGTCTACTACATAAGTCTTCCTTCTACAAACGCTAATCCCGTTTTCTTTCCCCTTAAAGGACAAGGCTGTAAAGAATATATTGTTCCACAAATGGTTATTTAGGCAATCTGGTCTAGCAAAATCTTGTTAGTAACAAAGTGGATATCATAAACCAGAGCGGGCAGTGATACCGCGAGGGTATTGCATTAACCGAATGTTGAACCCGGGCCTCGCCTTGTAGAACCCAACACCGTTGCGGGTCAAATATAATATTTTATAATTCTTTAAAAATAACTTATTTGTTAGGTTCTCATTTCCATATATTATGTCCTTGTTTTTCTGGCATCAGCATAGATCTCTCAAACTGTGGATACCCACATTGTTGAGATAATTAGTCTGAACGTGTAACAATGATTCAGTTGTTTTGGTTTCATCGTTTGGGTTTGACGCAGAATGTACACTTCGTAAAATGAGCACTCACCTCAAAATTTACACTTCGCAGAATGTGCATTTCTCACAAGGGGCACTTCTCATAATGTTCATTTCTCAAAATGAGCATTTCGCAAAATGCGGGGGCATGACAATTATTGGCAAATTTGGGGATGTATCATTATGAAAGAAGAAGAAAAGCGCTTTGTACGTCAATCATGACTTGTTGCTCACAAGAAAAATATTTTTTATTTTGTTCTCCCAGGGGAAATGCGTTACGCATATCCATCCGCCGGGGGGCGGATCGGTTATGTCCCCCCGCATGACGGCGGGGATCTACCGACTAAAACCCCTGGGCACCCTCTAGGCGGCGGGCAGGACGCTACCTGCCCGCCGTCTAAAGGGTGGGTGGGTGGTAGAGGGTGGTACCCCAGTACCGAGCGCCAACCTGGTCACCTCCAAGGAGAGGAGGGAGACGCGCATATTGTCGGCGTCTCCTCCCCCTCCTCGCTCTTAAGAAAAATATTAACAACTCAGGAAAAATATTAAGAAATAAGCATTGAATAGCAAGTATCACTATTTCAATAGTAGGAATATCTCCATTCCTTAGTTATGATGACGTAAATGTATAACTAAAATGAAAAGCAATACAAGTCCTATCAATGCAAACATAAACAACTAATAAACACACAAAGGTTTCGAATAACCCATCACATAGCTGCCAATAAATCGCATTGATCTTCAATCGACATTCAAACCTGCGCAGGAGTGTCGGCGCAAAAACAACTTAATGCAAATCACAGCTCTTAATATGCGTGTTACGAGTGGACGATCACGGGATGGCATAACTTGTACGCATGTACACTCTATGGCTGATACCAAAGGTAGGTATAGTATAGATAGATCGATACTCTTTTTTATGTGATAGGTGGCAGACGAGCAGACGGATCACCTGATTGTAAGCGATTTCCGTCGCCCATGGACACCCGCAACACCAGTCGAGTCACAAGTGCGTTGCCAACCTTTAAACCCCCCTTTCTCCGGCTATTTATGCCGAAGCGTGGCTTCATGGGCGAGTCCGAGTTTTTAACATTGCTATTGTGGGCAGGCGGCTTGACGTCATTATTTCGGAAACACGCTTTACTAGGGCGATGTAAAGATGCATAGCGACATCTACCAAAACAACGTCGAACCATCTGCTTTTACAAGCTCCATCTAACGAAAATCGCTGAACTATTTTCCTCATACTAAGGAAAAAAGTATTAAGTGGAATGACCCTGGTTCTCCACCTGCCATCACCGCTCCTCGCTGTCTCTATTACAGATTTACAGCTTACAGTTTAGATAAGCAAAAGCTAACTGCGAGGTCTAGGCATTCTTTCTTACGCCGCCTAGTCACGCTGGCTAGGCGGTCAAGTGTGATGACTGTCAGTACAGTTATCCAAAGCCAACAACCCTGCATAACAAGAACGTATGCACTGGAGTGCACTGGACCGGCACCTCTTCCTTGTAAACACGCTATTCGACGAACCGGATAATAAACCTCGAAAACACCAAAGAATTTTAAGCGACGTGAATGAACTCATTTAACGACTTAATGGGCTGATGATTGTTTGTTTTCTTGAGATTCTTTGCACAGTTTCTTATTTATGTGATAGGTGGCAGACGAGCAGACGGATCACCTGATGGTAAGCGATTGCCGCCGCCCATGGACACTCGCGACTCTAGTGGAGTCACAAATGCGCTGCTAACTTAAATATCTCCCTTTCCCCCGGATTGATCCTCCGGTACCCTCACTCACGCAGCGAAACACAGCACAGTGCTAATTCACGCCAGTTTTCTGTGAGGCCGTGGTATCACTCCGGTCAAGCCAACTCATTCATGCCGAAGCGTGACTCTCCCACGGTAAACCAGTTACCACAAATGTTTAAGAAAAGAGCCTCATCTATCATCATTTCAGCCACTGCTGGACAAATCATCATCATCAGCCCATTTAAGTCTCCACTGCTGGGGCACGGGCCTCCCTCAATCACATGAGGGGTAATTGCCATACTCACCACGCTTGGCAGACGGGTTGGTGAGGGTTTTGATGTAAATGCAGAGTTTTCCTTCTCTGGGTGCTGATGATCATGCCAGCAGCTTTACCTTAGTCGCCTTTAACGACACCTCGGTAAGAGTGAGGGTGGTCTATTCTACTCTGCCGGGACCACACGGCGTGTGTGTATCTATGTGTATCTATGTCGAGTGCACGAGAATTATCCCTCAGGGAGCCTATATTCGCGCAGTTCGCGCACCCTACAATTAAGTCGAATTAAAAATTTCAATACATTTATCACTTGTAGTCATTACTACTACCGATGAATAGTCAGCTACCCACAGCATCTAACTAAACATTACATCAATGAATAAATATGTGATGTAGTTGTTGAACGTAAAACTAAAGAGTGCCAAGTATCCCGATCCTGAGCAGTCTTCATTTAACGTCACCTTAAATGAAGACTGCTCAGGACCGGGAGGGCACACTAGCGACGCCAATCGATTTTAATTTTTAGCTACTAAATTGGATCTATTTTAAATAATTTCTGGGTTACAATCTCTCGGCAAACTCTTATACTATTTATTAAACAATCATGCACAAATTTTGGGTCCGTTTTTGTACGCGAAAAATTGAATCACGCCAAAACTGGCCGCTTTTGGTGGTAATCAATATAAAAAAAACGGACGCAACATGTGTGCATGGATATTTAATAAATAGTATAAGTGTTTGCCGAGAGGTTGTAGCCCCGAAATTGTTTAAAATAGACCGGTAAATAGATCCGGTTTAATAGCTAAAAATAAAAATCGATTGGCGTCGCTAGTGTGCCCTACCCGTCACCTTAAGGGGCCGGCGGACAATGTATTTCCCATACAAACGTAATACCAAAATAATATGCAATTTGAGGATATCTCCCCGTTTCGTTGCTACTCGATTTAAGGAAGTATTTATCTATGTCTCGGTTAACACCTGCTCTTAAAAATATCCATTTAAAATTCATGCGATTACACTTCGTAAAATGTCCGACGTTAACGACCTATTTTCTGCCTATTTGTTTAATATTAAAAACACAATTATTCATTATGAAAATGTAACAGAGACAAGTTACAAAATATCTTAAAGAAAATCAAAATATAATAAAGTTTCATTCATAATTTTTTGGATATTCATAATTTTCTTACTAATTTCAAACAGCTATCTTGCTGTTTCTACTCGCACGTAAGAGATAGAAAGAGATAGCAAGATGTCCGAGGAACGGCGAAGCTCGCCTTGAATTGAATTTGAACGACGTTCTCGCCGCACTCTTAACTTACACCAGCCATGTCTTTCTCAAATCGTCAGTCTAACTTGCTGGTTGCATGGCATGTAACGTTACACGTTTACGCTACGTTTCTCAACATGACACCAATCTAATACGTCGACGACGACGTCATCGTTCACTAACCAAACATTTACTACAATTTAATTGCTTTCGTAACTTACGACACAATAAACAAATGATGTAACTCCACTCCGGCGCCTCACGGCCATCAAAATATTTGCTATTGATTGATAATAGTTGGACAACTATGAGAGCCTACCAAACATGATTTGGTGAAACCTTGAAACGTGCAAATTGACCACTACACGACACAGGGTCACGACCGACAACACACGGAAGCATTCAAAAACACTTTAAGCACACTTGACACAGTTAAATTGAATTACAGAATGTAACAGCAAGTTGGGTCATCAGTACGACCGTAAACACAGGATTACGGTCGTACTGATGACCCAGTATCATAATGTACCTATGTACATTATGATACTGAGAGCACCAGTGACACAGAAAAATATAATTACAGTAAAGTGCGTCGTAACATGTAATAGCAGGCTCTCCTTTCTTGGTAGGAGTGGTGCTATGACTGCACACCTCTGAGGAGGTCTGCCCATTTTGCTTGGGTGGACATTGGCTGCAAGCGGGGTCAAACGGACTGATGACTGACCATTGGCCTCGCATTAGTCAAAAGCAGTGGGCGCCGTAGGGTTTTTAGTGAGTAAAGGTACTGTTACACATGCCTATTTTCATGCTAAAAGCATGCTACTTTTGAGCAAGTGCTACTTAGTAGCATGTTTGGACAGTGACGTGCTACTAATAAGCATGGTAATTTTGAGGATGCTCAAATATCGCACGCCGGTCGGTTTTTAAGCATTCTACCACCTGTAGTGCGGGGGGAAGGGGGAGTGTTGTGTTTGTGTTGTATTCTGTTTACAACTGCTGTATGTCCTGTGTGTTGTGATGTCTATAATAATAAATGTTTTCTTTCTTTCTTTACCTTTAAGCTACTGTTAATGCTTCAAGCATGCCAAATATGAGCACGCTTAATGAACTGTCCACTTTTGCTATCAATAAGCATTTTATAAGCAAATATTAGCATGCTTAAAAATAAAAAAAACCTGTCTGCACTCCGCGACACTCCCTCTTCCCCCTGCAATGCAAGTAGCATGCTTAAAAATCGACCAACGTGCGAATTTGGAGCATGCTTATTAGTAGCAGGTTCGCCCACACATGCTCAAAAGTAGCATGCTTTAAGCACGAAAATAAGCAGATGTAACAGTACCTTTACTGTGGAACTCCACACTTCCACCGCAGCAAATTCATCTTCGATTTGTTTTGACAATATCTATTGATACTAAACGTATTATAAGTTTTCCTCCATTGTTCTCAACACTCTAGGACTGTGCCTATGTGGAACTTTTACCTACCTACTACCTAACATGGTTGTTTATCTACGTTTAGTAGGCACATAGATCAGATACGAGTGCGCAACTCTGACATACGCTCCAAGACAAGAATCACGGATGTGAGGCGAAAAACTGCGAAGCCAAAACGGGAGTGGGCGGGCCATGTATGCGGAAAGAACCCTGAAAGACGGACAAAAATCGTCACCCAATGGCAATCGACCGATGGACGTCGACTACGCGGCACGCCCAAAAAAAGATGCTGTGATGATTTTTATACGTATGTCCAAGAATGGCAAGTAAAGGCATTGGTTAGGGAGGAATGAAAACTTGGAAAAAGAAGGCATACAATAATAAAATGTGAAGTAGTTTCTTTGCTGTTATATCGTCCACTATAACCTATGCCGGATAATGCTTATATCGAACCTATTCAAGTCAAACTATGGCCTTGGTTTTTGACTTGTAGAGGTGCCAGTGGTCAAGAGCCCCATAGATTTTTGTTTGTTTATTACAACTATAAAAAGTTGCTAGTAAAACGACCATGAAAATAAGTGCCTACTAAATGTAAGTAAGTCAGTAAACATTTATTGATCATATAAGAGATTTACATAGACAGGACACACAACATAAGCATAAGGAGATTGCACAGTAATACATAGGAAAAAATATTAAACAAAAACAAATAAAAAAAGTTAATATAAAAAACTAGTGACCAAGGAAGAAGAAAAGGAACAAAGTGAAGTGGTCAACAAGGTCCAATTACAGGGTACAATTTTGATACTGATGATTTTTTTTACATTATGACAAACGAGCAGACGGCTCACCTGATTATAAGTGATTACCGCCACCCACGGACGCAACACATGAAGCATCACAAACCGTCGCCAGCTCTATCCTTGTTTAAGTGATGTAAATTCCTCTCATCTTCATAAAATTTAATACCACAGCTTATGAGAGTTTCAAGAACATCAATATAAAACAAATATCAGAAGCAAGAGAAAGTATGGTTCTATGTCACTGATAATAATAAGTATTAAAGTCAGTGTTATCTAAAAGATATATTATTATCTTGCGCTAATTATTTTCTTTCATTATTTGCAGTTCATGACGTACACGTTAGGTTAGAATACTTCAATTTGTCGAATCACTCCATCTGATATAGCTTAATGGCATGACTGACATTATTGTAAGAATCTATGAAGATATTTACATATCTGTCTGTACAAATAAAATGTTTGACTCAAAACAAAAACTGGATTTTAACAATGTATACACGAAAATATACAATCTGTGCCTGTGGATGTCGGCACATCACATTGCCTGAAGAAAGAAATTCGCAACGAGAGTACCATTCGACCGGTGTACAGGTACACACCTGTAACGCGTAAACCTAAATGCGCTTTCTTTTTTTTTATGTGATAGGTGGCAGACCATAGACACCCGCGACACCGGTAGAGCCACAACCTTTAAATCCCTGTAGCGACACATAAGTACAATGCAACATTGTTGTATAAATGTAAGCTCAGCATTTTGTGTGTGCCTTTGTATGTGTAACAGGGAGAGACGCCAGTCTTCCCAGGTCCTTAGCGGGCGAAACTCGCGCCCAATAAACGGTTCACTTAGTACATCTGAATTTCATTTATTACCTACCCTTGGAGTCAGATCAGTCAGCTTAATGGACAGTTAGTCAAATAAATAATATTTTCATTTAAATAAATATTTCACAATATCACATGTATTGATCTGGCATCTGACTGAGAGATAGGTAGCTCAAGCACCTGTGTTACGGATATTATAACCAACAGCGGAATTACAAAATAATATAGTATACATTGAATATTTTTCTTTTGTAAATACATATTATAATACATAGAAAACACCCAGACCAATACAAACATACGTATAAGTATTAAATAAATAGTAGAAGTGTTTGCCGAGAGATTGTTACCCCCGAAATTGTTTAAAATAGATCCGATATAGTAGCTATAAATTAAAATCGATTGGCGTGGCTAGTGTGCCCTACCCGTCACCTTAATATAATGGTCCGTGCGTATCTCCATAATATTTCTTAAAATATCATGTTAAAATTCATAGATAAGTGTTCTATTCATAGTACCGCTATTAGCGATAAGACCGCCTACATTGTTTAGTATAATAACTTAGGCTAAGATTTGTAAATTTTGTGCAATAAAGTGTATCTATCTATCTACCCATACTAAGGTAGAATTTAATATAGCTTATGGATTCGGATTAAAAACATCGGGTCCCAGGAATCTCTCGTGGAGATATTAAGCGCCAAAATCGTTTTTACGGGCGAAATATGGAGCCAATATCTTAGGGTATATTTACCTTGGGCAAAACAAATACTAAGCCTTGAGGTATAGTATAATAATAATGTAGATAAAAATATATTAATAAATGTAAGTGGGGGCGGGGCGCGGGAGCCGGCGTTAGAGACCAATGGGGTATGGGAAAATAATTAAAAAGGTTCTAATCCGAAAACCGTTTCTAGGCATTTGTATTTCATAAGATATTTTAATATTTTCCAAATTTATAAACACTGGATCAAGGATATTTTTAATAAAATAGCGTTAACCTTCATTTGACACTAGATGTGCTAGCTATTCAGACAGGATGTATTCAAAAGATTAACATATATGTGACAAAAATGTCTCAGTGATTTATTCACCCGGACCAAGTAACAGATGGAGCTAGTTGTGTTGTATTCAGAAGATAACATTAATATAACTTCGTGGTGACAACAATGTCTCAGTGACTTATTCTCCCGGACCAAGTAACAGATGGCGTTAGTTTGACGTTTATTTGAAGGGTGACACCAAAACTAAGACAGCGGGCTGACTTTATTTTGTTTTACCGTAATTTTACCTTATTGATATTGATTTAAAATTTCCCCGATCAAAAGGCATTTTTAGAAGTACATTATTTTTTCTTACGATATATTTCCCGTAAATTGGGGAAAATGATACATGGGAACACTAAGCGTATTTATGACGTAAGAAATACGCTTCGAATTCAAAATGTTTGAAAATTAATTAAAAAATATGTACGTGCTATTTCACAAAAATATTCAAATTAGTTCATTAAAATAGTAAAAGGCATTGGAAAAGAATATTAAAACCATACCTAAAAATTTGTTCCCATAGCCCATTAGGGACTCGGGCGTGACGGCCGTGCGGCTAGGAGTGCTAGGACGGATCGGTGGTCTCCATTCGGAAATAAATTAATGTTTAGCTTCACGATTTTTCGTATATTTTTTACACTTCTGATATTTTTTCCTCATGGGGGTTTGTTGTCCTCCAACAAAAAGTCACGGATACAAATCCAATTTGTGAGATATTTTTTTTATATAATAATTCTCACAACATCTCAAACATTGACCTGATTCCGTACTAAATAGCGTAAGCACTTGTGTTACAGATATCAGACAACAGAGGAACACTAATATATACTTAAATACATATATTATACCCAGACACTGAACAAACACAAGTGCTCATCGCACGAATATAATAATACATATATAATGATCTTATTAATTTCTATGATATGCCGAAATAAAAGCGTATTGTTTCTCTGAAATCAAAGATTTATTATTTTACACAGAGTTCTAAACTTCACTTAGTTCAGCCTATAAAAAAAAACTGATAAATTCCTTACATACCTGAAATCAAAGAAACAACATTTAAAGCTCTTATTCCAGGATGTTGTTTCTTTAGATTAACAATTATAAATAGGTTTTTATTCTCTTATGTAATTTTTTGTAGCATTAATAAAAATCCGTTGACACATTTTATTTGACAACATGACAGTGACTTTTCTTAAAACCTCTAGGCGGCATAGATAAATCTAAGGAAGACGATATCCACTATTTAATGGAGGTATCGAATTTCTTTACATCTCCCCCCCTAAGAAAACAATTACATGTAGAATATATGCATGTAATTGTTAGGTCATTTACCAACGGATACTGGTGAAAGTTTGGTAATGTGGTAGAAATTTGATTCCACCTTTCTATGACCAGCATCCACTTCATAGATGGAATTGGAAATCTTCTTCAAGATTTTGTATGGTCCAATCCTCAATTCATCCATCTTCTTCCTATTCAATTTATTTCCATTCTCCACGTATACCATATCTCCTTCTTCAAAATTATATTCTTTCCTATGTGAGTCGTAAATACTCTTGTTATATTCGTGGGATTTAATCGTGTTCATAAATGCTAGTTTTCTATCTCTCTTCAGGTCTTCTTCTGAACATCTTGAGTTTAATTCTGGTGGTAAAATATTCACATTTTCTCCTTCCAAAAGGTACTTTGGAGCAAACTTTGTAATTGTGTGTTCAGTCTCATTATATTTCTCAACACACCTATGAGCAATAGTTGTCCATGCAATCTTCTTGTGACTTTCATTTAGTGAACATCTAATTTTATTGACCAATGTCTGGTTTAACCTTTCGTTAATTCCATTAGAAAATGGTGCATCCACAGAAGTGAAAATTATTTGTATGTTATTATTGTTTAAAAATTGTTTAAATTCTTTGGAATTTATTCCAGGATATTGGTCTGTTAATATCATACATATATTATAACTTTTTGTAACATTTCTAACAAGTTTTATGAAATCATTCGAGCTTTGAAATCTTGATGTTAGAATATAAGCATATCTGGTAAAGTGATCCACCAAAAGATGAAGGTATTTTTTTGTTGACCGTGATCCTCCGAAACCACCAATAGTGTCAATAGAAACAATCTCAAATGGGCGTCTTGCTGGACCTAAATGTGACATTAAGCCATATTTAGATCTTCTCCTAGATTTGTTCCTTATACAAACTGCACACTCCTCACAAATTAGTTTAATATTTGTCATGATATTCCTTGCTGTATAAAACGGCATTATTTTATTTTTCATCTGTGTTTGTCCAAGGTGACAGTAAGAATTGTGAACTTCTTTTATCAAACTTTTGCTTAATTCTTCCGACAATATAATTTTCTTTCTTCTTTTATGCTTTTTGTAGTAGATTTCATTTTCCAAAATAAGCTTGTGTTTTTCTTTTTGTAAATTGGTATTTTTGTTTTGGTCGTCTTTTATATCTTGTAGGTTGATTAAATTTACAATTTTCAAAAAATCATCATCATTATCACAAGGATTTAGAACAGGATTTCTGCTTAAACAATCCGCCTCTTGATTGGATGTCCCTGGGTTATATATTATTTTAAAATTATATTGAGATAAATAATATGTTAGATCACCAAGCTCTTCATCTGTTCTTGCCTTTATGTTCATATTTTCTAAAGGTTTATGGTCTGAGTACACAATAAAGTCTCTTCCCATTAGCCAGTGCTGCCAATATTTTACAGCTTCCTTTATTGCCAGACATTCTAGGTATATAGCTTTCTTCTTTTTCTGCGATTCAGTTAATTTTTTTGAAAAATATGCAACTGGCTTCTTTTCACCATTTTCATCCTCTTGTTTTAAAACAGCTCCCACTCCCTTGATACTCGCATCTGTGAAAATGTGTACTGGTAGCTGCGCATCGAAAATTTACAAAATCGGTTCTGAGCAAAGAATATTTTTCATTTTATCAAATGATTGCTGGCATTCTGATGTCCATATGAATTTTACGTCCTTTCGCAATAGATTGTGTAATGGATCCAGCATGATTGCACTATGAGGTATAAATTTATGATGGAAATTGACTTTTCCAAGAAACTGGCGTACATTCTTCCTGGTCTCTGGTATTGGAAAGTTCTTTATTGCTGTTAAGTAATCTTTTAGAGGTTTGACTGAATTGTGTTCTATTGTGTGACCTAAATACTTTGCATGACTTCTTGCGAAAGAACACTTAGAAAATTTTAGTCGAAATCCCTCTGCAAGTATTGCTTCTAATAATTTTGATAGATGATCTATATCGTCAGTGGAAAGGAAAAAAGACTAAAGCGCCAAAACTCTACTTGTGGCAAAAGAGGATCAAAGTTGAAATTTAGCGAAAAAAAATTATATCTTTTTAAGTTTTAATGTTAATCTGTTTTTTTTAAATCTAATCATGTCCTTATTTTGCGCCCTATATTTAATGAAAATACCAGGTTTAAAGCTTATTTACATAGTAAAATAGTTGTCGCTTTAGAAAAAGTACTGCCAAAATTAATCAAATGTTATTCAGGGTAAAACTTCTAACCTCCATTGTAGTCAAATATCTAGTAACCAAAAAGTGCTAAATAGTTCAAACATCCTTTTTGACAAAACATCAAAATTGCTTAGTGAGTATCAACTTTAGAATAAGTCAAGGATAAATTACTAAACTACCATTATGTTAATAACATGCGCCAGCGAAGAATGCTTAAGAAGCGATATACTCATGGGGGCTGCAAGAGTGTTTGCTTAAGTATGCAGACTCCATAAACAATTATCAGCAAATAATACTTAACTCCAACTACATTGTATGTATAAAGCAATATTAATGCTTACAGATTAATATTTTGTAAAAGAAATGATTACTTTTCCTAATGCCATAATTAATCTATTGTCATTAATTCTAACCACGTACGGGTATGTGTAACCTATTTTTTATATAAAAAAGTCAAATGAAAAATCAGGACTTTTGCCAATTAATCTCGTTTATTCTGAATGAGGGATTCCAAATAACATTAATCAATCTGGAGTCACATAACTTAGTATTATTATTAACAATAAAAAAGTAGGTTAATAAAAGAAATGTATAATAGGGACCATCTGTAAAGGTCAGGAGTAAGATTCACAGGAAGCCAACGTTTCGTGCCTGCTTCGATGACATACTTCGCGCTGGCTACGTGCAAATAGACCATACAGAAATAACAGTTCTCAGAAATAAATTTTAATAGACGTAACATAAAAAATCCTTCTAGCATCAACTTGTCACAAATCTTAGTTTACTAAATGCTACCTTCATTCATAATTAAACTATCAGAAAATAAAATCACTATAGAATAGTAGTTGTATGACGTGATTTTGACATTACGCCCATAAGCCAACTTTCAAAATCACGCCGTCGGTGCTGATCGCTAGATGTAGAAACCTTTGACGAATATCTAAGGTTTTTAACATAAATTTTAAACAAATAAATGTTTCCTTCTCCTTCATTAATGAAATAAATTGTAATTTTCCTTCGACTTTCCAGATCTTTCGTTCTTTTTCGTTTCACAGTCTCTTTGTATGACTTACAATCCAATCTCGTTTTCCAATCCAATTTTTTAGAGTACAAAGGTTTGCTTGTGAACTCTTTGCCCTATCCACTTTTCCCGCTTTTGTCACGTACTCTTTGCCAGCTCTTTTCATAAGAGATCTCTTTTTATTTTTGTTTGTTCTTTTCTTTTTTTTTTCTTAAATATGTGTTGTCTTTCGATTCTTTTCCTATTTGTTTGTTTATTTCATTGCTCAGTTTCAGCTTTTCAGTTACTTTATTTCTTTCTTTTCTCTTGTTTCTTCTTCCTTTGTTTTTGTTTTTCTTATTGCTAGTGTTTTGTTCATGGCTAAGTGAGTTTGAGTCGGTATTGTCTGAAGAGGTCAGTGTAAATAGTTGGGAAAAAAGTATCTTCGCATTATTTAAGAAAATTCAAAACATTTGACGACGACCTTTTTCGCACGTTCTTGTCGTACGTGATCCACTTTTCATCACCAGTTATCAGCTTCATCAATATGATTTGGTTTCGTTACGTCGTAATAAAGAAGCACAAATGAGTACACGGTTCATTAAGTTTCTTTCAGTGAGCTCGTGAGGTACCCAAATATCGAGCTTTTTTGTGTACCCAGTTTTTTTCAAATGCGCCAAAACTGTTTTGTGGTCAATCCCCAGCTCTTCAGCTACGATGTAACTACTGATATGTCCACTCCACTTTTACAAAAATGGCATCAATTTTATCCGTGATAGGGCGACCAGAGCGAGGTGCATCTTTGACATCAAAATTTCCGGATCGAAAACGCTTAAACCAAATTTGTGCTACTCTCACAGACACTGCACTAGGTCCATAAACATCGCAAATTTTTTTCGCGGCTGGCGTTGCATTTTCACCTTTTTTGTAGTAAAATTTTAAAATGTATCGAATTTCTTCATTAGATTCACTCATCTTGACAGTACGAAAAACAAATGAAAATCACACAGTTTCCAAATTTGAATTTGGAATTATGTTCTTT
The DNA here is from genome assembly GCA_019059595.1 of Marasmia exigua. NCBI lineage: Eukaryota > Metazoa > Arthropoda > Insecta > Lepidoptera > Crambidae > Marasmia > Marasmia exigua. The sequence goes on along the minus strand of CM032478.1, from coordinate 2,030,620 downwards.
AAAATTTTAACCTTCAATGATACCAAAAACAGCCAGATACAAATACTATACCCAAAGAGATTTTATTACAAGTTCATACATACTATAATGTGAAAAGACTTTTTCCCCAACCTTTTATTTCTTCATCTGAAGATAGAAAATCAACGCATTTAGAAAAAAAACCATCGGTTACTCTTAGATCTTTCAACGCATACATTTTCAGTAATTTCTTATCAATAGTTAATGATTGTGTGTTTCTATTCTTTTCAGTTTAATTTCTGCTTCCAGGATTATATTGTTTGATGCTATTATAATTATATAGGTATTGCAGGTTTTATTTTAGAACGTGTTTGTACGATGTTTTCAGATTGCTTTACAGGATGTGTTTTTTTACTACTTTCAGATATTTCTTTACAAGAATCAGTTTTTTCTTCAATATGTAAGACATTCTATGAGTTAAGGCTATTTTCTTTTTCTGCGATTGGTTTTGTCTCTTATTCGTAATCAATCTTAATTCTGCTGACTTCTTTTAACAATAATACATTCTTCACCGTCTGATCTTATCTCATTTAAACAAATTTCTATTTCCTCATCTCATCATCATCATCAACTTGGACAGATAATTCTATATACACACATTTTAGGTAGACAAAGTACGCAATAAAAGCGTGGAGTAGTACGAAAGTCAAATGACGTGCCTGATGCTGCAGCCGATATCTAACAATACATACTGATGTAAGACATACATACAACACTGCGGTTCTTCAAAAAGGGTTCAGTTTTCGCTAACTAACCTAAAAATGTCTAACACAATATTATGGAAAATAAAACATACCTTTTGACATTACATTAAAATACTTTGAAACTTATAAAATCAATCTACTTTTTGCTAACACATATGTTAAAATAAATCTCAAGCACAATATTTTCGCTAAGGTATTAAGGAATAAAATGTGCAGCAAGTAAAAAATGCTAAAGCGCCACAAAAAAACATATCTTCGACTCTTACTCTTGCTTATACGCCAAATCATTTTGTATAACAGTTATGAATAATTACTTAAATACCATCAAACTTTATAATTAAAAAAACTCAAAATGCTAAAGTACCAGCATCAATCGAGTTCTAAAATAACAAAAAATACTTATGTTGTGAATTTCAAAACACTTTGCCAGTGAAAAAATACTTACGCAACATTTGTTGCAAATACTCTGAAAATACGTCGCTTTAGTAGCCACGTGGGCTGTTATTTATGAAAAACCGGTAAAATTATAATTGCTAAAGCGCCAAAAAAAGAGTCATATTGATTTGAGACCCACACAGATTAGCGCAGAAAAAAAATACCTATTCAGCAATGTATATAACTCATTTCGACCCATTTGGCGCTTTAGCATTTTTTCCTTTCCACTGACGATATGTTCCTCAAAAGTTCTCGAAAAAATCAAAATATCGTCAGTAAAATTTACTGCAAAGTCAGACAATCTATGTTTTCTAATGATGTTGCTCAGTATTCGTTGAAAAATTGCTGAAGCAGTCTTTAGTCCAAATGGGAGACATGTCCACTGGAAGTGTCCCTCCTGAGTCACAAATGCAGTCTTGTGTCTATCTGAATTTTTAAAGGGATTGACCAAAATGCTGAATTGACATCGAAAGTAGAAAAATATTTACAGTTTACCGTTTTGACCATCAAGTCTTCAATCAATGGAAACGGTTGAGATTGAGGGACAACAATTTTATTCAACTCTCGGAAATCTACACATAGCCGAGTCTTTTATTATCTTCTTTCTTATATGCTAGCGTCACTGGCGCAGCAAATGGACTATAAGATTCTTCGATCAGATTTTTCTCCAGCAGTTTTGATATTTGACTTTCTATTTCCTTTCTATCCTCAGAATTGCATCGATAGGGACGTTTGCAACAATATTTATCTACCATCAAATCAATATGCGCTTCATAATCTCGAACAGAGCCGATGTCATACTTATCGTTGGCAAATACGGGTTTGTACTTTTTTACTAATTTGTTAATTTTCGCCTGCTGAATCGTATCTAAGTGGTTTATTGTCATTTCAAATTTTGTTGGGTCCATGTGTTCATTAAAATTTACTTCATATTTTGCTGTAAATTCGACTTCTCTTTTATTCTTGTCACCTAGTACATCAGGAATATTGACATTTGTTGTGTTAGACATATTATTTTCTAAATAATTATTTTTCTTAAATTCTCCGTCACATGAGATTTCTTCACCTTCTTTGTGATTTAGGGATTGTATAATTTTCAGTTCCTCATTCTGCGTTAATCTAAATTTCTTTATACAATCGAGACCAATTAAAAAATCGTAATTGAAGTTCTCGTTGTCTACTATAAAAATATCCATAACTTCTTCTATATCATAGATTTTAATTTTCAACGTTACTATACCCTTTATTTCTTTATCACCATTAATAGTCTTTAAATTTACTACTTGCATGATTCTCTTATCATCCTTTTCTTTAATTTTTAATAATTTGACATTTATGAGCGACACATTTGAACCTGAGTCATAGACTCCAGAAATTTGCAAAGTGTCATTTAAAAGTAAATTTATCCTTATTAATGGTGGTACTTCTAGTTTTTTGGATTCGTCTCATTCAATTCAACCTCTAGCTCAGAATGATTAACAGTTCTCACCCCTCTTCTCTGTGTATTTTCTTTAAACCAACAATTTTCTTCAGGGTGAAAACGTTTTCCCTTTTTTTTCTTTAATACAATTTTGGCATGGTTGCTTTTCTTCGTATTTTTTTGTTTTACTTTCAGAACTTATATATTTGCCTTCATATTTATTTCTTCCAATTAGATGCTCTAGTTTACCTAATTCGTTATAAAGATCCTTAGTGTCTTTTAAACATCCTCTATCAATTTTGTCAGCTACATAGTTAGGTAAGCCAAATGCTATGAGATCGATAAGTGTCCCAGTATCAATGGACTTTCTCACTTCTAGTAGCAATTTTTCTTTCTTTAAAGCGTAATCAAGAAAAGAACCAGTGCGATATTTAAAGGCAAGAGCGTACCTCGAGGGGGACCATCCCTTGTTAGCAAATGTCTCACAGAAGTTTTTTTCCCACATGTCCCACTCGGATTCCACTGTGTTTTTGATTAACATACAACTATACCAATCCATACCAGGATATTCTAAAAAATTTTTCAAAATTTCAATCTTTTTTCTATCTTCAGTAATTCTAAAACGTTCACATTCTTTATTAAAAATCTTCATCCACTGGCAGGCATTCGAGTTCCTGCCCGTGAAACGTTCAATCATGAAATCTTTTGCTATTTTGCCTAAATCTTGAGTTTCAGATTTGTTTTCTTTTTCTTCGAGTAATTTTTGCAATAATTTTCTCAGAGTCTGAGCCGAACTGCCAGGTGTGGACACAGTATCCTTAATCTCTTCTTCAATTTCTTCAAGGTAGGTATCATTGAACTGCAAGTTTTGCTCATCATCTAGATAAATTTTTGATATAACATCTGTCAACTTAATCCATATCCTCCTTGATTGATATCTCTTTAAAAGTGACTTTTTAATTTTGGTATAATTAGAAGTTTTTGTTATTTCTTCGTGTAGGTTTGCAGATTGAAGCTCACTTGGTATTTTAAAACATTGTCCAGTAGTCGTCGCAATAGATGTTATGCAAATCACATTAGATTTCCCATCAGACGTGGGTTTTACTTCGAAATCAAACCTTAATTTTTCCATCTTGAAATATTTGCAAAAATGTTGTTTTATAATGATCTTATTAATTTCTATGATATGCCGAAATAAAAGCGTATTGTTTCTCTGAAATCAAAGATTTATTATTTTACACAGAGTTCTAAACTTCACTTAGTTCAGCCTATAAAAAAAAACTGATAAATTCCTTACATACCTGAAATCAAAGAAACAACATTTAAAGCTCTTATTCCAGGATGTTGTTTCTTTAGATTAACAATTATAAATAGGTTTTTATTCTCTTATGTAATTTTTTGTAGCATTAATAAAAATCCGTTGACACATTTTATTTGACAACATGACAGTGACTTTTCTTAAAACCTCTAGGCGGCATAGATAAATCTAAGGAAGACGATATCCACTATTTAATGGAGGTATCGAATTTCTTTACACATATAATAATAATAATAATTCTAACAACATCTCATACATTGACCTGATTCCGTACTAAGTAGCTTAAGCACTTGTATTACGGATATCAGACAATAGAGGAACACAAATATATACTTAAATACATATATTACACCCAGACACTGAACAAATACAAGTGTTCATCGCACGAATGTTTGTCCAGGGTGGGGATCGAACCCACGACCTTTGGCGCAAGAGGCAGGGTCACTACCAATTGCGCCATCCGGTCAGCCATAATTGTTTTTTTTTCCTAGAGAATGTGCTACAAATGTAGGTAACATACGAGCCATGGGATAGCTTCATTTTGTCATAAAAGGGCCGAGACCGGGTTGTCCGAAGTGATACCACGGCCTCACAGAAAGTGTTTCACTGCACTGTGTTTCGCAGAAAGTGTGCAGGTAGTACCTGCACACACTCAAGCACATATTATAATTATAATAGTTGAAACATGTCGCTTATGCATCTGCTGGTGTAACTGGTGTCCATCGGCGACAGTAGGGAATCGTTTACCATTAAGTTATCTGTCAACTCGTCTCTCGTAAAAAAAAAAAAAGTTACGATTTTTTTACCAAGAGAATGCGACTTCGGACTCCTAAACCTCATCATGTCAGATTACCAACATCGCAATTATGTATGGAATAGTAAATTTATTTTTATTTTTTTATTTGATAGGTGGCAGACGTGCAGACGGATAGTAAGCGTTCGCCGCCGCCCATAGACAACCGCGACACCAGTGGAGTCACTTTCACGCGGATTGGGGCTCCGGTACCCTCACTCACGCAACGAAACACAGCATAGTGCTGCTTGACGCCGGTTTTCTGTATAAGTCCCCGTCGAGCCGGCCCATTCATGCCGAAACGTGGCACTCCCACGGAATACAATATAAGTAAATTGAATAAACCTAAATATTGGTGGACTACCACAGTTTCGCTCGCGTGAAAATATACGTCAATTCGTGACTCCATTTTGCCGTGAAACACGGATAAACGTTGTGCGTTTCGTGTTTTCGGATTACCTACCTATAAGCGTTGCCGCTGTCTGTAGGATTTACCTGTTTATAAATAGTATGGATGTAATTTAATATAGAAAAAAAGCAATAAGGAAACCATACAATTAAACTAATAAATGTCTCGAGCGTGGTAAAAACATGACACCGGCCTCAAGTGAGTAATACCATCGTGAGTCAATTGCTTAGACCCGTTTTGCTGCTAAAAATATCGACGACTTAATAACAAAGACGAATATACACTTGGGTATTATAGAATAATAGTAAAGTCTCAAAACTGTCCCACTGCAGGGCCCTGTTTAATAAACATTACAATTCTACAATTTTGTAAAAAAACTTACATATTTTTAAGTTTTTATGACAAGTGCTGTTTAATAAACCCTACAATTCTGTAAAAAATCTACAAGTAAAAACCTTACAAATATTGTAATTACAAATGATGTCTAATAAACCTTTACATATGTAGAAAACGCCTGTAGAACTCGATGACAAAATTGTAATTACAAATTTGTAGTTGTAAGTTACAATTTACATAAAATTGTAAGTTTTTGTTGACAATTCTTAATTAACAAGGGTAGATTTCAAAAACATTTAGTTTCTTATTTGTTTGATTCGTAACGAAAGTCATGGAGCATGCTAACAAAATATTGATTCTTTCCTTAATATACGAGAATAAGGATATTTTATTTGGTAGGTTTAGTGATAAACTTACTTACGATTTAAAAATAAAAAAGTGGAAGGACATTGCTGAACAATTAAAATCTTTGAGCATCTTTAGCAAAGATTGGAAATACCTACGGGTTACGACGTGGCAAAACTTTAGAAAACGGACCATCGTAAGTAGATTTTTAAGTTAATCGGAATAGTTAATGTAATACTGGGTAACTATAGGTATCGAAATAGTGTTATGGGGTCGTTCTTCTTTTTTATCAACAATGAGCCAAACTTACAAATCAACATTTAACTTTTATATAACAGACTACAAATGATAAATAGTATGTCCTAAATATTCGTTAATGTACTACTTTATATATGGACTAATACATGATGTAAAATCTAATTGATAAAGAATACTTTTTGATTGAAATGAACACCTCCGTCACGTCCCCCGAAATTAGTGCCATTTACACCTCTGTCACGCTTTATATATTTTTTTACATAGTTAAATCATGCTAAAGTATCTACGAGGTGATAAAACAATATCATTATTTCATGGTAAATTAGGAATATCTTGATGGTGTAACTTATATTTTATTATATAATTAATTACTTCATAGGTTACTGAGGACGGGCTCATTGTCGATAAAAAAGAAGAACGACCCTATGGCAGAATCATCCATGAGCCTGACTTTCTGTCTATTACATTTAATTTCTTGACTGGCGCACTTGGAATTTTTCGCCGCTGCCGTTCACTTATAATATACTCATCATAACTACGGTCACTACTACTTGTTAGGACCATTTTTTTACTTTTAATTCCAATTTTATTTACTTGCTAGATTGAGACACAAAATTGTAAAGTTCTGACACAAGGCGAGTCCACCTGTCGAAATTGTAATACAATTTACAAAATATGTAAACTTGTAACTACAATTAAGCGTTCAATAAAACAGTTTTCCCTACAAATATGTAAATTGTTACCTGTAGAAAGAAAATGTTTATTGAACAGAAACTTGTAAAATTGTAGTTACACTTCTACAATTCTATAGATTTTCCACCATGGTAAAATTGTAAGTTGTATTATTTATTGAACAGAAACTTGTAAAATTATAGCCTGTAATTTACAATTACAATTTACAATTTGTAATGTTTATTAAACAGGGCCCAGGGCAAAGGCCTCAACCATAGAAATCAAGTCATCACTACTATGATTGGATTAGGCCTAATCACCACGCTTGCCAAATGCGGATTGGTAAAACATACCCGAGCTATGTTCGAAAAATTCGAAACACACTTTTTGCTCGACCCAGGAATCGAACCCAGGACTCGGAGATCACGGCCCGGTACTTAAACCACTAGACCAACAGGACGTGAATTATAGAATAATAAACTACATTATTTATAGGTAACATCTGTTCTAGAATAGAATCATGGTAATAAAGGAGATGTGGGATATCTCCAGGCCCAGAATCTTAGATCAGATAGAATATACATTTCTAATAGTGACGAAGAAAACATTTCATTTTTAAATCGTTCCGGAATTTTATTGTAAATTTTTGTTGCCCTGTAATAGGGCCCAGATTTAAATATTTCTAGTTTTGGTTGGGGTATCTCTAATTGATTTTTACGTCTTGTACTAGTGCAAGATTTAAACATTTATAAGACTATAGGCTAACGCTTGACCATCAATTGCACCTGATGGAAAGTGACGATAAAGTCTAGGATGATACGCATTTACCTAGAAGATACCTGTTCGCTCAATCAGGAAAAACAGACCTCGGCAGGGAATTCCAATCCTTAGCTTATTATATTTAATAAAAACAAAGTCCTTAATACCACTCTCTATGTACCTACACCCGCAAAGGTAGCTCAGTAGATAACGCGTTTTCCATACGGGAGGTCTTAGGTTCGAATCCAAGGATACATCTCTCTGGAATTTGTCTTAAATTATATGTGCGTATTTCTACCATTAGCTCAGCGGTAAGGGGAAAACATCGTGAAGAAACCTGCACGTTTCATCCGAAACTATCCAGTTTCTGAGACGTGTTCCCTGTAGGGTTGCGAAGGTCAGACGGCAGTCGCTTCAGTGTAATTACCAGACTACCCAAATGAATGACTGAAATGAATCATGGTCTAAGCGTTAAAACACGACACTTTTAATAAACACATGAAGCTGAATGTGACTCATGTTTATAATTCTAATTAACTTTAAGATATAATTGACCATTAACCTTAGAGTTCACCAACTTTAGAGCAGCTAAAATAAACACTACATTCCTAAACGTCAAAAGAATGCTTAATCAGCAAACGCTAACAACAACAAACAATATTTGGTAACACGATACTGCAGTATACTGTATACTGTTTAGACCTACTGTCGTACTGTAAACGTGTTTGTTTGTTTGCATAACTGAATCAGCTTGGCGCAAAATAAGTAGAAGTGCGAACAGGAGATGCGATGTTATAGTTTGTATGTTATTATAATTTGACTGACCGGATGGCGCAATTGGTAGTGACCCTGCCTCTTACGCCAAAGGTCGTGGGTTCGATCCCCACCCTGGACAAACGTTCGTGCGATGAACACTTGTGTTTGTTCAGTGTCTGGGTGTAATATATGTATTTAAGTATATATTTGTGTTCCTCTGTTGTCTGATATCTGTAACACAAGTGCTTAAGCTACTTAGTACGGAATCAGGTCAACGTATGAGATGTTGTGAGAATTATTATAATGTAGGAATGCTGACTTATACACAAACATACTCTCGTGTATTTACAATGCGGTAGTAGTAAGGTATGTATGTGTGCCTGACAATCTTTAAAAAAAGTAAACATAAACAATATGCCTAGTTTTTTTAAGTTGTGTTTTTTGTGCAATAAGGTATAGGTAGCTACATCTAAGTGATCTGCTTTGCTCGCAGTCGACGTGTACCATGTGAAATTGTAAGATTTAAGAAGAAGAAAAAACTGGTCCGTTTTTTTTTTCATGATTCTCCAACTAGATTTAAATATTTGTGCTCACATTTTGTGGACATTAATCTGGTCCTAAACTATAATTGCTCATTTGTTTATAATCTGAATCTGTCATTGATTAATGTCTGTGGTGTAGCATAAATAAATAAATATTCATTAATTTTATAATATTCCATAGATATAATATAATACATCGGTTAACGATTAGATTTCCAATACTCGGAATTAATAATTGACATATTGTCATGGGCTCGAATCTGAGTTGACAGAAAAGTTACAGCTGGGATGCGTTTACGACGCAAAGCAAGTAGGCATATTATTAAAAAAAAGACGCAAAGAAATTAGTGATGTGCATTGCTATCGATTAAGATCCGCTAACAATACCTTCGACTGACCGTATGGCGCAATTGGTAGTGACCCTGCCTCTTACGCCAAAGATCGTGGGTTCGATCCCCACCCTGGACAAACATTCGTGCGATGAACACTTGTGTTTTTTCAGAGTCTGGGTGAAATATATGTATCTAAGTATATATTTGTGTTCCTCTGTTGTCTGCTGTCCGTAACAAAAGTGCTTAAGCTACTTAGTACGGAATCAGGTCAACGTATGAGATGTTGTGAATAAGAATAAAAATAAATTTATTGCATAAATCAGGTTTACAGTATTGTAGAGTGAGAATTATTATTATTATTATTAATACCTAATTTTCATCCTGAATGTTAACAATCCGGGTTAGATATAGATCCTTTTCCGATGACAAGGTTAAAATAAAAACGTAAGTTTTCTAAACTCCACGCATTTCTGGCACAACAAAACAAACCTATTGTAACGTTTTACTCATAGCTCCAACGTAAACGTGACTGCCAACGCCTCGTAGTAAAACATAATTAATTTGAACGACGATGTTGAGGTGACACCTGACCTTGCCCCGGTTTACGTGACAGACACGCAAAATATAATGGAAACCTAGTTTCAATAGAAAAGTCCAATCATGTAATATTATCATTAACACATACATCGAAGTGCTCCCAAAGTAAGTAACTGCCACATTCAGAGATGTAGGTAATTTATTTTGTGTCTATCCGTAATAAAATATGTAAGTGTCATTATTTTTTTTTAAGTACTGTACAATTAGTCGACTACGCGGCAGGCCCAAAAAAAGATGGTGTGACGATTTCAATACATATGTCCAAGAATGGCGAGGGCATTGGATAGGGAGGAACGGGGAGACTTGGGGGAGGTCTTTGCCCGGCAGTGGGACTCAATAGACTAAATTAAAAAAAAAGGAACCATTACATTTAATTTGTCGTCTCTGAGTGCGGCAGTTAAGCACCTTAATCACGTGTTAAGGGAAAGATAGGTAATAAATAATCTCAGACACAGAACGAACACAAGTGTTTATCTTCATCACACGAATTTTTATCCAGAGTCACTACCAAAAACGCTATAGAGCCAGTGTTAGAAAATATGGTCGACTGACATTGATTGACATCGAATTACAATGAACCTGAAATGAAAAAATGAAAAAGAAAAGGATTTTGGATTCGGCGGGTAGGGCTAAAACAAGCCGCATGGGCTGATGCAATTCAAAGGTTTTAAATTAGTGTCTAGTGGTTTCTAGTGTTCAAATTTGGTGTTTATTTGTGCAGTGAAGTGCCGCAAAGTGATCCCAATAATAAGAATCGTTGGATTGTGTCGTTTTTAACACCGCTATTGTGTGTCGAGTGAGTTGTCTCGTTACTTACACTTGCTTGGACCAAATAGAGTCTTAAAACCTGCGATTGCTATTAGAGTGATATCCGCTGAATCCGTAGGTCGATAAAACGTAAAACACCGGTGTTTTATTGGGTAACTGTGACTTTGACTGACTACCTACTTATTCTTAATAAGTTACTTGACATTAGCGAATTATCTTCGGGTAGAGCCATAATAAAAATAAAGAAAAGGTTTTTCTTTAGTAATAAATTAACTAACTTTTAACATCCTCGTCCGTATGGACTTCAATCGGTCACATAAAAAATCCTTATGAAGAGATCAAGTTCGTATATGAACCGTTATTAGTTTCTATTAACCTAAATAGAAACTAATAAATGGTTCCTCCTAAAGAGGGAAAAGGCGCTAATGGACATTCTACCCCATGTTCTTGTAGAACAAAGTCTTCAAATACTGTTTCAAAAATACATAATAGCATTTTCATTTGTCACCGCAGACAGCATTCCTACCCCTAATTAAAACAAGCAATTATCTGACCAGCTCGCACGCAACACGCATGTTGTTACAGCAACCACGACCTTTTATAGCTAAACAAAGTACGTTACCCTTGTCGGGCGGACTTCACTCGGCATCGTTGATTATCCAATCAATGAGATAACACCAACAATTGACACATCCAAGCCACTTTATTGCACCAACAGGGGAGTATCTGAATCACCCACCACTCGTAAAACTCGCAAACGTTTCGATAATCGAAACATTTAGGAACTTTTTCGTTCGATTCGAATCACGCGCACGACCGCCAATGGCGGTTTGCAGTCGCGAAATGTCGTTGTCAACTGTTAACTGGCCAGTGAGTATGATGGAATCCGGGCGCTTCCTGGATTCGAAAAAAGAATTGCAACGATTGTTCAATTCAAACATGGAATTCCGTGTCCGGATTTCGAAAAAAGTTCGATGGAGATGTGATGAATGGCTATGGCGACCGAGCGTGGCCGCCCAGCCGTTTTTACAAGTGCAATGGAAAGCTATAACCGGGACTTGTTTACTTGGAACTAACTGTGAGCGTCTGCAGTGTTACACGATCGCATCGCATACCAGGGCCACACTTTTGTAGTTAGATATGATATTGCGCTTGGGAACGTAAACATCCTCAACTTACATGTTGTTATTGAATGCAACTAGTGTTCATACGAGTCATATCTGACCTATAGAAAGGTTAACCTGTGCATGGGAAAGTTAACTTTTTTTTCCTACCTAATTGGATCTCAAGGTAACGAGCAATAAAATTTGGAACAATATAACCCCACCTATGCTCCATTCACCTTGAATTCACACTTTTCAGGTAATTTTTAAAAAGTTTATTGTTAAAAAAATTAGGCAGTTAACGAACACACACACACACACACTTACGCACACACCATTCGCTCTTACACTCCCCCATTCAAACACATACAACACGACATGAGACTGACATTTTTCCAAATCTAAAAATTGCATACTCGGAAGAATACAAATAATGTTAAGTATAAGTAGTCATAACAAAGATCTATATGTATTTTTAATAAATTAATTTAAAATAAATATTGATGTACAATATTATTGTATTGTTGTTATGTTTATAATATAATATAGTACTTAATGATAATAGCAAATGTTAAGTTTAAGTATGAAGCGCAATAAAAATTTTAAATTGTTAGTCTGCGATTCGGTCTCAACTAAAAATCGGCGGCGCTATGGCCCAGGCCATAGCCAAATGCTGAGTAGTAGGACCGTATCGGAACTTAATTTATCAGATGTTTCTTGTAATGTTTATTCATAGATTTTTATTACCTAAAGACCTAGAGATAATTTTTCTGTGACACCAATAGCTGTCATTCTAATCATGCTAAATTTCCGGACTATAATGGTTGACCAAGCATAACACAAGCGTTGCCAACCCTAAAATACATTACTGGCAACATTTGAAAATTCATCCTTTATCGACATTTAACAGCCATTCATGTAGCGTAACGAAAAAGAATTCGCTGAGTATTTGCTCAGGTGCTTTGTAAGTAAGCGTCGAATTCCGAAAATAAACTCGTGCTTGAATTTAAAAATACCAAGCGTTACGAATCTGATGTAATAAAAATTCCATTCTTGAATGCTTGTATTTCAATTAACAAAAGATGTCAAAAAACAGAGAGTTGTTTTTTTATAATTTTCAAAACGTGCAACCTTTAGCGATCTTTCTGATTTCGCGGATGTTCATGGGCGGCGCTTACTTTCCATCAGGTGACTCGTTTGCTCGTTTGTCCGCCTCTGGCTTAAAAAATAGTAAACTTTATTGAAAAATCATAACATCATTAAATATTATAACCTACTTATTCTAAGAAAACAATTTAAGTTTGACCTGAACTATAACCGAAACTGGAATTCAAGACCAAAAAAGCTACAACAATGTTGCTACTGCAATAAAATGATCGTACAAATTTATTTATTGGTAATTTTGATTCTATAATTTAAAGAACTAGTTTTATCGACTTATTTTGTACCTAGAGCAGCGTGTAGTCGATGGTCCATCTTAGATCCATTTGATTATCATATTATTATTATTTTTGTCTTTTTCTGATATCAATCTCACAATATTATGTGTATGTATTTGAGCATAACTTATTTATTAGTTTATAATACTGTATTTTATTTATGTAATAGGGTTATATTTTAACATTTACAGTTTCTTTTTTTTTCTTTCCTTATTGATCATGCCAGCAGCTTTACCTTAGTCGTCTTTTACGACACCTCGGTAAGAGTGAGGGTGGCCTATTCTACTCTGCCGGGGACCACACGGCTACACGTTACGTTATTATTAAAATGAGATAATATGTTAAGGTGACGGGTAGGGCACACTTAGCGACGCAATCGATTTCAATTATTAGCTACTAAATCAGATCTTCTTTAAACAACGGGGTTACACTCTCTCGGCAAACACTCATACTTTTTATCAAATATTTCCAATATTAAACAATCAAGACACCGATATTTTGTAATTGGTAGTGACCCTGTCTCTTACGCCAAAGGTCGTGGGTTAGATCCCAACCCTGGACAAACATTCGTGCGATGAACACTTGTGTTTGTTCAGTGTCTGGGTGTAACATATGTATTTAAGTATATATTTGTATTCCTCTGTTGTCTGACATCTGTAACACAAGTGCTTACGCTACTTAGTATGGAATCAGGTCAATGTATGAGATGTTGTGAGAATTATTATTAATATTATTATTTTATTTTATACCTTCCGTTTTCCGTCATTGAAGTTCTAACACCACGTAACTCATTTTAAGCAACTTTTCAGGAAAACCAAAAAACTGATCCGAGACTTAAGTGCTATTTCCATTAGTATTCAATTGTTGACTTCCGTTCTGTTACTTTTTCAACATTTAAAAGGTTTTTGATAGCCGCAACTAAAATCTGATTGAAAAAAAAATTGATCCGTCTTCCAAGTCACGCATGGCATCAAAATGTCATAACCGCCGCCAATAAATTAATTTAAAAATAAAAAAATAATAATTGTGACTAACGTGGTCATCTTTCATCTTCATCATCAGCCCATTTAAGTCCCCACTGCTGGGGCACGGGCCTCCCTCAATCACATGAGGGGTAATTGCCATACTCACCACGCTTGGCAGACGGGTTGGCGAGGGTTTTGATATAAATGCAGAGTTTTCCTTCTCTGGGTGCTGATGATCATGCCAGCAGCTTTACCTTAGTCGCCTTTAACGACACCTCGGTAAGAGTGAGGGTGGCCTATTCTACTCTACCGGGGACCACACGGCCTACGACGACGACATGGTCATCTTTAAGTGTAGGTAATTTTATGACTTCCGTGCTGTTACTTTATCGTAATTTTAAAGGTTTTTATTGGTCGTAACTTGATTCTGATTGGGCGAAATGACCCGTCCATCGATTCTCTAGCGAATGGCATCAAAATGTCAAAGCCGCCAAAAAATTACTTACGTATTTTATCATACCCGTGCACATGACGTATTTGCCCTTGACATTGAGGGTCAGGGAAAAAGTGTAAGGAAAACTGCACGTTTCGCATAGTGTCTCAATTTTTAAACGTAGTTTTGACTATGACCTACATAATCTGGTCCCCTTGTCGTGGTGCTGCGAAGGTAAAATAGACTGCAATCAATGTAATTGCCAAATATATTTTTAGTGGCTCTGCTAAAAGACAGTGCCTTCCATACAGGTCGAAGGTTCGAATCCTCCTTAAATATTCTAAAAGCCCCTTAATATTCTATCAAATACTTATCATCAATCACCATGTCCTTTTACACCGTTGTTCCTAGTCTAACACAAATTTTGAGTGTAACATAAAGCTTAAGCGAAAACCGTTTGAAATTGTTATAATTATGTAACCTAACTCATATATATGTCGTATGCGCAAGCGTTCTTACGTAAGTTAAACAATACATAATTCAAAACAATAACTCATCTATCTTGAATGATATTTAATGAAATGACAAATGGAGCAGTTGTCCGTAATTAAAATAACAATGGCGTAATAAAAATACTATCACATTACTACACAATCCGTCAAATTACTCTACCCGAAGATATCTTGCAAAAATGTCATGTAAATTATTGAGAATAAGTGGGTAGTCAAAAGTCGAAGTCAGTCAAAATCACAGTCACTCAATAAACCGCCGGTGTTTTGCGTTTTATCGACCTACGGATTCTGCCGATACCACTCGACACACAATAGCAGTGTTAAAAACTATACAATTCAACAATTCTTATTATTAGGATCACTTCGCGGCACTTCACTGCACAAATAAACAACAAATTTCTTCACTAAAACCGGCCAAGTGCGAGTCGGGCTCGCGCACAAAGGGTTCCGTAGCAGCAAATATAATAAACTTACTATGTCAATTTATACACCTGGTGAATGGAGCCTAAACTCTCCCGATATTTTGCCTCAGCCATCGTTTTCAGTGTAAGCACAATAACTTAACCAAAATTACAGTTAAATCAACCTATCTCAAAAACTATAAGAGATACTTTGATCAAACCAAAAATCGTTGAAAGAGTTAATTAGCATGCATCACCTCTATTTTTTTTAGAATTTTATACCCCGTAGTTATAAAAATAGAGGGGGGGGGACATACTTTTTACGACTTTGAGAGCTGATATCTCAAAAACCGTTCACTTTAAGAAAAATGTTTTTTAGAAAACTTTATATCATTTTAAAAGACCTTTCCATTGATACCCCACACGGGTATGTACATCGAAAAAAAAAAATTTCATCCCTCAGTTACATGTATGGGGGGCCCCACCCCCAATTCTTTTTTTTACTATTTAGTGTCATATTTTTGTAGCGGTTCATACAACACATATTCCCATCAAATTTCATCACTGTAGTACTTATAGTTTCCGAGTAAATCGGCTGTGACAGACGGACAGACGGACAGACGGACAGACGGACATGATGAAACTATAAGGGTTCCGTTTTTGCCATTTTGGCTACGGAACCCTAAAAACCACTAGAAACTACGAGTAATTTAAAACCTTTGAATTGCATCAGCCCACGGGGAGTGGTTTTAGTCCTACCGCCAGAATCCCCTTCAAATTATATTAATATAGACTAATGGTTGACAAGTAAAGCCTTGAATTTGAATTGCAGGTAACGACCTCATTTTTAAACCGATAAGTAAAAGAAAGGTTTTATCTTTGCACGACAAACAAGAAGAAGATAAGATAACTAAATCGATGGTCTTACCTTATCGCTGTCAGTGGGCAGAGTTCCATATCCGTACCAGCTCCTAGCGGCCTTCAACCGCGGCTCCTCTCTAGGCGACAACAGGCCGCTGCCCCACCGCACCAGCCCCTCCGCCACAGCAGCCACGCTGGGCGTCCCCGGACTACCATTTGGAGAACTGGGAGACACTAGGCCCTTCTCCGCAACAGGCGGCAACGTGGGCCGAGCACATCCAGTCCTCCTTTCATAAATCCTCTTACAAGGCTCTTCTGAGTCCGTCTCCAGAAGCCCTTTCTTGTCACTCCCTCTCTTTACTTCCGCGACCCTCTTCACATCCTGATTGGGAGGTTTTTTGGCCTCCGCTTCTCGCCGCTTCGCGCTCTCGTTCGACTCCTGTCGACATAACAACGTCTTCTTTAGACTCTCACTGGAGTCCTGTTTGGAGAGCTGACCTTTTTTGTCAGCCTTTTTTTCATCTTTAGCAAGAAGGGCTCTCTTTAAACTATCAGTTGAGTCCTGCTTATTGATGAGTTTGCGCGGGCATTCTGTGTTGAGAGAGTCTGTGGTTTTTGAGATGAGGAGTTTCGGGTAATCGTACGGGGCATGGTCGGTGGGGGGATTGAGCTCGAGCGAGCGCCTGTTCTTGCGCTTGTCCACGGGCGCGATCTGGGCCTTGGCGGGAAGCAGGCGCCGCGGGAGCAGGCTCCTGTGGTCAGCGAGGGGCGACTCCGGTCGCAGCATGTCGGCCGGCTGTGTCTCTCTCCCGCTCGCACGCCTGGAACAATGGAAACCATGGTTAGTGACAGTGAACCTTTATAGCACATTGTGGCAGTTCATGAGTAACTAATTGTACAAGATAAATACACTCAAATATAACCGCTGATGTAAAGATCGGCGCGGGAGATGGTAAATCGCTCGACACTTTCGAAAAGTGACACGAATAACGAGTACAAAATAAGTCTCAAAAATCACAAAATTACTTTTATACTGTCTACACACCCCGACGACTGAAGAAATTGTTGTGGGTGTCTATGTCTGACTGATATCCGTGACACAATAGTTGATATTTTTATAGCAATTTATTCTTTTGCAATTTATTTTAAGTAAATAACACACTTAAATATTTCATCTCGTGTTCAGGCGGGACTCGAACCCACACCTTTCACAATCCGGGTGACTGTTCTACCAATTATATCACTGAACGCGTTAAGCCGACGAAATTTGTAAGTGCTTGATTCGACATGAGCTGTCGATAGTTGATCATATTATCCGTGACACAAGTTCTAAAGCTAGGAATCAGGTCAATTCATAATTGAGATTTTGGTATAATCATATGGCGGACCGAACAAGAACTCTGGCTAGGTGTTGCACTACATCTTGCGCAACATCGTCAGTACGCGGCTTTATATTCCATGTAGAATTTTGACAACAATGGAACTCCAGTTTAGAATGTCACCGGAGTGGGTACAGGTCTTTATACTACTCAGGTATTCTTCATATTGTTAATAGAGTTGGTTAGCGTGAGTGGTTTTATTAATTCGTTTAGTCTGGCAGTGCGCTCCTGACAGCCTGTCATCTTGTAACGAGGTAATTTATCATTGATGGCTAATCTCTTCGTTCTATGGTTTTTGTAATCGACGGGAAAATTTAGAGTTGTAGATAAAATATTAACAGATCCAAAAACGTAGAATTAGGAGAGGTTTTCTAAGGAATTGAAAATTATGCGACTACGAAGAGATAGTCTTATCAATAAAGTTGTTTTTCACATTGTAATACAATTGGATGAATTATTTAAAGTAAAAGAAACATACGTACAAGGACTTTTCTGATATAAAAAAAGGGTTTTATTTAAAGTTCCTACAAAATTAATAAATTTCTAACCTAATCTAACCTTTTTGCACACCAATAAATGCTAATTGCACATCAAAATCATAATCTGATGTGCAATTAGTATTTTTGGTGGACAAATAGGTAATTTTATAGGGTTAGTTTAATATACGAGTATATGTACCCTAAAAAAATAGCAGGGCATTTACTTTATTTGAGTCAATTTCTAAACTCCATAATACTCAAGACTGACATTAAGGTGACGGGTAGGGCACACTAGCGATGCCAATCGATTTTAATTTTTAGCCAATAAACCGAATCATTTTTAAACAATTTCGGGGTTACAACCTCTCGGCAAACACTTATACTATTCATTAAGTAACCATGCACTAATGTTGGGTCCAACGCTTACGCGAAAAATTAATTCACGACAAAAGCGGCCACTTTTGACGTGAATCAATCTTTCGCGTACAAAAACGGTTGTAACCCCGAAATTGTTTAAAATAGATCCGGTTTATTAGCTTAAAATTAAAATCGATTGGCGTCGCTAGTGTGCCCTACCCGTCACCTTAAAGACTCGATATTTGAAAAAATTGACATTTCACACGGCATCATTTGTTTGGTAAGTGTGATACAAATATCAGCCGTGAGAAATGTATAAACACAGATAAAAGTTATCATAGAAACCATGTTGAAACGTCATCCAATACATTTGTATCTTAAGGTCTGGGTTATCAGCAATACAACGTACGTGTTACATGAAAATGTACTTTACAATGGGAGAGATTAGATAGAAAATGCATTGCTTGACTAGGACACATTTTCCTATCTAGTGTCATATGAGTAAAGGTACGACCGATTCTGTCGGTAGAACTCAAACGCAACGAGTCAGCTGATGAAATTAAAATGTTATGAACTAGCACCTAGTCACAGACCTAGTGGTACAAAATCTGTTAATACCTCAAAAACACAGTCCCAATACTACACTCCGTAAAATATAGGTTCAATTCCATAGTTGTTTTATTACTATCGACCTAAAAATCATTTTTCTGTGACACCAATAGCTGTCATTCCAATCAAGCTACTTTTTTTTTGTATTATGGCGGTAGGAGTGGGATCCGCGTGGGCTGATGCATTTCAAAGGTTTTAAATTATACTCTGTTTGTTTAGGTAATTAACTAAAGGTAAACAACAAAAATGGCGTAGTTCAGGGATTTTCAACCTTTTATTCGAATCGTGATCTGTCATTTTAAGTAAAGTTCACAGTTGGCGACTATGCTGGAAACCCGACCATGTGAAATATCAGTGAAAAGTGATGCCGCACTACCGAGCAATATGACTTCTAGATTTAGTAGGGTTGTCCATTACTTTTGTCACAAGAAAGGTTTTGGACCACTGGTTTTTTAGATCCTTTTTGTGGGTACACTGTACTTTTAGAAATCAGTAAAAATAAATATTTACTCAATTGTTTGCAAGCTTAAAAATAATTTCGTCCGTGGTTAAATATAAGAATTGATAACAGAGAAAATGAGATTTAGATTCAGAATAATATATTTTTTGTTGCGTTTTGTGTCGCAATGAAAAATGGCCCTAAAAAGAACCCCTTTCAAGGTTTGTTTACATTTAGTTAAGTACCTAAACAAATGGAGTATAGAAGGTATCTAGTGGTTTTTAGTGAACCAATTTGGTCATTATTTGTGCAGTGAAGTGCCGCGAAGTGATCCTGATAATAAGAATCGTTGAATTGTATCGTTTTTAACACTACTATTTTGTGTCGAGTGAGTTGTCATGGGCTACTTGCTTGGGCATGGCTTGGTTGATTTTAAAACTCTATTAAAATATAATTTTCAAACCCGCAATTATTTTTACAGTGGTATCGGCAGATACCGTAGGTCGATGAAACGTAAAACACCGGCGTTATATTGAGTGAATGTGACTTTGGCTGACTTCGACTGTTGACTATCCATTTATTCTCAATAGTACGCTCTGACTTTAAGGACATAAAGAGTCGCAATTGTTCCTACGCACACAGTACCCAATTCTACATCCTGCGTTCTTAGATCTGTCAGATTGGTCGCTGTAGTCGACATCATTGTTAAAATATATTATTCAAATATTAAAAGCGTGATATGAATCACTTAGAGATTTACAACGACCTTTCTGCTAGCTTAATGAAATTTCACCTCGCGTGTTATTTATTGAGGAAGTCTTCCCGACAGTTATTTTATGTTTGCGTGTTTCAAGAGCGTTACTCACTAATATCTGAAATGTAGGAAATGTGTGTCAACATGTGTGAAATTCTATTACTTATTTAAATAAAAAAAAAATAGTTTATTGAACAACTTTAACATATGACAGAATGGGTTACAATATATTTTGGTTCTTAACTTAATAGGTAAAGTTGTGGCGAAAAGCGCGTCATATGCACTGGTTGCCATGATTTCTACACTAGGCTAGGCCTGTCACGTAGATAATCATTTAACACCGGTTACCACTTTACGTTATGCGACTTATGTCAACTACAGACGAATGCCAAATAGTATTTATTTTGAAATAATATTTAACTGTGATTCTAATTTTAACGTGCTACGCATATAACAAATGCATAATAATATCTATTACATAGGAAAGGACCTTGAGATGAACCTTTGAGAGGGTTTGTGCATGGGAGTATGTGTGTGTGTGCATGTGTGTAAGTGTTTCGGTGTCAAATCAAAGCTACAAACTAATGGTTGACATGATGATGCGCTCGGATCGCAAAGAAATTGCACCAGTCAATACGCTTTTCTTAAATACAAGTGACGGTTACGTATTTGATTAAAGGTTTAGTTTTATTTTTAATGGCCTTCGGCAAAGCTTATAAATATGTCTCAAGGTAGGTACGGAACTTAAGTAAAGTTCATATAACGGGGCTAAACGCGACGAAAATAAACAAATACATTGTAGTACAACCTGTGCGGATAAAGAATGAGATCAGAAATGGCGGCGCATCTATTCACTTCTCGCTCGCACACTATTTGCGTTTTTAATTTTAATTATTTTTTCCACTTTGTAGCATCAATACTTTAAAACTTAGTGACGCTGCGTAAAACGGAACATATTGTTGGTGTGAAAAAAAATACCACAGACCCATTTAACATTATGTCAAACAGCTGTCAACTTGTCTTTTCAAATTTTGATTGAATCTTTGATGTGTGTGATAATTCAAAAAAATCTTCATTTTGTAAGGAAGTGACGGTAAGATTTCATATTTATTGTAAAATAGATTGTGTACTTATTATGTTCCATTGCATATTTTCGAAAACAAATTACTATTAATCGAAAAAAGTAACATCAAACATGGTGGCAATAAACTTGCAATTACCAGTTCCGGTGTTATTCGATTTTGTTCGTAACTTTTAATTTCTTAAATTTTTTTAGACGATGAGTAAGAGAAATCAATTTCTGCGAGACAAACAAATCGAAGAAGAGCTAGAAAATATATTTCGTATACCAGATGGCTCTATTTCTGAAGACGATGAAGAAAATTTGTCGGATGCCGAGGGTACTAACGTTAATAGAAACTTGCTCTCTATATTAGTCGGTAAAGATGTAATGATAAGTTCAGCCGCAGTAGAAAGACAAGAGAGTCCCGTGTTGGCACAATCTCCTAGACCTTCAACATCCAGGGCTGTCAATGATTCTCCATTTGTAACTAGTATCAGCCTATAAACTGTCCCACTGCAGGGCAAAGGCCTCCATCATAGAAATCAAGTTATCGCTACTCTGATGGGATTAGGCTTAATCTCCACGCTTGCCAAATGCGGATTGGTGATCACAAACCCGAGCTATGTTCGAAAGATTCATCATCGTCGGATCATTTGTAACTACTAGAGTTCATTCACCTAGCTTGCCATTTCTGATCCCATTCTTTATCCGCACAGGTTGTACTTACTGCTTGACGTTTCGGTCGAAGTGTTACAACGGCGTCCGCCTAGAGCGGACTCTAATGTTGAAACAACACATTTAGCCCCGATTTATGAATTTTAGTATAATGCAACGCGAAAGTTAAAAAATAGTATATAAAGTTTTTTTTTTACATCATGGCAGGCAAACGAGCAGACGGCTCACCTGATGGTAAGTGAACACCATCTGTAACACACGGGGCATCACAGATGCGTTGCCGGCTCTTAAGGGAGGAATAAGCTCTTTTCTTGAAGATCACCAGGTTGTATCTGTTCGGAAACACCATCGTTGGTAGCTGATTCCATAGTTTTACTACGCGTAAAAGTGAAGTGATCAACGCAAATACCAGCCAATTCCATCAACAAACCATACGTGATCCTTGGCACGAGTACTGCTAATCTCGCTTTCGTACAGCAAACACTCACTTAACTATTTTATTATAGCTGTGATAAACAGTCATTGTTAATTAAATTCGCTATCTCCTCTATTTACTCTGCGCAACGTGGTAGTGCAGTAATAAAACTACAATTATATTACGCCATACGAGTAAAACAAAAATGACAGTAGATACATTTCGAAAAACGCTCGGATCTAGGTACACTCACAAACAACCAAATCGACTCAGGACCTAATTTTCATACAAACATACTAACTTCAGATGCATATAAATTCATGATGATGGTGTTTTCTATATATTATAAGTATGTATTTACAAAAGAAAAGTATTTTACGTATATATTTGTAATACCACTGTTGATTCTGATATCCGTAACACAGGTGCTTCAGCTACCTATCTCGGAGTCGGATCAATGTATGTGATGTTGTCAAATATTATATTATTATTATTATTATTATTATTATTATTATTATATTATATAAATATGAAAGTATATGTGCTTTAGTGATCATTTTAAAGTAAATCGATGGAAAAAAAGTTCTTCTTTTAATTCACATTCATCGTTTAACAAGCCTCCAGAAACATGCCATCATCATCATCATCATCAGCCCATTTAAGTCCCCACTGCTGGGGCACAGGCCTCCCTCAATCACATGAGGGGTAATTGCCATACTCACCACGCTTGGCAGACGGGTTGGCGAGGGTTTTGATATAAATGCAGAGTTTTCCTTCTCTGGGTGCTGATGATCATGCCAGCAGCTTCACCTTAGTCGCCTTTTACGACACCTCGGTAAGAGTGAGGGTGGCCTATTCTACTCTGCCGGGGACCACACGGCCAGAAAACATGCCAATTTTCTTAAAATTAGGATTGAGGAAGTTTTTTGTATTCCTCCATGTAATATTATGGGATGCAAAAATCAACCATAAGTTCCTATTTTTTTTAACGTTTCTGTAATGTGTTAAAATAATTAATTCCTCCTTTCCTCCTTCCTAAAATATGAATTCCTTCAAACGAAACGTGAAGGTGCATCTCGTGGGGCAGTATACCAACGGAGGTGATGCTTTGACATCGCTTCCGTTGTAATTGCAACTTGGGCTCTTCTCTTGCTTACCTCAGGCTGAGGAGAGCCAATATACTGAGCCTCTATAAAAAAAATGAAATTTGAACACTTATGAAATCGATTTACAATAAAATCATCACTAAAGTACAGATACTTTCATATTTATAGGACACTGAAATTTGTATCATCATCATCATCAGCCCATTTAAGTCCCCACAGCTGGGGCACGGACCTCCCTCACTAGTAATTGCCATACTCACCACGCTTGGTAGACGGGTTGGCGAGGGTTTTGATATACTTCACACGTTTTTGGCATACCTATATAGTGGCACGCATATCTCTTACTAGTTCCGCGAGGGCCTTCTACCCTAAATGTTAGCGACAGACCTCTTATATAATATCTATGTTTTTATAAGCATTTTATATTTGAATTTGACTGCCTCGATGGCGCAGTGGTTAGTGGGTCGCACTTTAAAGAGACTGCTGCGCAAGAGGTCCAGGATTCGATCTCCGGGTCGGGCCAAATAAAATTGTACCCTAGTTTTCGGTAAAATATTTTTAGTGGCAGAATGGAAGTACCCACGTGCTTCAGAAAGCACGTTAACCTGTTGGTCCTGTGCCCGATCCCTCTCCGGTGTGTCACTCTGGTGTCCCATCGGAATATGAGGGTAAGCGAACAGAGAACAAACACAAGTACACGTGTTTGTGCACACACTTGAGCACTATAATATATCCTACGTACGTGGCTGATCGTTCAGATTGGCTACCGTAGCCGTAATCGGTTGGAGGATATTATATTTGAATTGACCTTGTTCTTTTTGATATTCAAATTTTTACTTAGTGTGTTTTAAGTGTCATAGTGATAGGAAGGAAAATGATTTTGAAGTTGTGTGCAAAATTATGCCTTTCACGGCTGCTGCCGTACCCCTAGTGAGTCCTCATATCCTCATCGTAGTGCCGCTGCCACGGACATTACGGTGCCTCATATTTCCATCGTTAACACTAAAGCTTTGTTTTTCAGCGTAAGAATGTATTAAATTATTGTCAATTATTGTATTGCGTCTTGGTCCTGGTTGTGAGCGTATTTTGTTTCAATAACTCCCTCTTTCTTTTGCGTGTGTTTAAAAAAGCTCGTGGCCGTGTGGTCCCCGGTAGAGTAGAATAGGCCACCCTCACTCTTACCGAGGTGTCGTAAAAGGCGACTAAGGTAAAGCTGCTGGCACGATCATCAGCACCCAGAGAAGGAAAACACTGCATTTATATCTAAACCCTCGCCAACCCGTCTGCCAAGCGTGGTGAGTATGGCAATTACCCCTCATGTGATTGAGGGAGGCCCGTGCCCCAGCAGTGGGGACTTAAATGGGCTGATGATGATGATGAAAAAAGCTCGAATCTGTCATGCATGTACCAATATATATTCTATTCTATCTGCCACATAGTCCACACATATTTTAATATGTATTATACGTGTATATGCTTATAGCTATTTATTTACCTATACACTTACTCGCAACCGACCCGTTTGGAACAGTGGTAGTGGACGCTGCCTCTGATATAAGGGTTGCGGGTTCGATCCCCACACAGTATACACATTTGTGTGCATGAACATGTTTGTTTGTATTGGTCTAGGTGTTTGCTATGTATTGTAAGTATGTATTTACAAAAGAAAAGTATTATATGTATATATTGGTAATCCCACTGTTGATTCTGATATCCGTAACACAGGTGCTTGAGCTACCTATCTCGGAGTCAGATCAATGTATGTGATGTTGTGAAATATTTATTTAAAAAAAAAACCAAGTTCCACCAGAATACCTACCAGCGCTGCTGCGCGGCACCGCAGATAATGCGGTCGGGACCTGATTGATCACACACAACCACACCATCTCTTCTCGTATCGCCTCTCGTCTTTGTATCTGTGTCGTGTCGTGTCATCATGCCTATGTACTGTGTTTATTTTTTCTGTGTTGTGATGGTCAATACATGTATTTTCTTTCTTTCTTTCTATAGGTGGCCATGGACGGTCATTTCTTTCTTAAATCTGCACCCCAAGGTTTACTCAAAAGCTCACCACAGATTTAGGAAAGACCTAACAGTGTGAAAAAACACACCTTAAGAGGTTGAGAGGTCAGAAGTGATAATATGCGCATCCATTTTGACATTCATAAGTGTTCTGTATGGACCTGAATTGAATCAAGACTTCTTTATTATTATCACTCCCGTAGTAAAGCGCAAAAGTAATATTATAAATGGAGGCAAGTCTCGCCTTTGTTTTGTACTAATTTACAAATGATAGCTCTCGTTAGTCTTGCCTAGTGTGCTATTACATACTGTCGTAGAACGTAGGAACAAAGGGAAACCGTTGGTATAATTTGTCGCAATCGAGTACAATGCGCAGATGATACAGCGATATGTAGAATAGCGCTGAAGCTAATAAGGCTTTGTGCAAAATAACGACATTTCCATGTTTTGTTTTCATCTAAGAGCAAAATAAATATCAGTCAACATTTCAACATGGATGTTGAAATGTATTTTTCAACCTAAAGGATGTAGGCCTAATTCTTGGGCAGTTTTTATTCACTAAGCATCTTATATCATTATTATATCTTAAAAGGTTGTCGCCATTTGATATCGTTACTTTACTCCGCTCTTTGTAAGTCTCATCCATTTCTTTTGCGATCTTTCAATTTAACTCCTACCAGCCACTTTTCAATTACCCTTTGAGTTACATGAAGTTTGGTGGTCGACATACCAAACGGGTACTTTAAATAAGTACAAAAGATTCTATAAATAACTTATTATTTTTATAAGTTACTAGCTTTCGCCCGCACAGGTCGACCGCGTGGTGTTAGTTTTTGTTTATCCCACAGAAACCTAACATTTATCGAGATAAAAAGTATCGTATGTCCTTCAAAACCCTCAACTGCTTGGGACGACACAACGAGGTAAGGCTATTGTGGATACCAAGTCACGAGGGCAAATCACGAGGCACAGGAAACGAAAAGGCAGATGAGCTAGCAAGAAAGGGCTCTAAAGCAAAATACATTAGACCGGAACATTTTTTTGGACTGCCGAGCTGCACCATCAATATGGCCATCCGGCAATATGCGAAGAGCAAAACTAAGGAATGGAAGAAAAAACTAGGAATGAAACATTCAAAGACCTTCATAGGAGACAATACAAAGATATGGAAAACACATCTTCTTGGAGGCAATAGACAACAGACAAGGATGCTCATAGGAGCGTTAACAGGGCATTATGCAACGAACAAAATGCTGATGAAGATGAACATAACATCCAACAGCGACTGCAGAGCATGCAAGGAGGAGACGGAAACCATAGAACATCTTTTATGTGAATGCGACTTACTAACCAGAGGCACAATATGTCTTCTAGGTAACGCTTATCCTAAACCAGGAGACTCTTCAATCCGAAAGACATCGTGACGCTGATGAAACGAATCTTTCGTGAGTAGGAGCGCAAAAGATAGGATAGGTACAAAAGATATTTCAGGGTCGACGTGCCCCATGAAAAAGGCTCCTAAGAGATGAGATAAGATGATAGTATGTCCTTCCCCTGGTTCTAAGTTACCTATCCACCAATTTTCAGACAAATCGGTCCAGCCGTTCATAAGTTACAAATATTGTAACTAACACAACTTTCTTCTATAAATATAGATTAAACGAGATAAATCATTTAATTGGGTAAATGAACAATTTAAGAACGCTAACATTGGCAGTCAAAATTTTCTCTATAATTCATAAAAAATAACTCAATTATTTTTTAATTAACTTGCCAAACGACGCAAAGATGGAAAGCGCCCAATACATTAAAATTACATTCGAAAGATTGGAAAAATCTCATTAAACATAATAAATAACGGTAGATCCAGTAATGGTATGATCAGGGTCAGTGATTCTGAATCTGTTCTGATTAAGTACTACTTTGATTCTCTAATTTTTTCGTTGCAATACTGCCAGACCAACTGTTCAAGACTTGTACAGAATTATCTACCTGCTAGGTTAAATAATGGTAATAATATGCTTTTTATTATTCCTAGATTTTTTATAAAACTTTTTCATATCATACCTTGAACTTAAAGGTTTGAAGAGCAACCTAGACTGTATTTATCGGGAACTTTCGATATATTTTGAAATAAGATAGCTTATATATTAGAATAACACACAGGCTACAATTCATAAAGATATAGGGTACTATTTTTTATATCTATAGGTACTTTTTATAAAGAGGTAAATTCTACAGACAGCGGCAACGCTTATAGATAATCCGAAAACAAGAAACGCTTGCGCGTTGTAATCGACACTTAGCGCCATCTATTAGTATAAAGTAGAACTAATGTCCCGAAACGAAGTGAGGGCGGGCCAGTACTTAGTAATAAAATTATTTCTAAGTATAAAAGTGTATCAATCTAAAAACACCGTGGGATTATAACCATGGGAGAGCCACGCTTCGGCATGAATGGGCCGGCTCGACCGAAGTGATACGGCCTCACAGAAAACCAGTGTGAAGCAGCACTGTGCTATGTTTCGCTGTGTAAGTGAGTGTACCGGAGGCCCAATCCAGAGGGAAAGGGGGTTTTAAAGGTAGGCAGCGCACTTGTGACTCCACTGGTGTCGCGAGTGTCCATGGGCGGCGGCAATTGCTTACCATCAGGTGATCCATCTGCTCGTCTGCCACCTATCACATGAAAAAAAAACTTGTATTATTCGTATAAAGCAAAAAAAAAAACATTTAAAATTAAGAACCATAATTTAACTCCTGCTAACTTCGCACCTTCTCGCTTTGGGAACCAAGGCACATATTAGAGAAGATGTTTTACAAGATAATTTGGTAGAAAATTTCGAAATCTGAATACATTAAAGAACGTGAGATCGTCTGCTCCCAGAAACATTGCGATCATTATGAACATGACAATGGTTATTGCTAAGAAACTACAGCTATTATTTTCTTAGAAGAACATTATTATAAAGCCATAATGTTCAATGACAAAAGTGAAACTTAGTGATAAAGAGTAAAGATGATAATAGATCACACCACCCCATCCAATCCTATTTGTGAACATTTTCACGGAAATAGATACAAATTTTAGCCGTGTGGTCCCCGGCAGAGTAGAATAGGCCACCCTCACTCTTACCGAGGTGTCGTAAAACGCGACTAAGGTAAAGCTGCTGGCATGATCATCAGTACCCAGAGAAGGAAAACTCTGCATTTATATCAAAACCCTCGCCAACCCGTCTGCCAAGCGTGGTGAGTATGGAAACTACCCCTAATGTGATTGAGGGAGGCCCGTGCCCCAGCAGTGGGGACTTAAATGGGCTGACGATGATGAGATACAAATTTTGCGGGGATTTACTTTAGATAGAAGCCCTAAAACGAAACGGAATTTACGACCGCACCAGTCTCTACGTCCCTTCCACAATGCATCCCTTTTGTTTGGATACCTCCTCCTCATCGTAGCGTGTAGTAGAAAATACGACAAAAAAAACCTTAGCATTTTTATACGCGTTTCGAATAAAGAAAGAGAAAAAAGATGACACACATTTTTTAGTTTTCATTACTTATGTAAATGTGTTTTTATTAAAATATTTAATTTTTAAATTATGAATTAATATGCCGGAAGTGACGTAGTCCTGAGGCTCACAGTATTGTGATGTCGGTGCTATATGTGCAATAAAAAAAGTTTAGGTAAGTTACTTACTGTCACTGTCATTATTTTGTCTTGTCATTTTATTATCAGAGATTTTACTTTTTTTTTAAATCAACGTGAGCAAAAGCGTTTATTAATTTGTCATGTCGAGTGATGACGTCACAGGAGGATATTTACATTTTTTTTTTCTTCATAAATATCTCTTTAAAAATTCTGAAATTATTTTTCTTCAATTTCTACGAGTCTTATCTAGAAATTAATATTTTTCATTTCGGAAAATTATTTTTGTCGTATTGTCCATTCCCGGTTGTGTCCAAAGTTGGCGCTTTAGAGCCCGGGGTAGGTACGCTTAGACCATGATTCAGGATGAGGAGAGCCTGGAAATTACAATGAAGCGACTGCACTCTGATCTTCGAAACGTTCTAGAAACTATCAGAAATGTACAGGTTTACTCACTATGTTTTCTCTCACCGCCGAGCTAATGGTAGAAATATGCACACAGATTTGAAAAATCCAGAGGTGCATGCTCGGATTGCGACCCGGCATGGTGGGTGTGTCCTTATACACTGAGCTACCAGGATGGGGCAGGCATAATCTCGAATGACGACGGTGGCAGACGAGCAGACGAATCGCCTGATGGTAAGCGATTGCCGCCGCCCATAGACACTCGCGACACCAGTGGAGTCACAAGTGCGCTGCCAACCTTTAAAGCCATTGTACATTCTAGTAACATTGCAGTTCCTCAGCTTGGAGTTACCATCACATAACGATTGCAACATCATAGTGACAAATCAAATTCCTAGCGAGCAACACATTACCGGTTAAGACCTCGATAAAATCTCACAGCACAAATAAAAAGCTTATTTCGAAAACACTTTAACAATGGACTTGCTTCATACAAAACTAGGACCTGTGACAATTCCGACTGACGAAATTGAACGCTGCGAAAGGTAAGCTTCAAACAATACCTACTATCAATTAGTGAACCGACCGACCGGAGAACCGACAACTGGTCGACCGAAGAACCGATATCCTACCGACCGAAGATCCGACACCCGCTGGGGTTCAGAGTTCTATAATGAAAACTTCGTCGCGATGAACATTTTGTAGGACGCCCTCAGCACAAAGCTCGACGTTGAGGGAAAACATCGTGAGGAAACCTGCACGTTCCGGATACTCTCTGTAACGTGTAACCATGATCTGGGGGCACGGCAGTTCCTCCGCCAAGTCGAGCAAAAAAAAAGCGGCACGGACCGTACCATCCTTTCCTCGAAGCAATTCAGGCTTTTTTCGACCCCCCTTTTATTTCGTTGTGGATAAAACAAGAAGCCTGAATTTTTAGTAACTAATCAGGTATTGTATAAACACGGTACAACCCGTGCGGATAAAGAATGGGATCAGAAATGGCGTCGCATCTATTCACTTCTCGCTCGCACACTATTTGCGTCTATACTCGCACTCGTGGGGTGGCCGTGTGGTCCCGGCAGAGTAGAATAGGCCACCCTCACTCTTACTGAGGTGTCGTAAAAGGCGACTAAGGTAAAGCTGCTGGCATGATCATCAGCACCCAGAGAAGGAAAACTCTGCATTTATTATTTGTCTAGATAAATTAATATTGTAATAATTTCATGGCTGCTAAATTGTGTGTTATTTGTTTGCGTACCTATGTCAAATAAATAAACTCAAAAATAAGGTACCTACATGGTAGAAATCTTATTATTCTTAGCGTCTGCGAAAGTTAGAACACCATACTAAAGTATGGCAACTCCTTGATTAATGAATGCATATTCATAATCTGTTGATCGATCACACCTGAGAGAGCCTCCGAAGGAATCACCTGCAACCTAACACCTAATCAGAGTTGGTACTTTTCAAACATCGTTTTTTGTTCCTAAAATTAATTTTGAAAAATTGTATCTTCTAATGAATGTGATAATTCAAACCCAAATATTCTATATTTGTATAGGCTTTTTGTTTATGAACTATAATAGGCCAACAGGAAGTCGCAGCCGTGGCAGGCCCCCCACAAGGTGGACCGATAATCTGGTGAAGATCGCGGGAATCCATTGGATGCGGGCGCCACAGGACCGATCCTTGTGGAGAAATTGGGGGAGGCCTATTTCCAGCAGTGGACGTCTATTGGCTGAAATGATGATGATAATGAATAGGCCAACGCGTGACCACAATCTCACCTGATAGAAAGTGACGATAAGGTAACTTTGCCTAGACTCTAGGCGAACTCGTTAGAGTGAATAGGCCCTAGAAGATGCCTGTCCACTCTTGCCTTAAAGATGTTCCGATTGTAGAGGTCCGGAAAAACGGACCTTGGCAAGGAGTTCCATTCCTGAGCTGTCCGCATTATGAATTTTGGAGCGAATCGCTTCGTGCGGATAAGGGGTAAGCCAAAACAACGTATGGATGAAACAGCTCGCCGAGGCCTGTTGTCCGGTGATGAAATTGGATAGGGGCATAGGGGGATGAAATTACGCAGAACCTGCGCACACTCTCGCGAGGATACGCGAATTTTCATCAATAGGACGTTTTTAAGTGTTATCATCCGCAATCCGTATACCGACATGATTTCATTATTTTTTTATAGAAAAAGCATTTGATTTTAGAATTGAAAATTGAATCATCATGCCAACCCTGCCTAGAATTAAGTTTTTTGAACAGATAGGTACAGGAAAAAGTATCAAACGGATTTTCCTCAAGTCTTATTAAAAACGTGAGCGATGTTCGAAAAAAAACTATTTTCACATAGCAACTAACAGTCTGTTAGATCAATAAATCGTATAAATATTGTGTAGAGGTACTAGAAACATAAAAATCAAAGTTAACAAAGTGATTTAGTCATTTTTGTATATAAACCGCGAGAGAGAGAGAGAGAGAGAGAGAGAGAGAGTTGTACTCGTATGTAAATAAAAAAAAAACTGTCAAATATCACGTTTACATTACAAGGTAGCTAACTGAATAGCGTACAAACTACTCGTCAAATATGAATGGGCCTATTGAGAAAGAAGCGCGGCCATTGAGCCAATCTCACCGTAAATCGAAAACATGCGCAGACGCCATTGTCGCAATATTATACACCAAGAGCTGGTAAAATGAAAACCACTGACTACTTTTACTGTGAAAAGAATATAAATATTTTATGTCGCATACATCTGGTTAAATTAAACTTCCAATTGGACGCCTAGGGCGTTCGTTAAACGCCGACATCCGATCAAATGGCTGAAGAACTAGTCACGTCATCGACCACAACGTTTAACCAGATGGCTGAAAGTTTATCGCCACCATCATCAAATTGAAGGCCTAGACCGATAGTTGTTTGAACTAAAATCACTTGTATCAAACTTTTTATAAAAGCTTGCAGATGACTTACTTTTATTTAGCACATCCATGATATACAATTTTGATAAGATTATACTAGAATTTTACTTATGATTGCAGAACGAGATAATCCATCCATAACATTCACATGTGGCAGCGACCACATCTGTTTCCATATCTGTTTTGAGGATTACTAGCGCTGAAGTGGAGAAAAGCGGAACTAAATTTAAAACATTTGGCTGTCTTGATCAGTCACTTCAACTAGGCTAACTTTCAATTCGCCACGCTGTTAAATTTAGTAATTTAATTCTTATTATCGGCCTAGGCAGACCCGTCAATATGAATCAATAAGATCAATATCATCGACCAATCCAATAATCCTACTGTCAAAAAAGGCAGCAATTCTTTCTCTACTGAGCCCGGGTGGGTTCGTTTATTTAATGATAACTTCCGAAGTAGAGAAAATGCAAGCGTACAAATTCAATGTAAAAAAGTCAGTATGAACAGTAAATCTTTGACTACTGCCACCCTGACTATAACGACTATAGTGTTGGCTGCCCGTTCTATTCAGCGTCTCTTGCGCACATCGGCGCACATAAACAGGCCACATTAAACACATACCGCACTAGTTCGCGAATATCGACTAATTTCAGTACCTGTAAACATATTTAGTGATGGGAACAAATATATCGATGTGATAATATACAGTTTCGCGTTGAATCTGATTTCCACTCAAAAAATATGCATGTAAAATGTTGCCTCGTCCAGAGCTCACCATAGTTTAGGGGACACTCTCAAAAAGTTAAAAAATCTCGTGTCGAGACAAAATATCAAGTTCAATCACTCCACACCTTAGTCAAAATAAGTGACTTGTCCATATTCGTTACATTTACATACACAGGGCACAGGCACTTCTTTACAATACGTTTTTTTATTGTAGGTAGACGAGCTTGCGGCCCATCTGACTGTGAACGGTAACCGCCGCTCATAGACATCAACAATGCCGGAGCACAGTCATGCCGCTGCCTACCGTGAGAGAAGAACTCTTTTCAAACCTCGTTTAACCTCGTTAGGTATTGTAGTAACGGAACTTATGATTAGTATCTCTTCTAAAGTATTTATTTCTTACTTTTCGCAATAAAAAAATCAATGGATGCACAAGATTGCGGGAGGAGTAGAAGTAAAACAGTGGACACCTGGCTCCGGAGCGACAGCAACAGACGCAACCAAACGCAAAATAAGCGCAAAACGCTAAGATGATGATCGATATTCGAAATAAACGGGGGAACCCACACTACCTTATACACTCACTCCCGCTTCAATAGGACTTTATGACGCCCATAGCACTTTGATTGACGTTTTAATGCTAGTTTACGTGGGGCTGTTAATAGTATCCTACGAGAAAAGCCCACGAATAGGTACAATTTCTTGTAATATAACTTTCTGCCACACTCAGAGTCGTTGATTAACTTAGTTGGCTACTTAAGAAAAAATATTGACACTTATTTTGATACGCATAAAGACTACCGATAAAGTTAATGAACATAAGCTTAAATGACGTCTCTGAGTGCGGCCGCTAGATTTGTATATTTGGTATACTTACAAAGATAAGGCTTAAGAGGAAAAACAGGCAGCGCAACGACCTGAGTGGAGGCACGTCGTCCATCAAAAGGTGCAAAAGTTTGAAGAAGTGAGGAGGGCAAACTTGGACAAAAGGCGAGATGACCTTAAGGTACGCCCACCTGCAGCCATCCTCTATAACTACTGATGTGGTGTGCTAACGTGTTTCCTCTGTGGGCGCACGTTCAGCGCTAAGATTGGTGACGTCAGTCACTGGAAAGCACACCAGAGGTCAAGAATACCTTAGTCCTCAAATTGAACATTTCTATGCTTACACAAAGTGGTCGCTGTAGCCGAACTCGGCTGGGAAGGCATCATCATCATACACACCAATGGTGACAGGAGCTTGAGGGTTGGGGATTGTATGGCAATCGATTGCCGAATTGCAAGACCAGAGGAGTCGCTAATACGCTGACAAACTTTTAATTTTACGTCCCCCCGGATAGGGCCGTCGGTATCCTCACTCACACGGCGAAATTCTTCTTCATGATGGTTTTCTATGAGGCCGTGGTATCAGTCCGGTCGAAACGTGGCTCTACCCTGGTTAGTTCCACTTCATCATCAAGTTGAAGCGTTTTCTCTGTGTGAAACAGCACTGAAAGGTGTTGTTAGTGATCAGCAACAAATGCCACGAACCGCTTTATAGTTATTCGCACTCTTTTGTAATCCATGTTTATTTTTTTATTTCTTCTCCTTTATGTCAAACTAGTGGCCCGCCCTCACTTCATTTCGGGACATTAGTTCCACTTCATACCAATAGATGGCGCCAGATGTTGATTACATCGTACTAGCGTTTCGTGTTTCGGATTACCTATAATCGATGCAGCTGTCTATAGGATTTACCTCTTTATAAACAGTATAGATGATGTCAAATAAACCAGTTGCATTGAAAAAGTTTCTCTTAGGGGGGATTCGACCAACTTGACAGTTTTAACTTGACTTTTAACACTTTATACATTTTAAATTACATTTTATAACAGTACACTCGAAGAAAGGGGTGATCTATGGGGTTTTAATTTACCGAAGTCGGCGCCTAATCCTTGTTGAATAATTGAATGTTGTTTATTAAATTACAAGATAGTATTTATCGCCGACTTCGGTAACACCTTTTCTCGAGTGTACTATTATAAAGTGTTATTTTAAGTGTATAAAGTGATAAAAATATTATTTTACACATTTTAGCTTCGTGGTTTTAGAAGGCGGTTTTTTTCGCAGATTTTTTTTTTTGTTAAGTAGAGTTATAAAGATAAGATAAGAGTTCTTTATTGGCTACAGAACACAAATCAAACATGAGTGACATAAATATATAACAAATTCTGTAGCCAACAAGGCCCAACCTCAGCATTTGCTGCAGTGGCCGAAGCCGCTGCAGCGCTGGTTTTCAGGCAGAGCCTTGGGCGACGTACGTGCACACATACATAACATACAATAGGAAGAAAGAAGAAGGACAAAACAAGGAAAAATAATAATAATAATAAATAAAAAATCAATATCATGTAATGTCAATAACAGCTGTGACAATTTGAATTACCTAGGATATTGCTAATTCTGTAAATATTTACGCTCTAACGATTTACCATTGGAATTAGGCGTTGACTGTTGAATTAGTAGTTGGTAGGACGGATTTTTATTTTAATAGACTTATCGTTGGATAAAATTGGTCAAATCCACCCTTATAGGAATATGAGAGGACGTTATTCTGAGTCGAAGATAACTTATCGATAATGAATCCCAACATTAAATAACCAATGTTTTATAGCCCTCATACAAACAAACGGCCACTCTTATTACCCAGTAAACACCGCAGAATATAATATTAATACACACTTCAATTTTATTTGCCGGCCGTCAACGTAACGCGGACGGGTGCGTGGGCGCATTTAAGTATTAGATATTAGTGTTGTTCGAACACAACGTGGACCGGTAATCAAGACTTACGAGTTTTTAAATATGATAGATTTTTATACCAAATATGTTGTATTATATAGTTATGTATCTATATTTAGTCATATTATATATTACTCACATGTATGTTTATGGATATAAGTTTATTTAGCCATTTTCTGCATCGCCTAATGGTTGACTGGTAGAGAATGCTGTACAGCATTAAGTCCGCCAATTGTACATTATTTTCTTGTGCAATAAAGAATAAATAAATAAATAAATATGTGGGAAACCTAGGCAGTCTCCAGGAAATCTTCAGCAACACCGAGGCGCATCAGCGCCAGCCGCATTCTTCAAGGAAACCTATCAAGGTTTCCTTGAAGAACTCGGCTGGTTGGAGTGACACCGGCCGACTTCACCCTCCGCACGCGAAATGGGCACAACATGCTGCCTGATAGCGGAAAAGCCCGCACGAAGAAGAAGAAGAAGATACCAAATATGTAACGAAGAAACTTGGAAACTACAAGAATTATTTAGAAAAATCTTATAAACATCAGTAACTTTTACCTTTTGACTTAAAGATTGACTATTAACTCACACATGGTGAACTTCAAGAGCTTAGTCCGCAACGCATCTGTGATGCCTCATGTGCAGCAGATGTCCATGAGCGGCGGAAATCACTTATTATCACGTGAGAAAGTTAAAAAAAATGGTGTACGTACGGCGTCACGTCAAGTTAGGGTAACTTGACGTGTTGACCTTTGGACCGTACTTATATCTGGGGCACAAGTGCTATTTTTCCACTCCAGGAGGGTAACTTGATCTGACGCTGACTGTACATCACTGATAGATTCTGTGACGCATGATAAATATGAAAACTACAATAATGCCTGGTTCGATTATTCCCAGTATCAGGTCTATGTGTACTGACGCCCCCGGCTATCGACATCTAGTACGGTTATCATCAAAAATAGATTAACACCATGTCGAAGTAACACATTATACGAACCCCTTGGAAACTGCATATAATAGGCAGAAAAGTTACTTTGACATGGTACTAAAGTGTTGAGCTACTTTTGAAGTTGCTACGTAACTACTCTCAGTACTGGGAAGTAATCGTTTTTTTTTTCAACGGACACCCACAAAACCAGTGAAGTCAGGTGCGCTGCTAATCATTTAACTACCCTTCCTCTACGAATGGACCTCCGGTACCCTCACTCACTCACCTCACTCAATGTGATTCATCGTCAGCCCATTTAAGTCCCCACTGCTGGGGCACGGGCCTCCCTCAATCACATGAGGGGTAATTGCCATACTCACCACGCTTGGCAGACGGGTTGGCGAGGGTTTTGCCAGCAGCTTTACCTTAGTCGCCTTTTACGACACCTCGGTAAGAGTGAGGGTGGCCTATTCTACTCTGCCGGGGACCACACACGGCAAACGGCATTCAATGTGATTGTCTGGCGCATTTACAAATTTTACATTCATTGATTTCATTCATTCATTCATTTATTCTAACCAGAAAATTATAGATTACACTGGCACATCCGCCTTGGTGCATCAAGGGTCATATCCACAGAGGTCGTATTTGTTAATTAGCACACATGACCCACGTGGCAGTGGGCTTGCCACTCGACAGAGCGAGATAGCTGAGAAAGGTTATCTCTGGACCTTGTCTGTCGTCACAACAGTTCCTGCCAAGAGCGACGACCTAACCTAGCGAAGAACGTGAGCAACTTATAAATGTAATCATACAACTTTTAGGAGAGTCATGCTACGGCATGAATGGTCCGGCTCGACCGAAGTGATACCAAGGCGTCACACAAAACCAGCATAAAGCAGCGCCTTCGCCTGTGTCCTGCCGAGTGAGGGTACCGAAGGCTCAATCCAGGGGGAAGGAGAGTTTAGACGATGGCAGCATACGGCGTGGGTTCATCAATCCCTGTTCTAAGCCGGCATAAACCGATCTCTAGTAACAGCACAACACTATTTCAGGGACACAACTACAGCGGGAACCAACGCTAGGTCCTAGAGATAATGTTTACATTGACGTGCGTAACCGAGGTGTTTGTTTACCTGCTCTGTCATTTGTGCATCAAATCATCACTGTTCTGTGTAAATAAAACAAATGCCTTGGTTTACGAGTGGTTTCGTACTGTTTTACTCTAAAGTGTGCTGTTTTATTTTAAATAACAACCTATTAGTAGTGTTGTACGAAGGGAGGTCAAAAAGTTCGCGGAATGTAGGGGTTAGGGGGGGGGGGGGGTAGCTTTTCTCGTCCAGGTAGGTACTAGTTGGGTCGTGGCGCCCGTTTGGGTAATAGGTTCGTCCTACAGCCCACGACGCCTTCCCATTTAAGGGCGATAAGGGAAAACCGCTGGGGTTTAGTCGGTATGCCTCTGCCCCCGCCAGAGGAGAGCCCGACATAACCCTCCTGCTCCCCAGCAGGAGGGTATGCATAAGGCGCCGCCACTAGGCGGCGACGTCGGCCATTGCACTACGGGCCGGCTGCATTCCCCAGCGAGAAGAAAAAAAAAGTAGGTACTAGTTAAGCAACTCATTAACACTATATGTATATACCAAGTTTAAACCTAATCGGGTCATCAACTTTTAAGTTATTGACCTGTAAAATCCAGTAAATGACAAGCCAGGATCGGAAATATCCATCAAAAGAAATATTGGATCTGGCAACCCTAGGTGGAGGTCACACACAGAGCAGACGCTCTGCCGGTGTATGTATATCTCGTAGCCTTGTTTTTTTTCTCCTAGCCTAGTTTGAATTGAAATACCGATTAATGAATAATGTAATAATTTCCACTGTAATTTAGTATCTACAGTTCCAACTATTGTACAGAAATAGACGTGAATTTCGTTTGACGTCAGTATCACGGTTAGGAATAGAAAATATCTAATTCTCTCTACACATTAATTTCCTTGATCGCGTGATTTCGAACTCAATGTTCTGAATTACAGCATTTTTATTTGAAAGGTGAAAGTGTAAAGAGTTTCTTACATTACATCTTATTTGTGAATATGACGTATAATCAAGAATTTCATCAGTAATAAGTACCTACGTTACTGACGAATCTAGATTAGATTGTAATAGCCTAAGAGCCTACGACGGCCAGACTTTCGTAATTTTATAAAAGCTGTAAGTTTCTCTATATACGTCCTCTACCACAGGTAAGAACAACCTAGCGTACAAAAAAGTACTTAACCACAACCCGATCTGTTACAAATTACTTTCTAAGATATTTTTTTATTGCGGAAAATAAGCAGACGTGCTTGCGGCCCATCTGATTGTAAATGGTAATCCGCCGCTCATAGACATCAATGAACAATACCGGAGCACAAGTCATACCGCTGCGTAAAGACGAAAGAAGAACTCTTTCTAGCATCATCAGCCTGTCTCAGCCCATTGCTGGATATAGGTCTCCCCCAATGTCTGCCATTTAACCCTGTCTTCGGCTTGACGCATCCAGTCTATACCATATTTGAAAATGACCCCTGGGTCCTATGTGAAATGGAATAATGAATGGACCTTATACATGAAAGGACGTAGGTTCGATTCCAATTCTTAACACATTCGTGTGGTGAACTTGAGATTGATAATATTATAACACAAAGTGCTTAAACTAGGAGTCGAGTCAGTGTGTGTGCTGTTGTCTGGTAATATATTTATTATCTAAAGATACGGACTACCACACGTCAATATATAAAAATCCAATCGATTCTCACTTTAATGACAAACACGATAAATTGAGGATTAACGTAACAATTCGAACAGCCGGTGGTCTCAGTAACACATCTGCCAAGATGACCTTTGTAGAAGCCAACTACATAGCAGTTATCAGTACTGACATAATAATTGTCAGTGACACTACTGCAACAACGGGAAAACTGGACGGTTACATAACTGATCTAAGCATTGTTGGGTTTCCAAGTTCAATTATATTAGCAGGTAAATAGATTATGGTAAAGTTAGATCAATCAATCGTCAATCTGTGTCCGCCATCTGTCTAATTGATATTCATAAATACCTGGCCCATTGTGTATTGTTAGCTTTTCTGTGAATATTACGAATTAATAACGTTTTGATATTTACTTTATCTCATTAATTTAGTCAAAGAATTATCCCAAGTTTTACCCGGCGAATTTGTTACGTATTGGCTATCGTAGCTATTTATTATTTGTGAAGAAGTTTTTGGCATAACAGAAACAAAAAACTTTCTAAAGTATCTTGGTCCACATAAACAATCAACAGCACACTATTGATTCTTATGACTTTTGAAATAAAGTTCAACATTGTGAAGTTTCAATTAGGTGACTGATGGTACAGACAGCCACACATCAATCACTACAACAAAACCGTACCGTAACAGACGAGAAAATTCCTTTTTCGAGACGGTTTCGCTGTCGTTACAAGACTTGATTGAGATACCATATTGTAATATTGATCGTGAGTGGGTTTAACCTAGAACAATACCCACATCTCTACGGTGATCATAGTGAAATTCCGCCCATACATCGCCATAATTGTTTACGCAACAGTGGTCATAATGGTGCATTTTGTTATTATGCCGGCCGTTGCGTCATCCGATAAGAAAATTGAAAGTCGTCAACATCAACAATAACTTTCACCACACGTGTACAGCGAACACGATAACCGTGAGGCGACACACACTCACACACGACGCGATCGCTAAACCGCATTTTAGCGGGCAGCTCAAATTTTATGAAGGTATTCGAACTTTTAACAAGTTATTCTAAAATTCTTATATCGGGGCTAGACGGACGAAAATAAACAAGTACATTGTAGTACTTACTGTTTGACGTTTCGTCAGCGTTTCAACGGGGGTAGTCACAAGTGGACCCTTAAGGAGACGCATCACGTAACTAGCGCCGCCACTAGTGCCAGTGGCCACTTTTAGCAATTATAAAATTCTGATTAGTTGTAGGAAGAAATTGTAACATAATTTTGTCTCGTAAAATTCTTAATACTTTCCTTTATCGATTCACCGTTGCAAAAAAACTCTTATGATCGCCACAATCAATGCAAATCTATTGGCGGCGCTAGTTTCGTCGAAGCGAAGAAGAAGTTCTAAAGAAATACAGCGGCTTGATGAAACTAGCTTGGACTGATGCTGTGAGCATACTCTGTGATACTTGTGCGATCAAAAGATGAGTATATGTGGAGTATGTCCTTTTTTATATGATAGGTAGGTATATATTGCAGACGACGACGACGACGTATATATTGACGATAGAACCGGCAGACGAAATCCGGGTCGTCCAGTGTCACGATGGGTCGATGAGGTCCTTAAGATCGTGGGGACTATATGGATCCGAGCGGCTCAAGACCGGGTACATTGGCGGTGACATTAAAGGAAAGGAGGCCTATACTCAGCAATAGGTACTACCGGGCTGATGATGATGATGATATTGCAGACGAGCAGACAGATCACCTCCGCAACACTAAACTCCCCCAAATAAGACCTACGGTACAGTGTCCCTCAGCGGAAAACAGCGCAGGGTGCTCCACGCCGGTTTTCTGTGAGGCTGTAGAATCATCACTCCGGTTGATACGGCACATTTATACCGAATTACTTTACTTTTAATACCTTTGACTTATATTAAAAGTCTCTTGTTTGTTTTATCATCGAAGCCTAAGATGAATAGTGCTTATAATTTTTCGGTTCCTGAATAAAACAAGGCCAACAGCATACAATTTCTAGACTGTTTCCGTGGGAATCCGTATATGAATCACGTCAAAAACTTGATATGATTCCATAAAGATTTCGACGAACTACTAAGACATTTTACTGTCATCTATTTCACTGTGCCAATGGTTCACCATGCGAAGCGCTCATTGCCATGACTTGGTTACTGCGCATTCACGAATGGTATCTTCTTGAAAAAAAAAAGCGATTTAACTTACTTTCGTTTTTGTGGTGCTGTGCCAGACGTGTAATGCCATCAGAGCCAAGTGAGTGTAGCGTGGTGAATGTAGGATGGTGTACTTACTTTTTTGTACTAAGTGAAGAAAGTAAGAAATAAGCTAACGACTGGTCTGAGGAAAAGCGATTAGCTTAATATAGAAGACTCAGGGACCTTCAAGAGAAGAGCGTACTCTTTTTTTACCCGACTACGGCAAAGCAAAAGGAGGGTTATGATTTTGACAGGCTATGTATGTATGTATGTATGTATGTATGTATGTATGTATGTATGTTCATCTGTTTCCACGTAACTTCTTAACTACTTATCAGAATTCGACAAATGACATATCATTATAAGCGTCTTGATCGTCCGCTGGTTATAGGCTATATGAAGTTTCACAAAATCTAATGTGGCGCCCTCTAGCGGACAAAACATACAGAGTAAAAAAATAAAGTTATGATAAATATGCCGTGTTTGGTATCATTTGAAAGCGCTTGACTTGTACATTTTGAATATATATATATATATTACTAGCACTTGGACACCAAAATAGTACAAATAAAATAAAAGTAAAAAAACTAAAACCCAACTACGACAAAAAACGTCGCTGAAAAAGTATAAAACAAGCCTTCGTTGTCAATTTATGCAATATTCACTATGTAGAGATAAAATTTCATGTTTGGAAAGGCGTAGTCACACGTTAAATATTGACAACGTGTGACTGCGGATTTCCAAACATGAAATTTTATCTCTACATAGTGAATATTGCATAAATTGACAACGAAGGCTTGTTTTATACTTTTTCAGCGACGTTTTTTGTCGTAGTTGGGTTTTAGTTTTTTTACTTTTATTTTTTAAAAGACTGGCAACACATTAGCGATCTTTCTGCTTTCGCTGATGTTCATGGGCGG
Source organism: Marasmia exigua (assembly GCA_019059595.1). Taxonomy (NCBI): domain Eukaryota; kingdom Metazoa; phylum Arthropoda; class Insecta; order Lepidoptera; family Crambidae; genus Marasmia; species Marasmia exigua. The sequence continues at coordinate 1,987,818 of CM032478.1, read as the reverse complement.
CGTTGATTACTTTCCGTCAGATGACTCGCTTGTTCGTATATCGCCTTTAGCATAAAAAAAGAACATAGCTCTGCCAGACCGGACTTTTAGGAAGGAGTAAGCTCGTCTCTTGAAGTTTCCTAAGCCGTCAGGAAATATCTCTGCAGCCAATCTGTTCTACAAAACTGATGTACGACGTGAGAAATGTATCATTCAGTGTGTTCCGTGTACTTAGTGTAAGTTTATGTAACTGAAGTTTGTATCGTGTTGTGATATCCAAAATATTGAATGAATCTATTATATTCTAAATGCACAGTTCTGGACTGCCATCCATCTAATAAAGATCCTGAGGATGGAACGACAGGCGCTCGCGTGGTCTTATCTCATCTCAACGTGTAATTCTCGTTTGGATCCAAAGCTGTCGCTATCTCAGGGTACGCTTAAGACCATGATTCAGGATTTGGAGAGTCTGGTAATTACAATGAAGCAATTTTTCCTTCTAACATTCGCAACTCTTTAATAGAGGAACCAAACCAACTGAATCATCATACACGTTCAGAAAACTATCTTAAAATGTGCCGGTTTCCTCAGGATGTTTTTCCTTAGCGCCGAGCTAATGGTAGGCAGAGGTGCTTGCCCGGATTCAAACCTACGACCTCCCTTATGAAAGGTGCACTACCTTATCCACTGACTGCCATCGCGTTAGTCGCTTGCGATACGGTCATCGATGTATGACAGTCGAGCAGACGGATCACCTATGAGTACGCGAATGCCGCCGCCCATGGACACACCCGCAACACCAGTGGAGTCACAAGTGCGTTGCCAACCTTTAAACCCCCCGATTCAACTTCCGGTACCCTCACTCACTCGGCGTAACACAGCGCAGACGCTGTTTCACGCCGGTTTTCTGTGTTACTCTGGTCGAGACGGCCCATACCACACTGTCATCCAACACGATATGTAGGAATTCAGCTGGTAGGCAGCTCGAAATGTCTGCACTCGGTCAGTACTTTCATTAATCTACCTTATCTTGTTAATGCGCCGGCTGACTGGTCACTGTCACATGTCAGTTATGAGCCAGTTAATATACACACCACTTGAACTGAAATATAATCTAATATCACTAATGAGGTCTTCGAGTCACCACTCAACAAGTGACTTTTTTTTATGTCGTAGGTGGCAGACTAGCAGACGGATCATCTGATGGCAAGCGATTGTCGCCGCCCATGGACACCCTCGACACCAGTGCAGTCACAAGTGCGCTGCCGACCTTTAAACTCCCCTTTACCCCGAATTGGGTATCCGGTACCCTCAAGCAGCGAAACACAGCACAATGCTGCTTCACGCCGGTTTTCTGTGAGGCCGTAGTATCACTCCGGTAGAGCCGGCCCATCCATGCCGAAGCGTGGCTCTCCCACGGTCAACATTTGCATATGCACGACAGACCAAGGCGTTTTTTATGTGAAACGGAGGCAAATCAGCAGGCAGGTCGCCTGATGGTACCTGATCGATCACTGCCGCCCATGAACATCCCCTACACCAGGAGTGAAGACACGTATCCTTAGGTCCATTTCTTTAAGACTTCAATATCACATCGGTTCGGAAATACCGCTTAGAGAAGTTGATAAAATAATTAGGCCCGATGAATCTATGGTTTTTTATAGAATGACAGCGCTATAACATAGTTTTAGGATTGGATTAAGGTTGGTCGAATCGGCCCTTAGGGTCTTACTACCGCACTCAGAGCCGTCAAATCAACTTTAATTGGTACTTAAGAAAAAATATTGTCACTTATTTCAATATGCATACTTTCCATAATTAAGTAACTGAACATTTAGCTTAATTGAAGTCTCTGAGTGCGGCAGTTATTCATAAATATCTGTTAAAGCTCTGTTGAATAAAATGGTGTAAAAATTGTGGTATAAAACAGTTTTCATTCTTTATTCGAAAAAATTTCGGATGAAGATAGTAGTAAATAGTTTTTGTTTCAAACGCCAAAACTGCGCTAGAACACCGTTTTAGCTAGCAAAGGCATATTGAACGTTTATAAATTAAAGCCCTTAATTTTTTCATTCCTTTTGCGAACTCTTTCCCCCCTAGTTTTCGTTTCAATTTTTCTGCTCTATAACAACACTAAATCCACTTCATTCAAATGGATCTCATGTGATCCAACTAGTTAGGTATACATTTTAAAGCACTTTTGATTTAAATCGTCCACTTAAAGACAAATCATGCGCAATTTGATCTTTACCTACCGACCGTTATTTTAACTGCTTTATTGTATGAGGAAATGAGCGGCTGCAATTTCCTTTAAGTGCCTATACAAGCACATACATATGTATCGCAGTATCAGCCTATAAACTGTCCCACTGCAGGGCATAGGCCTCCATCATAGAAATCAAGTTATCGCTACTATGATGGGATTAGGCTTAACCACAGGCATGCCAAATGCGGATTGGTGATCACAAACCCGACTTAGGTCCGAAACATTAGAAACGTACTTTTCGCTCGACCCGGGAATCGAACCCAGGAGCCTGAGATCACGGCTAGCTATGTAAAACACTAGACCAATAGGGCGTCATACGTCGCAGCCATCTGGTTAAATTAGACATCCAATCGGACGGCTAGGGCGTTCGTCAAACGCCCGCATTTAAATCAAATGGCTGCAGAACAACTAGCTATGACGTTGACCGTAACGTTTAACCAGATGACTGAACGTTTGTCGCCACTATCGTCCAATTAGTTAGATCCCAAGACCGATAGTTGTATGAACTAAAATCACTCAGCTCAACCTTTTCGTAAAAAATTCCGGACGACGTACTATTGGCACTTCCATGTTTATTTTTCCAAGTTTGTAGAGTTTTGACAATTACACTTCAACTTAAAAAACGAGATAATATTTTCGCTGCAGACGCCATATTTGTTTCGATGATTACTAGCGCTGCAGTGGAGAAAAGCGGAAACAAATTTTAATCACTTCGCCGAGTTTAGAATCGGTCATTTCGAATAGGCTAACTTTCAAGGCGCCAAGCTGTCAAAAGTTGAGTGATTTACGTTCTAACAACTATCGGCCTACGCATACTATTGGGTGCCGGCTATTAACAAACGTCCTAGGCGTCCAATTGGATGGCTAATTTAACCAGATGGTTCCGACACATACACAAGGGACATAGTATTCTGTACAAATAGTAAAGGAACACGTGACGTGAGCATTTGAAATGAATTTACAATCAACAGTTTTGATCACATTGCAGAAGAATAAAGAAATACCCCGTCTTTGCTTCGTTTGGGAATTTGATTTTAAAGTGGACCAATAGATGGTGTTTGGAGTCGATTACATGGCGCTAGTGTTTCGTGTTTTCTATTAATTGTAGCTATATTTATACCTCTTTATTAAGAGTACAGATTGCTATCTAGCTAAATAAATCTCATAACACGAAACATACCATTATGATGAGTTGATTGGTGATCTGTCTGGTTCCTCCGCCTGAAAAAGGCAAAAGGACGCTTGAAAATAAAACCGTTTTTCGATATCCAATTTTATAAACAACAATTGAAAGCTATTTCGATCAATGAAAAACTGTTTAAAAGTAAATTGGTTATCATTATCTCTAGAGTGTCAATCTGAGTGCTGTTTTCTTGGCAGAAAACTACATTCCGAATATTTATAAGTGTTCCGTATGGACCTGAATTGAATAAACTATTTTCCTTATTTATTTTTCCATTTTCTAAAGCTGTCGCTTCGGAGCCCAGGGCTACGATTGGACCATGATCCAGGAGATGTGTAGTCTGGTAATTAAAATGAAGCGACTACCGTCTGACAGGGTCCCTTTAACAGGAAAACTGAGCCAACTCAATATGGTCACATGTTCAGAATAAATTCCGAAACGTATAGGCTTCCCTGTTCCCCTCACCAACGAGCTAGTGGTAGAAATACGCACATAGAATTGAAAAAAAAAGAGGAAGGAACTATTCGAACTTTAATCGACGCCCAGCGCCATCTATTGGCCAAATTTGAAACAAATAAGTGCCGAAATGAAGTGAGGGCGGGACTCTTGCTTTATATTTATTTTATTTGTACCTATCTCGGAGTCAAATCAATGTATGTCATGTTTCGAAATATTTATTTATTTATTTTCTTTTATATTTCTACCATTAGCTCGGCGGTGAGGTAAAACATAGTGAGGAAACCTTCACATCTCGGATAGTTTGTCAAAAAAGTGGATACCTACAATATTTGAGATGATTCTGAACGTATAACCATGATTTAGTTGATCTGATGTCCATGTTAAAGGGTTGCGAAGGTCAGACCAGACTTCCTGAATCCATACCCTCCACTCCATTCCATACCCACGGGTGGTTGCGCCCCGGGAGTTTTAGTGGGTATGCTCTCAGGTCGCTTCTTGTTAGAAGCGGTCCGGAGGGTGAGTTTCACAGTACCCTGTCGCCCCCCGGCGGCAGGGTCTGCGTAATGCATTTCTCCCGGGAAACCAAAAAAAAGACTTCCTGAATCCTAGATCATGGTCCAAGCGTACACCAATTACACGCTAAGATGAGAAGGAGTGGTAACAGTAAACCACATCGCATCAGCTTTCACCGCGACGCACCGTATTTCTTGTCTAGATAAACGGCCAGTTTCACGGTCCATTTCCATCCGCTCGCGCGTTTATGACTGTGGGGGGAGTGCTCTATGAGACTATTCTTGAGATGGAATTGTGGCCAGATCGTAGAAAAAGCCGGACAATTCAACCAGTTTAGCCGGGCATTTGAGTAAATTTATAGCCGGACAATCCAACCAATTTAGCCGGACATTGGAGTAAATTTATAGAACTAACTAATTACACATTTTTCAAAGCCAATAGTTACGATATTAAAAGAATGCTAACGTGTTGTCAAAATTGATTTTAGTTTTAATTAACTTATTAATTAATTGATTTAGGTGTTTGTATGTATTGTAAGTATGTATTTACAAAAGAAAAGTACTAAGGATATGTATATATTTGTAATTCCGCTGTTGGTTCTGATATCCTGTCCTGCTGAGCGGCCGCCTGTTTGGCACATACAGGGATAATGTTGTCCTACTTTTCGTCATTACTTATGTCTAGGTTATGTTTTTTATTAAGTTTCCCTGTTTTGTATTGTGCCAAATAAATTTATCATTCATTCATTCATTCATTCATATCTGAAACACAGGTGCTTGAGCTACCTATTTCGGAGTCAGATCAATGTATGTGATGTTTTGAAATATTTATTTATTTATTTATTAACACATTTTAATTCTATTTATTGATTACTATTGAATATTCATTACACAAGAAGGCGGTGGCTATACAGTGCTCTTCGGAGGCCAACATAACAAATGCAAAAAAAAAATGTTTAAATTTGAAATGCCTAACAAAGTCACCGTCTAATTTGGCCGCACACGCAAGCAAAACAGTCTGATTATATCCGGCTCAGCAAACTTAGGTGGAATTCAGTTCCATTGGATAAAATAATTAAATGTCCTCGTAAGGAAAAAATTAAATGATGTATGACGGTGGTTACGGAATCTGAGGGACACGCATTTTACATAAGAGTTGTTTTTTTTTATACGACAGGTGGCAGAGTAGCAGACGGTTCATCTGATGGTAAGCGATTGTGGCCTATGGGCATCCGATACTAATGAGAGTAAGCAGGTAGGTTTAGTGTTACTTACAATGTAGTCTAGCTAGAAGTTTCTATATTGGTTGAAATACCGACCGGTTGTCGCTAATGCGGTCGAGCCCTTAATTAGCGTTTAAAGGCCGCGCCACCACACAAGTCCGGGAAAAGCGCGCTTGAGTCGCCATCATCATTCAAATTTGAGCCTTATGTTGACAGTCACAAGGAATCTGCAATTTTAGTTCCGTGTTTTTCCGCGAGACACAAGGAATCTGCAAAACCGACGGCTACGACTTAGGGACCATCAAAAGAACGTACTCCGTTGTAAAAAGCCGACAAGGTATTAGCGATCTCTCTGATTTCGCAGATGGTCATGGGCGGCGTTGATTACCTACTTATCATCAGGTGACCCGCTTGCTCGTTTGTGGCCTCTAGCATAAAAAAAATCTGCCTGAAAAACAGCTAGCTACCAATGCTTGCTAGGTCAACTAGTACATGTTAAAAGCAGGCCAAGTTCGATAATATTAAAAAAGCTTCCTTGATTACACTAAGATACAAGTTTTTTTTCATTAAAACTTCTTATTCGCTTTCAGCGATAAGACCATAGAAATTGTACATTTTAGTTTCTGTAATGCATTTTTTTTTAAGTTGTGTATTTTGTGCAATAAAGTATATATATCTATCTATCTTCTTACCATCATACATTTTGTACGTGGGAGTGATACTACGGCATCACAGAAAATCTACGTAAAATGACGCCTGCGCTGAGTTTAGCAGAGTAGCAGTAGCCTAACCCGGGGAAACGGGGATTAATGGTTGGCAGCGAACTTGTGACTCCACTGGTGTAAGGTTAAGGCACAAGGCGGCGGCAATCGCTTACTATCCGGTAATCCGTATGTATACTCGTGTGCCACCAATAGTGGCTTCTTTGAGTGCACTTTGATGAGACTCTTGTATTAAAATGTCTAAGACCACCACAATCAAAAATAATCAAATGGCAAAGCTTATGGATCAAAAAGGTCAGTTGGCAAAACAAAACGGTAAAAATAAATCGTAAAATATATCAGTATGCAATTAACCCTTTTTATTTTTAGTAATTTGGTATTTACCATCTTTTAAAGTAATTAGTAATCGTATCGTTATTTTTTTTACTGCGATACAGTATAAATAGATTTATCAGTTTTTTATGTAGGTTGGTAGGTCACTAGAATTGCGATTTATTTTGGGCTCGTTTCTGAGCCTGCTCAATGTTTAAGATGTTCTAGTGCTCATGACGAAATAGATATTCTTATCATCATCATAATCTGCGCCTATTTCCCATCATCTAGGGTCGGCTCTCATTGTCCGTTTTCTCAACACAGAACGGTTGTGAGCGGTTTCTGAATCAAAAACTATCGGAAACGTGCAGGTTTCCTCATGATGTTTTCCCTCACCACCGAGCTAATGGTAGAAATACGCAAACACAAACACATTGAAAAATCCAGAAGTGCATGGTCGGATTCCAAGCACGTCACCCCGCATGGGAGGCGTCTTCTTACCAACTGAGCTACCATATCACTCCTAAGTCTTAATTATACATTTCTATGTATTAAAACGCATTAAAATCCATTGAGTGGTTTTAAAGATCTAAGCATGTGTAAAGAAGATCGATATTCTACAGAATACACTTTGAAGAATGTGTGAAGGAGCTACATAATGTTGTTCCGCAGGCCCCATTCCATTATAGGGATACTAGACGAAGAGCCGTGTGATCCCGGCAGAGTAGAATAGGCCACCCTCACTCTTATCGAGGTGTCGTAAAAGGCGACTAAGGTAAAGCTGCTGGCATGATCATCAGCACCCAGAGAAGGAAAACTCTGCATTTATATCAAAACCCTCGCCAACCCGTCTGCCAAGCGTGGTGAGTATGGTAATTACCCCTTATGTGATTGAGGGAGGCCCGTGCCCCAGCAGTGGGGACTTAAATGGGCTGATGATGATGAATACGCTTGTCACGGGTAAGCATGGCCCACCTTGGACCTTATCTACACTTAACATCAGGTGAGATTGAGGTCAAAGGCTTGTCTGTCGTATCATTAAAAAAAATAAAAAAGTATACATAAGGACAGACAGCAAAAGCGACTTTGTTTTATACCTCTCATATAAAAAAAGTGATTAAAAGATAGACACAATATCTCCAGCAGGTGTAACAACACGGGCTATAAAAAACCTCCAAGGCCTTCGGTAATAGACCTCGTTCTATTTAGTTACGGATCTTGTTGATATTTTTAATAGCAATTTTTTGAATATTATTCTTAAGGTAGGGCACACTAGCGTTGTGAGGAGGGGGAGGAGACGCCGAGCAGATGCGCGTCTCCCCCCTCTCCGCGAAGGGAGCCCGCTGGTGCGTGGTACGGGGGCACCAGCACCAGCATTGCACCATTGCCGGCTCCCTTTGCTGCCCGATAGGGACGGCTCAGTTCTCCAGGCTGTCCCTATCCCCTCTCCCGGCACGTCCGGGGGAGGAACCGCCTAGTCCGCCGTATAGGCGGACATCCGCCCGGGGAATATCGTGGAGGGAGGCTTTGTCTGTATCACCATGATATTCCCCAATATGGGCGATGAGGGAGAACCGCAGGGGGTTTAGTGGGTTTGCCTGGCTTCTCTTTGGGAGAAGCCCGCCGCCAAAGGAGAGGCCCACATAACCCGGCCACCCCCCGGTGGTCTGGTATGCATAAGGTAGTCGGCTCATCTCTTGAGCAGGCGGCATTCCCCCTGCGAAACCAAAAAAAAAAAGGGCACAAAAATTTCTACTATTTATTAAATAACCATGCAAAAATGTTGGGTCCAACGCGTACGCGAAAAAATTATTCACGCCAAAAGCGGCCACTTTTTTTTCGCGTACAAAAACGGACACAACATTTGTGCATGGTTATTAAATAAATTGTATCAGTATTTGCCGAGAAGTTGTAACCCCGAAATTGTTTAAAATAGACCCGGCTTAGTAGCTAAAATTTAAAATCGATTGGCCTCGCTAGTGTGCTCTACCCGTCACCTTAAGTAGCAAGGGGTCCCTGGTTCTATCCCCGGGTCGGGCCAATATTTATACCTGAGTTTTTCTGTTAAAAAGTTCTCAGTGTCAGCCTGGAGTCTAAAAGTTGGCGGTCCTGTATCCGCGTGCCTCGGGAAGCACGTTAAGCAGTTGGTCCTGCGCCCGATCCCTCTCCGGCTCCGGTCGTGTCACACTGGTGTCCTTAAGGATTATGAGGGCAAGGGAATAGATAGTGCACTTGTGTTTGCGCACACACTTGAGCACCATAATATATCCTGCATAAGTGGCTGATCGTTGAGATTGGCCGCCTTAGCCAAAATCGGTTGGAAGATATTATACTATAGGCGAAATTTAAAGTACTATAGGCTATAGTTTTCGTTTCAGAGCCATGCTTGCCACCAACGTCGTAAATATTAGATTTAAGATGTGATTTCCAATACAATGTATATTGTTACTTATGGAATAAATACTTATGAATTATGACTTAACGTCACTCACCAGACCAACTGTATCTGGCACAATCATAATTCGTATTCACCGTCTCGAGAAACTTACCGCTCCGACAGAAATGGACCGTGAAATGGTTGCTTATCTAGCCCCGATCCGTTGCAACGTGTGCGGCCAGTGCACAGCAGATGCAACCTTATTTAGTTAGTGTTGCGTGTTGTGCAGTGACCATGCGGCACAGGGGAGTACATAACAAGACTTTTGAATCGTTATATCGAGCAATGCTCGGCGTCTCTCTCCGAGATCGAATCCGAAATGAGGTGATCCGGCAGAGAACCAAAGTTATCGACATTGCTCACCGGATTAGCAAGCTTAAGTGGCAGCGGGCTGGCCAAATTAGCCGCAGAACCGACAACCGATGGGGTAAACGAGTTCTGGAGTGGAGACCGCGTCGTGGCAAACGTAATGTAGGGCGCCCTCTGGCTAGGTGGGGGGACGATCTGCGCAGGATGGCTGGCAAGAGTTGGATGCGTGAAGCCATGGATAGATCACAGTGGCGAATAATTGGAGAGGCCTACGTCCAGCAGTGGACTGCGATAGGCTGATGATGATGATCTCAGAAACCGTGTCTCGTAGGAATAAAAAATTGTACATAATTTTATGGGGCGTCTTATGCCCGTAGTATGGCGGGTGGTCGTATGAAAGAAATTGCTCTATGTACAAATGTTTATTTACAACTCGACCAACAATATTTACACCACACATATAGGTAATAAAGAAAGAAGGAGAACATAAAGCAGGAAAATGAAGTACAACCCGTGCGGATAAAGAATGGGATCCGAAATGGCGGCGCATCTATTCACTTCTCGCTCGCACACATATTTGCGTCTATACTCGCACTCGTGGGGTTCGAGTATAGACGCAAATAGTGTGCGAGCGAGAAGTGAATAGATGCGCCGCCATTTCTGATCCCGTTCTTTATCCGCACAGGTTGTAAAGATAATAAGAACGGCTAGTAGATTAATTTGTACAATAATTCACAGTAAAATCAGTCTTCAAATTAAATGACCTTTTTTATTGTCAATCGTCGAACAGTATGACCAGAGCCTGCGCGCGCCGCTGACCCGTCATGCGCGCTGCGTGAAATACATCTCAAACTGTATACATATAAAAGGGTCATACTGTCCGTGCGTTGGTTGATTTACAAAATATATACAAAATAATTTACACATTAATTATTTACAAAAGCGTGGCGTACCGCCACATCACCTTCCTCCAGGGACCGTGTTACGGGCGATAATAATCCGGGAACCGAACTGCTCGACCTGATCGCGTCTTCCTAACCTGCTTATTCCTTTTTTTATATGATAGGATGGCAGACGAGCAGACGGATCACCTGATGGTAAGCAATTCCGCCACCCATGGACACCCGCAACACCAGTGGAGTCACAAGTGCGCTGCCAACCTTTTCTCCTTCCCCCCATTGGGCCTCCGGTAACCTCACGGCACACGGCAAAACACAGCGCAGGCGCTGCTACACGCCGGTCTTTTGTGAGGCAGTGGTATCACTCCGGTCTAGCCGGCCCATTCATGCCTCATTCTGGACTCAGGAGTGCGATTATCCACAATCCGCCAAAATTAGTATTTTTTAAATTGATTTTTAATACCTTACGCCGCAACAATAGCTTACCATCAGGCGATCCGTCTGCTCGTTAGTCATCTATCACATAAAAATAACCTCAGACTATTTATTTATTTAGGTATATTATGCTAAAATTTACAGTTTTGCTGAAAATCACGAAAATCAACAATCATATTTTAAACAATCTTACTGATTTTCAGCTTGATGGGAATGTAGGTAGCTTCGATCGAATGTCTAAGAGGGAGTTATAACACATTTACCAAATCAATGCCAGTTTATGAAAAAAATTAATGAGATAAGATAAGATAAAAATATCTTTAACACATACGACACACAAAAAAAGACGAACTGGCGAAAAAAAAACAAAAGTAGGAACAACACAGTAAAATGAAATATGTTTAAATATACATTAAATTGAATATTACAAAATTGTGACGTGATGTCATTCCTATTTCCTATTGATACAATAGTAATTCTAGTATTTTTACTACCTAGGTTCTTAGGTTGCTTACATATCTAGCAAAAGCTAAGAAGATTCGCACCTCAACTGGTGTGTTTGATTATTGTATTATGAACTACATGTCTGTCTACGTTTATTGACCCAAGAGGCTCATAAGGGGCTCTTCAAAAGATGTTTCGAATTTGAGTTTATTCGAATGGAAAATATGAATTATCTGGTCTGGGAGTTTTCTATGTATTTATAATAAGTATATATTTACGAAAGAATAGTATTATATTTATATATTTGTAATCCCATTTTTGACTCTGATATCCGTAACACGGTACTTGAGCTACCTATCTCGGAGTCAGATAAATCTATGTGATGTTGTGAAATATTTATTTATTGGAATGGTCAGTACCTCGGACGTTAGAATTAGAATTATTTGGCCACTTAGCACGGAAAGACGGGTGAAAACCTAAAGCAACTGAGGGTTACTGGAAAAGTCGAAGGTAAGCTACTATGAGGAAAGAGCCCGTTGAGATGGTCTGACCAGATCCGCAATGCCGATGGAATATGTAATTAGAGAAAAGATCTTTCTAAGGGGGATCACGACCATTAGTCATGAGGTATACGACGCGAAGAGGTGGACCTCGGAAGTTAAAGAAAACTATTCTTTGTATCTACCAACGCGACGCTTCGGTGTACATCCGATGTAAACCAGCGCAATCAACAAGTCTTCAACATCAACATATAATTCATCATCATCATCATTTGAACCAATATACGTCCACAGCTGGACATATGCCTCTCGCAATGATCTCCACACAAGTCAGTCCTGTACCACCGGCATACAAGGGATTCCCGCGATCCTTCACCAGATCGTCTGCCACGCCTTTGACTTCCTATACGCGGCCTCCACTCGAGGACCTTTCTGCCCTGCCGGCCGTCTGATCTCCTTGCAATGTGCCCTGCCCATATAATTGCTAAAATATTTATCAAGATTTTATCTGGCAGTCACCATCAAGATAAGAAAAATAGATTACTATTTATTTATTCTACGAATGGTCGGTGTCTTCAGAAAGCTGGTTTTTATGAGATCAAAGTGAATTTCCGTCTGATATGAATTTGGATCAGAACACCATTAAAATATTAAACTACTCGATCGCTTATAATAACTAAACTGTACCTATCAGCATTTAACCCAAATTTTAGACTAGGATGAATATTATAAACGCGAAGGTTTATGAGGATGTAGGTAAGGAAAGTAAGTAGGTTTGTTGCTTGTTCACGCAAAACTACTGGCGAAAAATTCGCAATAATACACCTCACATATGAGAATAACATATAGACTACAATTCAAAAAGATATATTGTTTATTATCCAAAATATAACGATTATTTTATAACTGGCGTAAAGCATCATTGTGCTGTGTTTCACTGCGTGATTGGCCTCCGGTACCTCGGAGGCCCAATCCGGGGGAAAGAGAGGTATAAAGGTCCGCAGCGCACTTGTGACTCCACTGGTGTCGCAGGTGTCCATGTGCGGCGGCAATCGCTTGCCTTCAAGTGATTCCGTCTGCTCGTCTGCAACCTATAACATAAAAAAAACCACGCGGGTGCAACCACGATGCGCAATTAGTAAATAAATATTAAAATTAAACACACATTTTTTACTTACATCGATACTTACACTAGATTTGTGGAAGACTGACTGAGTGCCATTTATACTAGACGTCATAACACATCATAATATTCATTTGGCACTGTCTGGACATGATTGAATATAGTTTTGTTTTATTTTTTCCTTTTGTTTTATTTTTATGTATTTTTTATTTTTTATTGTTTATGTTTTTTTTCTGTTTGTGCCAAATTGTGTTCTGTTTACAACTGCTATAAGTTCTGTGTTGTGATGTCTATAATAATAAATATTTTCGTTCTTTCTTTCAGTTTAGCGATTATTATCAATTAACATAAAGGGAATAAAAAACTAATTAAGAGGTAGACTAAAGCAGTCGTGAAAGTATCATATCATCTGATTGCACTTCAAGACCACTTCATCAAAGACTTGCCTTTTTGTTTCCCTCTATACGAGTAAGTATACTAAACACCCACATGACACAAATTAATTCAAATTTTGTCAGTTGTGCCTGCCAAAAGCAGACCACGGGGTCGCTTGACATCCAGGTCAATAGTTTACAGGTAATTTTTGGTATAATGTAATGAAGGGCTTCAGCACAAACAATCTAGGCCAAACATTCTGGCCCCTATAGCTGAATAGCTAAGTCCTTATGAAGGTCGCTAGTCAATTCTCCGGTAGGGCAAATCATTTCCTTGTTTAACCTACGTAAATGAAGTTCACAAACGATTATTTTGCGCAAAGCAATATGGAAATCTACCAACACTTTTAAGGTTTTATGCCAAAAATAACTTTTGATACGGAAAAGGTGGAAAAGTTTTTATGCGAAGTTCCTGCCATCTTTCTTGATGTTCATTGAATATCACAAGGGAGGAAAACTTGAGACAAGATACGATGGACTTTGTGAAGGTAGCTCGCAAGGTGCTGTTTTCGTTCTTTGTTGGAAATCAAAGGTTTTAAAATTAGTATTAGTATACATATAGGGTCCCGTACCCAAAGGGTAAAAAACGGGACTCGAATAGTTGATATTTTTTGTAGCAATCTTTTGCAATTATTCTTAAGTAAATAACACACTTACAAATTTCATCTCGCGTTCAGGCGGGACTCTAACCCACAACTTCCACAATCCGGGTGGATGTTCTACCAATTAGACCACTGAACGCGTTACTAAGCTGACGAAATTTGTAAGTGCTTGATTCGACATTTTGAATAATTGGTAGAACATCCACCCGGATTGTGGAAGGTGTGGGTTCGAGTCCCGCTTGAACTCGAGATGATATTTTTAAGTGTGTTATCTATTAACGAATACTCCTGTTCGAGTTGTGTCAACATGCTGTATCTCATGAACCGTAGATCTAGACAATGATAATGACGTATTTCTGCAACATATTTCTGGATTAGAAAAAAAAAACATCGATTTATATCTAAATCATTACCATAGCAGTAAAACTTTTTATATTTGTAGGGCTCCGAACTGGCCAAACGTGCTCGTATGAAAGCTAGTAGCTCGGTTTCTTTGCTACCCAGTGTATTTCGAGACGAGCACACTACAAGCTTAGTGTGTTTGTAGTTTGTAGATTACGGGAATGAGCTTGTCACGACTCTCATCAGGTAGGTATATTGTCTTGCACACATTAAATAATTACAAGACTAGTTTCATTAGGTTTACTCTCTCCGAAATGAATTGTGAATGAAATAAAACCATTTCTCACGGCGAAAGTGGAGACTTAGGGATTTTAAAATAAAACAATATAGAGTTTTAAAACACTTTCATTTTGCTGTTTGAGCCACATTACGCTTGCCCAGATTGCTGAGTCAGACACACTTCTTACCTATTGTTTTTTTTTAATAAAGTGGATCTTTGCCTCAAATCAATCATCATCATATTTGCCCACATTCACCGACTGCTAAGTAAATGCTGTGGTTAAGGCCTCTATTTTATCACGCCACTCCTGTCGGTCCCCTGCCAGCCTCATACATTGTTCCCTAACGTCACAATATTCCTTTGCTATTCCGATTAAATAAGAGCATACACCAAAAAGCGATTGATTGCTGAAAATACCTTTTTATTTAATTCGCAGGGAGATTAATACTGCCATATCAGCCCATTTCAATCCAACATAGGTAATCCGAAAACACGAAACGCTATCACGATGTAATCGAAACCTAGCGCCATCTATTGGTATATAATGGAACTTACTTTTAGAGAGTGTTTTTTTGTTAGTCGGGTTTTAGTTTTCAAACTTTTTGATGATAGGTAGCGGTCGCGGCACATTAAAGTCCAGCGGTGACCGGGTGCGCAGAAATCATTGTTAATTGTGCTATTTTACAAGTGCGCAAACGAAAGCCCAGCGCTTAACTTAGGTGTCCGCGACCTGTACCTACCTACTATTTTATTAAATTAAATCGTCGGAAGGGAATCTTATATTACGAATGTTTACAAATTGTTAGGGAGGGTTCGATCGTTACGACTAAGGTCGCGTCGCGTGTTTAAGTCGCGCACAAAGATAAGTACGTCGTAAACTAGGAAGAACTCGATCGTGTCCTCCCAAGTTTACGTGGAGCCAGAGCCACTGGCCGAGCTAATATTACCAAATTAACCCATTTCCAGATGGGTTCATTGACCCGAAA
This sequence comes from Marasmia exigua, assembly GCA_019059595.1. Taxonomy (NCBI): domain Eukaryota; kingdom Metazoa; phylum Arthropoda; class Insecta; order Lepidoptera; family Crambidae; genus Marasmia; species Marasmia exigua. Next base: position 1,972,371 of record CM032478.1, on the reverse strand, counting down.
CCAGGGTCATTTCACTATGTACTTTTTTCCTTAGTATGGGAAAAATAGTTCAGCGGCTTCCGTTAGATGGAGCCTGTAAAAAGATGTAGCTTTAAAAGCAACCAAGCAGATGGCTCGGCGTTGTTTCGGTAGATGTCACTATACATCGCGCTAGTAAAGCATGTTTCAGAAACAATGACCTCTAGCCGCCTGCCACATCATCATGCTGCTAAAAAAATGAGAACCCTCAAATTTTTAAAAGGTTTTTTAGTGTCTCTTTTTTTGCCAAATAATGAGACACTAAAAAGCTTAAAAAAAAATTTCTGCGTAAAAAAAACCGCCTTCAAAACCACGAACTAAAAAGTGTAAAATAATATTTTTAACACATTATACACCTCAAATAACATTTTATAAACACTCGAGAAAAGGTTTTACAGAAGTCGGCCCCTAATCCCTGTTGAATAATTGAATGTTGTATTAAATTACAAGATTTCTCGAGTGTACTGTTATAAACTTTTATTTGAGGTGTATAATGGTTTTAAGTTCGTGATTTTGAAGGCGGTTTTTTTTTGCAGAATTTTTTTTACAACCTTTATTGCACAACAGTAATTAAATGTAGGTACATAAAGGGGATGTTAATGCCTTAAGAAATTATCAACCGGTCGACCTTTGATTCATATTTAATGTTAAGTTACAAATAATACACAAAGAAAAAAAAATATATCTCCTGTGTAAGGGAATCATTAAGTTGAGAGACGATGCAGTTGAGATAAAACAGCAGGGTGGGTAACACAGGTTTTACAGTCCTATCAGGACATTTAACAAAACTCTTACGTGGTCTATCTAATCTATTGATTTCCAAATTGGATGGTGAATAAGATGAACAAGGAATTTCCTTAATCACGTCTATTCGTAAAGTAAACATTTTCATCCAACCAAAAATCATACTTGGCATAAAAATGGTCTCGATGACGGCCAAAAATCTTAAATTGGCCTTAAATTTATATTGAGCCTCTTGAAAAAATTCAACAGACAAAATTTCGTTTTGAAAAATGCAAAAACTGCGTCAAATCTATCACCAGAGCCATTTTTTGTTATTTGAATCGCCATTCTAGAAATAGAAAAAACATGTAGGTATGAGCGTCGCAAAAAGGCGCAGTCAAATCCATTTGAAACGAAAAGCTCATAGATAAGGCTAAATAAGTCTGTTGGACAAAGGCCTGTACCTATAACTTCTATTTTTTTACGAATTTAAATTTCAGATTACATTATGAAATACCTTTATTTTACTACGATGAAAACTATATGAAATACATTAAAAGTAAACATTATTTTAATGAAATATAATTAAACATACTTTATAGTATCCTATAAACAAAGTTGTGCAAATAAATAGGTAAAAATATTTTTTTTTTCACTAAGCAATTGAAATCAATAAATAACCGGCCAAGTGCGAGTCGGACTCGCGCACCGAGGGTTCCGTACAAACCTGCAAGGTTTACAAAGTTCGTTCATTACGACAATCGAGTCATAACTATGGTATTTTTATTGCAAAATGAAATTCAAAGTATGCGGTATCAATGGTTTTACTTTTTTGTTTTTGCTTTGACTTAGAATTTTTTTTTTTCACGGGTTAAAGGCAATTAGATCTAAGTATTTGATATGAATTTCAACTTGATAGCTGTACGCGTTCATGAGGAAAAAAGTAATAAGTTTATATATTAATTAAAAAGTATATATTTTGTTATGTAACTAAAAATTTAAGGTTTTCGGAATGTTTCCTTTATGTGTGCTATAAAACGTTGCTTCATGCCTAATTTCAAGATTCTAGGTCGACTGGAAGTACCCTTTAGGTTTTGATTCCCTTGCGAGTACTTGAGAGTTTCAAAATATGCAGCTTAAATTGCTGTTTCTTTTGATTGCGTTGACATAGAAGTTTGATTTTGTTACAGCTTAAAGGTATTATAGACCTGAGTATTTGGTATGAATTTCAATTTAGTACCTCTACGCGTTTATGAGGAAATGGGTAGTAAGTTTAAAATTATTAAAAAAATATATATTATGTGATGTAACTAAAAATTTATGATTTTCGTAATTTTTCCTTTATCTATGCTATAAGACGTTGCTTCGTACCAAATTTCAAGATTCTGAGTTCACGGGAAGCACCCTGTAGGTTTTGATTCCCTTGCAAGTGTCGAAAATTTGCAGCATAAACGGCTGTATCTTTTGATTGCGTTGGCTTAGAAGTTTGATTTTTTCACAACTTCAAGGGACAGTAGACCTGAGTAATGGACAACATTTCAAAATTGCTAAGCTCTGAAACAAAAAATACCAATTCTTTGTTTACTTTTCCGCTGCTCGAATATATATTTATTCATTTTTTATATTGCTTATTTACTGAGAAAAAAATTAAAAACTAAAAACGTAAGATGACGTCATCGGACGGCAGAATGTAAAATATTTCTTTGCTTAGCACATTATAGTTTTAAATTTACGTAATGCCAAACTCATGACATGTAACTGTCAAAAAAAAAGACAACTTGTCAACGTTGAATGTATGAATGACGTTGACAATGTTGACACTAGTATTATTTACCTTTGACAGTAGTACCTTTTTTTTATTAAAACAATGATAAGCAAAGGAATATCGCTGTATTCAGCCGTCCGATGACGTCATTTGGCGCTTACGTCTATTTAGAATAAAAAGAATTTCAATAATTATTTTATGCATGAAAATGGACAAATTTTGAAAAAAGAAAAAATATGGGTCTGTTCATTTTATGTCTACTTTCATATAAAAAAACAATATGGACATGTTAAAAATTTGAAATGTTGTCCATTGATATAAATTTCAGCTTCATACCTCCACGCGTTCCTGAGAAAAAGGGTCTTGACAGACGGACGGACGGACAACAAAGTGATCCTATAAGGGTTCCGTTTTTTCCTTTTGAGGTACGGAACCCTAAAAACGCGCATTAAGCAGAACAAGAAAATGTACCGACTTTGTTAATGTCAAGCATTTTACTGACTATTTACGTTAAAAATATAATAAAATCGTTGTGTATAAGCAGTGAATAAAACTCCAATAATCATTGATAACGACAGACAAAATTTATTTAGTACCAAAAACACTTATATTTTCGGAAAAACATAAAGCTTGTGCGATGCAATTTAGCACAGCGCCATCTCTTGTGGAGGATTAGAACTAATTAGAGTTGAACATTGCTTATTTACCTTTTCTATTGTTAAATGATTTTACCTTATACATTTTTATATTTTATGAATTTATAATTTTAAATGTTATGTACTATTACTTTACATATTAACATTCACAATTGAACATTCCGCCCACCATGGCCAGAATGGACATCATTCCCGTCCACCATAAATTAACCACCAACGAAAAATGGACTGTAATTACTGTTAAGGTTTAAAAACTAACTAAATTCAAATTGCTTTTGTTAATCATGGTGATAGGGAACTTTTAAACTAAAATTAACAAAAAATAACATTTATATGGTAAAACTCCATATTGAGCAATAATTTTACATAAATAAAACTTAACTTGTAACACCCTTTTAAACTAAGTTATTACTGTGTTACAGGCAGGATACAAAGTTTGATCGTCGGCCTTTTTATTACAGTATCTTTGCATCTGATACTAACAACCCTTGTAACATTGTCCAAACCTTTGTGTTTTTTGACAATAACACCCATTAACCACTTTGCTGGAGGAAGATCGTCCTCTTTTACTAAAACTAAATCCCCAACATTCGGTTCTGGTGTCTTATTTGCCCACTTGTACCTTTGCAGAAATTGAGTCAAATATTCATTTGACCATCTATGCCAAAAGCTCTGCAGCATTTTTTTTATTCGTTGCCAACGTTTGAGAGAAGATATTGATGAAGTTTCGTAGTTGTCATCTGGCACAAGTACTAAGGGCTCGCCTATGATAAAGTGTCCCGGTGTTAGAGGTGTCGGATCCTGTGAATTGAAGGTTACTTGAGACAAAGGTCGAGAATTGAGGCACGCCTCAATTTGATATAGAAGGGTAGACATCTCCTCATAGGTCAGAGTTTCTGCACCAATTACGCGTTTCAAGTGATGTTTAGTGGACTTTATCCCACTCTCCCAAAGACCACCGAAATGGGGAGCCCTTGGTGGTATAAAGTGCCAAGTAGTTCCACCATTGGCTAAGCACTCAGCGATTTCTTTCGTTAAGATCACGCGCTCCTGGGCCTCCATTTCCTTTAATTCGCGAGCTGCGCCCACGAAGTTTGTTCCGTTGTCACTATAGAGATCTGCACAATGACCACGTCGAGCAACGAACCGTTTGAAGGCTGCAAGAAATCCCTGTGAGGTAAGATCTGTTACGGCTTCGAGATGTACGGCTCTCGTTGCCATACATACAAAGAGGCATATATAGCCTTTATAAGCCCGATAGCCTCTACCTTTAGTTGTTCGAACCTGAATAGGCCCAGCATAGTCTACACCGCTTTGATAAAATGGACGATTGGGAGTAACACGAGCTGGAGGTAACTGCCCCATGAGTTGAGGTTTAAATTGTGCAGCATAGCGCACACAGTTGACACATTTTCGTACAAATAACTTGACACGATTCTTCATATTTATGATCCAATATTTGGATCTCAAATAATTGATCATTAGTTGAGGCCCTCCATGAAGAGTTTTTTGATGAGCATCCGCAATAATAAGGTTTGTGAGATGAGAATTTGCTGGCAGAATAATCGGATGTATCTTGCCTTCACTTATGTTGGATCTCTCCAGACGACCACTAACCCTCAAAATGCCCTCATCATCCAAAAAGGGAGTCAATGTGGTAAGTTTACTCTGTTTTTTCACTTGTCCTTTCATCTTTAAATCCTGAAGTTCCATAGCAAGGTTGTCTTCTTGACATGCTTTTATGATTATTTGCATTGCTTGTTTTAATTCAGTTGTTGTTAGCCAAGAAGGAAAGATTTTTGGTTCAATAGATTTTTTCGTCTTTGATAAAAACCTTTTACAATAAGCCAGTACTCTGACCAACTTGTGCAATGACGAAAACTTGGTCCACAATTCAAATTGATCTTCCTTGGTTACATGACAAACATTTTTTGCTTTTTCTTCTAAATTTGTGTCCTCTAGTTCCCTTTTGTTATATTCTATATTTTTGTTTGTTAGCCATACAGGTCCAGATTGCCAAAGAGGAAGTGAATCACATTCAGATGGGTTGACTCCACGTGAGGCACAATCTGCTGGGTTATCTGTAGATGATACATGTGCCCATTGATCCCGGTCTAGAATGTTTAAGATTTCAGAAACCCGATTTGCGATGAACGTCTTCCAACGGCTCGGATGACTGCTCAACCAAGCCAGTACGATTGTGGAGTCTGTCCATGCGTGTAAATTTGTTTTAGGTACCTTTATAACTTCAGAAACTTCTTTCAACAACTTGGCCAATAGAACAGCGCCACACAACTCCAGCCTTGGTATGGATACTTGTTTTATTGGGGCTACCTTTGTTTTGCAGGTGATAAGTGTAGATTGGACTTTGCCAGATTCATCCACAACGCGTGCGTAGATAACAGCGGCATAAGCATCGGAAGAAGCGTCACTAAAGCCGTGTAACTCCAGTGTAACGTAATTTTGATCAAGACCAATCCAACGAGGCAGGTGGAATCTGGTAAGTGCTGTAAGTTGACTTCGGTATGTTACCCAATCATTTAAAAGCTTTGATGGTAGCTCGTCATCCCATCCAATCCCTGCAAGCCAAATCTGTTGAATGAATATTTTTGCTTTTACAATAGCTGGAGCAATCCATCCCATAGGATCATACAATTTTGCGATGTCTGATATAACTTTTCTTTTTGTTACAGGTTCACTAATAGGAGGTAGCTGCACGGAGTACTGGAAGTCGTCTGTTCTTCGGTTCCAGGTAAGTCCAAGTATTTTAATGATTTCATCTGTTTTAAATTCCAAATTGGTTTCTGCTGCTTCTGTTTCTTTGCTTATTTCGCTTAGTAGTTTTTCATTATTGCTTGACCATTTTTGTAGCTCAAACCCCCCTTTCTTTAGTAATTCATTCATTTCTTTAACTATTTGTATTCCCTCTGTTACTGTTTCACACCCGACGAGTAAATCATCCATGTAATAATCATTTAAGACTCTTTCAGATGCTAATGGGAATTGCTTTCCTTCATCATAAGCGATCTGATGCAAGGTTCTAACTGCAAGATATGGAGCCGAAGAGGTTCCAAATGTTACTCTTAGCAAACGAAGATGTTCAAGTGAATCTCCGGGCTTGAATCGCCAAACGATACGTTGGTAGTCCACATCGTTGGTATCTATCAATATCTGGCGGTACATCTTTACAATATCGGCCACCAAACAGATAGCGTGGAGTCTCCATCGCATCACTAAATGACGTAGATCCGGTTGTATGGTTGGACCTACCATCAATTCGCTATTAAGGGATACGCCATTTTTGTCTCGACAGGAGGCATCAAAAACGACTCTGAGTTTTGATGTGGTTCTGTTCAACTTAACTATAGGATGATGAGGTAGGTAAACACTATCAGCTTTATTGATTTCATCACTTGGAACCTTTTCCATATGTCCTAACTCTAGATACTCTGAAATCACGTCAGAGTAAAGCTCTTTTAGTTCGGGTGATTTCAAAAGACGCTTTTCTTGGTTCAGATATCTACTTATTGCAATTTCCCGTGAATTGCCTGATTTGCAACGCGGATTTTCATCTCTGAATGGTAACCTGACGTTATATCGTCCTGAAGGGTCTCTTGTGGTTGTCTGATTATAAAAATCTTCACATCTTTGTTCTTCCGGTGTGAATGTAGGTTTGTTAGTAAGACAGTTATCAGATTCCATCTCCCAAAATCGTTTAAGATCGAATTCTTCATCAACAATTTGAGAATGTAAAGTTGTTATAGATTGAAAACAGCTTGACGAGGAATTGTCCTTTGTTTCAGATAATTGACCAGACAAGATCCAGCCTAATTTTGTGTTTTGTGCTATTAGGGTTCCTATCGGTCCTTTAACTAACCCTTCAGATATTATCGAGCCATAAACTTCAGCACCCAATAGCAAGTCGATTTTACCAGGAACATTAAACTTTGGATCTGCTAATCTCATTTTAGGCATATTTGACCATAATTGAATATCAACCTGTCGTTCTGGAAGAAATTTGGTAAGTTTGGTAATAACGTGAGCTTTCACCGTTATGGTGAAAGTAGGATCACTGATTGATTGCAATTTGACATGTACTACATATTTGGAATTGAGCGATGTGTTATTGTTGTTACCAACACCCGAAATGACACTTAAGTGTGGTATTTTCTTCAGTCCAAGTAATTGGACTGCAGACTCCGTTATAAACGAAGCCTGAGATCCTTGGTCTAACAATGACCTAAGCGTCATCATCGCTCCATTCTTAGTTTCAGCTTGAACTAAAGCTGTTGCTAATAATACTTGATTACTCTTGTTGCTAGAGTGACAAGTTGTTATGGTGGTCTCATCATTATCATTAGATGTTGTCGCTGTTGCCGCGACAACATTGTTACTATTGTTGGAGTTGTTAGAATGCAGAAGTGAATGATGCTTTTTGTTACAAATTTTACATCTAGTGGGCAAACGACATGTTACAACGGAATGATTGGCACCTAGACAATTATAACATAATTTTGACGTTTGAACAAAATTACGGCGGGCTGTTAGAGTTTCATTTGCGAATTTTTTACAATTTCCAATCTTATGATTTGTATCAGAACAGTAGGAACATGGAACAGATAACTTGTTATTATTATCAGCTACCACATGATGAGAATGAGTACTCTTTGTGCTTTTAGGATTTAAAAATTCGAGTGATCTAAATCTATGCTCTATGAAATCTAAAAATTGCCTTAATGTGGGTAAATCATTGGGAAGGTCACAAACCTTTGCTTCCCATTGTTTACGCGATTCATTATCTAATTTTGAAGACAAAATATAGATTACAATAACATCCCAATTTTCGGTTTTGACATCAGCGTTTTTCAATGCATTTAGACACTCGTTAGTAGTATCGAATAGTTCCTTAAGAGCACTCGAACTTTCATTAACAATATTCTTTTGACCGAGAAATCTTTTTAAAATACAATTTGTTACATATCTTTTATTGTTAAATCTTTTTTCTAAAAGTTCCCAACACACTGCATAATTATCACTTGTTATAGGTAGATTGCGTAATAACTGTTCTGCTTCACCCGTTAAATAACTTTTCAAATAATGAAGTTTTTGAACCCTTTGCAAAGAATTATTGTTATGTATGAGGGATAGAAAAAGGTCGCGAAACGTAATCCACTCCGAGTATTTCCCTGAGAAAGTCGGTATAGCTATCTTCGGAAGATGCACACTGATTTGTTCTCCGTCTCGACGCGTCTCCTGAATTTCGGTTTCCTTGACTGAACAATTTTTCAAACATTCTTTTAACTCTGTTTTGTAATCTGTATATAACTCTTCTGTTTTAGTATAGAAGTCTTTAGTAAAATAATCCAATTTCTTATATTCTACATCAGTAACGTCGCAAAATAGCTGCTCATGCATCTTATTAAATGTTTGCCACAGTATATCCAATGTTTCTATTCTCGTTTCTATGTAACTTGTATTTATTCTATCCTTTGGAGATTTCTTGTAATTGATCCTGCCCTTTTCTATTCTAGCGTACAGATCCAATTGAGATCTTATTTTTGATTCCATTGTTATTTGTTACTGATTCGCAAAAAAATCTTCAAAGTCGTGAGATAATTTTTTACAAGTCTCGTGTATGGGAGAGAGCAAGCTAATTTTTCTAAGTCCAGTATAAGCGTATTTTTTCTAAGTGTTTTGATTTTAAACACTTAGGCAAAATCGGGCATGGATTCCCCGTCTCAACCACAATTCGACCCTAAAAACTCTGCAAGTCCAAACCTCTGCTTAATTGTACTAAGTTGAATTCCTCTATGAATTAAGGTTCAAATTGGCTTGCTTCTATTCCTGATTTAGTAAAGTTCAATGTACTCACGATTTTATGCCCATACAAACTTGCTCTTCCTCCTTCCTCAGTACACTTCCATATGAAATTCCTGATCCGGAAAAATCTTCCCATAGGTGGCACCACCACTAAATGTCTGCTTGCTGTCCTTTTATCACATCCGGCAACGAAGACCATGAATAAAACTCCAATAATCATTGATAACGACAGACAAAATTTATTTAGTACCAAAAACACTTATATTTTCGGAAAAACATAAAGCTTGTGCGATGCAATTTAGCACAGCGCCATCTCTTGTGGAGGATTAGAACTAATTAGAGTTGAACATTGCTTATTTACCTTTTCTATTGTTAAATGATTTTACCTTATACATTTTTATATTTTATGAATTTATAATTTTAAATGTTATGTACTATTACTTTACATATTAACATTCACAATTGAACAAGCAGTGTAGAATTTATAAAAAAAATCGACATAAATTGAAATATGTTGAAATTATGACTTAAATCCCGCAATTTTTTTTTATGTGATAGGTGGCAGACGAAGCAGTACGAATCACCTGATGGTAAGCGATTGCCGCCGCCAATGGACAGACACCCGCGACACCAGTGGAGTCACTAGTGCGCTGCCAACCTTTAAACTCCCTTTCCCCCTGAATTGGGCCTACGGTACACTGACTCACGCAGCGAAACACAGCACAATGCTGCTTCACGAGCGACGGGTTTCTGTGAGGCCGTGATATCACCGGTCGAGTCGGCCCATTCATGCCGAAGCGTGGCTCTCAGATTGTGATTTTCTCATACTGTGCGTCGCCTTAAGTACATTTACCGGTAAGCATCATACATAGCTGCCTACTTCAGTTTTTTTTGTTAGATTACAACATCAATCTTAATAGCTTAGGCAATTAACTCATTACTTGATGAGTATTCAAAAAAATGTTGGGCATCGCGGAAAATCGACGTAATTTTATGAGAATTACGGAATCGTCAAGTTTAAAAACAATTTTTATGTATGAACTTTTTGGGTATAGCAATTTTTTTGCAATTTATTCTTAAGTAAAAGTAAAGTTAAGTAAAAACAGTTGCCCGGTTAGGAAAAGATCGTGGGTTCGAGTCCCACCCGAAGACTGTAGAAAAAAATTAAGTCTGGCAATTACCCCTTATGTGATTGAGGGAGGCCCGTGCCTCAGCAGTGGGGACTTAAATGGGCTGATGATGATGATGATGATGATGAAAAGTAAAGTAAAAGCAGCTGTGCGGTTAGCAAAAGATCATGGGTTCGGTCCCACCCGAAACTGTAGAAAAAATGTTGAGTGCATAAATATACTTAAGAATAAATTGCAAAAAATTGCTATACCAAAAAATTCATCAAATCAATTCAAAAGCAGTTTCATCTTAACTGGTGGTAAAATATTTGTAACAATACTTCCACTGGGTATTTTGTAGGTACATACATACAAATATTGATGAAAATATCGTCGGCTCACGGCGAAGCAAATAGCACTTACATAATTTGTCGACATACCAACGTCTCCGGTAGCATAGTCGGTAAAGCAGTTGCCTGGTTAGCAAAAGATCGTAGGTTCGAGTCTCACCCGAACAATGTAGAAAATGTTTTTATGTTACTTAAATCTAAACGCCTTCCAAAGCTTTCTTCCAAAACAGGCAATAAACAGCTAACCAAACCGATATTGGTATTAGGGTATGATACTTAGCAATATTTTTATTGATAGTATATAGACGACCTGTTTGGAACAGTGGTAGTGAACGCTGCCTCTGGTGCAAGGGTTGCGGGTTCGATCCCCGCACAGCACAAACATTTGTGTTGCATATTTTCTTACTTGTATAATTTTACCTATTTCACCTTATTGTATGTACATACCTTATATTGATATTGTGTGATCTTGTATCAAACAATATCGATCAAAGAAGTGGCCTAAGCAATTTTGTTATGGGTAACATAATCGAGCCAGTCATAATCAATGTAACTAAGAAGCCCCAACAATTTAAGGTGCCGGGTAGGGCACACTAGCGACGCCAATCGATTTTAATTTTTAGCTACTAACCCGGATCTATTTTAAACAATTTCGGGGTTACAACCTCTCGGCAAACACTTACAATATTTATTAAATAACCATGCACAAATGTTGGGTCCGTTTTTGTACACGAAAAATTGATTCACGCTAATGGTGGCTGCTTTTGGCGTGAATCAATTTTTCGCGTACGCGTTGGACCCAACATTTGTGCTTGGTTATTTAATAAATAGTACAAGTGTTTGCCGAGAGGTTGTAACCCCGAAACTCGATTGTCGTCGCTAGTTGACCCTACTACCCGTCACCTTAAGCATGTAAGTTCCACGACGGAGTGTACAGTCAACAACATGCACTATTTTTGCTACGACTCTTATGCTCGAGGAGTAAATGGCACGGACTGTAAAATCAGTGATAGCTTCTGCTGTTGACTGTACATTGGTATCGGCGAAAGTGGCCGGCGCCTCCAATACGGGTGAAAGTGTACTCGGCGCGGAAGCGCGGCTTTCTTGTCTACCCTTGCATACGCCGATATCCTGCTCCATCGCTGCCGGTTACGTAACTCATCTTGTTTGTTTTCACGCTGGTGTTATACATGTCGCAGCTACTACCTCCTAACTAAAAACAGCGCCTTTCAGACTGAATAATTCAGCAATTAAGTTATTCGGCTACGAACACACACCAACAGAATCTAGGAATATTCCAAAAATCATCATGTGTAACAAACAAACACAAAACCTACTGGACCGATTTCAAAAATGCTTTGTTGTGTGCCCTTGTATGACGTCGATATACTATTCTATTGGCTGCCCCTGCTTGTTTGTATTAGAAATGCTGGCGTTATGTTCGGAACCTGCTAGTTTTACTAAAAGAACATTTACTGGGAGTTAAAACAGGTTACATCTCACTATAGGAAACTTGTGCCATTTAAAATATAATTATCTAAGTACATCAAACTTTGATGCTATAAGACTATATAGCCATGTGAGGCCTGCCTTCACTTCCATTTTGGGACTCAATTTTGCAATTAGTTCCAAACTTTGCCAATAGATGGCTTAGTGCTTCATCTTTTTGAGTATGTACAAACTTATGGTCTGTGCTTGTCTATGTATGTAGAAGTTTTTTTTTTAAATAATTGGTATACATAGATTGGGGATGAGGACACCTGTGGACAGAGTAGATAGCCTCGCTCCTTCACTCTAATGATATAGGGCCTTTAAGGAGGGCTTTCAACTGATGAAAAGTGTATCATCTTTATGCAGCCTACTGTACCTACACAAACTTTTATAAACATTAATTTGAAAGCCCTTGAGTAGGTAACAATGTCACAATAAACCTTCTGTACAAGATAGTAGGAAGTCAGATAGCTATGGGTAATTAAGTGTCATTGTTCCTAATCAGGTTCCATGTGTGGTAATGAAACCTTTAGGTAAATCGGGAATATGTAAAGATATCAATTTAACACATAAGTATTTCAGTTATATGGAGGTTGGATCCCCTGAAGTTGTAAATCATCAAATTCATATGTTTATGTTTTACAATTTTAAGGGATTCTTTTGTTTAACTTGGTTTATTATTTCAAAAATGTTTGATCGGAATAATGGCAGAATATGTAATGAACCTATAGTTGGATGGTGTAATGTTTGTAAGGCATGTCTGTATGGCTAAATGTTTGTAAGGCGCGAGGAGTGCGAGGGGTACGAAGGGTCTGCCGGAGGAAATCACTCAGTTAACAGGAACTTCGATTTTACCCTAAAATGGACCCGACAAAAAATTTGACACTAAAGAGATTGAAAAAAAATTTTACTGCGAAAAATGCCGCCTTCAGATACCATGAACTAAAAAGTGTAAAATAGTATAAAGTGTTAAAAATATTATTTTACACTTTTTAGGATGTGGTTTCTGAAGGGGGTATTTTTCACAGAACATTTTTTTGCAACATCTAGAAGTGCTAAATAGCCATCTTAATGCATTATAAAATGAATGCTTTTTTGTATTTAGCTGCTTTACAAAAAACAAAAGTTAAAAGGTACACTAACCATTCCTAGTCAGATCAATAGAAACAAGAACATGTGATTATTAGTCAATGCCGGAGCAATGTTTTCTTCTAATTTTGATTAAGTATCATCTTCTTTGAAATAACATAAAAAGTAATAGGTATTTTCAACTAACCTAGTTTGGATAGATCAACTTACATTTGATTAGGATTTTTAATCATTATAGGCCACCTAATTTTTTTTACTTGTTCTGTTTCAGTCTACTGCTACATCATCATCATTTCAGCCAATAGACGTCTACTGCTGGCCATAGGCCTCCCCAATGTTCTCCACACAGATCAGTCTTGTGCCGCCCGCTGTGTTTAACTAAAACTGTGACATAAAGCAGATTTCATTCTCTTTTTAAAAATGTATGAAATTTATTTGTTTCAAACATCATACTGCTTTATGCTTAAACAACGGTTTATTGCATGTTTAAGAATAAAGCCTCTTGTCTTTGTTACACCTATTCCAGTGATCTTATTTTTAATAAAACACTAGGACTTCCGTATTAATTAATTAAGTAAGTAATCATTTATTTGGCAAAATAAAGATACAAGCCTAACATGCAGAAGAAAAGGATCGGTTAAATACAATACAGTACAAGAAATTAAACTTATAATACCAATTATGTTTCAAATTGATTACTGATAACTGATTATTTTATTAAGGGTGAAATTAACAATGTTATGTAAAGAGTGTTTAGTTCACATACATTATAATTTTCTTTTTTTTTTTTTAGTATGCTATTTGTATTTTTTTTTAAACCACAAAGAAAAAATCCATAGCTAAATTAGTATTTTTAAATTTATAAAACTTAAATAAAAGCAAAGGAAAAGAAATTGTTAGCTAGATAGGTAGGTAGTACTTACAAAAATAATTGTATAAAAATTAATCTACCTTCAGTCTATAGCAAGATTGGATTATTCTTACCGGTCTCGTAAAGACGTCGCAGTGTCGTCGACAAGCCAGCATGGCTCACACAGGGTAGAAACCGCAAACAAAACACCTGATACCTACTTCACAAAATTACACACAGCGCAATTTGTTGATTTCTGTTACCACTAGATGCACAGCACACACCTGTTATCGATTACACTACAAGGGAATGCAATCCCTAAACACAACACTGTGAATCACTATACGAATCAAATTTGAAAGATATTTACCACACAGCGTACACAAATAAAACACCTCCGTAGTAACTACTTGCGAAACCGATATGTCAATCTACGTCAAATTATTTTGATTCTTTCGAAGAAAACCCGGTCACTCTAGCACTTTTGAATGTAGAATAATATACACATTACACAAGATCGAGTAGGACATAAACCCGAAGAACCAATTACATCTCTTTTCGAGATATTATTCCAGAAATGTACGTGGACAACCGAGAAAGACGTTCCATTGACACTCGAATTTATCGAAAACTGACTTGACTGACTCGTCAAACTGTTAAAAAAATTAATGTCAATTGTAATGTTGCCCATTTAAAATCTCAAAACTACCAATATCGTATTGCCAAATATAAAATATAGTGTTTATTTCGTGTTTATTAATGAAGAACTTACTTTAGATAAAAACTGGCAACATTAATACCAATAGTAATGAGCTATAAAATAATAACTCAATTGATGGCGCTTAGCAGGCGAAAATAATTCTGTCAATGTCAATTCCGTTGACTAGGTACGTACTATAATCGGATTTTTAATTAGACAAAGTAAACAGACAGATGTCAATGTGTCATTACCATACATTTGCAAAATGCAAAATGTATGGGAATTTGATATTAGTAACTGTCAAACCACTTTGTTTAATTAAAAATCCAACTATAGGTCCTTTTTTTTTAGTGGGGTTTATTCGTGCAGTGAAGTGCCACGAAGTGATCCTGATAATAAGAATCGTTGAATTGTATCGATTTTTAGCACTGCTATTATGTGTCGACTGTCGAGTCAGAGTTGTATACATACACGTGACATGTCACGTCACGGAAAACTTACTTGGACCTAATAGAGTGGTATTGGCAGAATCCATAGGTTGATATAACGTAAAACACCGGCGTTTTATTGAGTGACTAACATTCCTCAGGTGATCCTTTTTAGGTGATTGTCGATGTCCTCCTTCTTTGCAGACAGTTTTTGTAATTTTTTTAATGAATTATTTGTAATGCTACACAAAAATACCTCGACATGGTCATAGTACGAGTATTATTGTATTAAAATGTTAAGTTAAAATGGGTACATACGTATAGCCACTTTAGTCACACATAAAAGTACACAATTTTCACCTTAGTTTCAAAAACGTTCAGTTCAATATTTATCGAGGAATTTTGTAAGATTGTATTAACCAAACGTGAAGCTGTGTGTTTATAAAGTGCTGTATAAGTAATGTAGAATTTAATTTCTGGCTACATCCCACTTTATTATACAAATCTACTACTTTAGCAGGTTTCATAAACAAAAGTCGTATGGAATTTGTCTATGGAAAATAACTTTTTAAGGCTTACGCACGCACGGAACAGAATAGTTTTCTAATTTATTTTATAGTATGCCAACAGATGGCGCTTAAACTGAATACAAGCTTCCGGGACCAATGTTGTTTATTGAAAAGATTATGAACTCACTACGGGTACCTAATATAAATCAAATAGGTTTGTAGTTCAATTCATATGAATTTCCGATATCATCTCTTTTGTTTTTTTATCCCACTTTGAAAGTTCTAAAAAGAAAGCAGGCATTTTTATAATTTCCGTGGAACTGCATAGGTAAGTGTCGTTCGCGTGTAGTAAAGTTTTAGTTTTCAACTACTTCGAGTAAATCTACTCGCCCGCTCGCAGGTATCTCTAGTTCCATACTTTTTTTTTAATAAGGCAGCAACAAAAAAAATACAAAATGAAATTATCAGTCAAGTGGTTAAAAATGTAATATCAAGCACAGGTTAAATCAGATAGGTATTCATATTTATCACTAAATTTGGACTAAGTTCTTTCATTTTAATGTATCAAAAAGATATTATGAGTTGGTGTTACATAAATTTAACGCTTTTCATGCCTGAAACGTAAAAAAGAATAACAAATGTGTACAGATTCAGAATATTATATTACCTAATTATAAATTTTCTGACTACCTACATTTAACTACAATTACAAGACTTAATAATTTTTACTCCTTTAATGTGTGATACTACGGAACTTCGAAATATTATCAATAGCATGAATGAACCATAATGTTTACAACAGCGACTTTAATCTAAAACTTATTATTATTGAGACATAAAACACTAAATAAATCCAGCACTGTACATGAGATAAATAAATAACTAAACAGTCAATTCTATCACTTTCATTTCCACCTGCACTCAGCCACAATGTATGACATTGCGAGCACCAAACATCCTCGTATTTTTTAAATCAGTCTTACATTTTATTTAGGAGGAGAATACTTCCAGGCAGGCTAAAAGGTCCCAGTCGCGATCTGACGTCCACCGCTCTGACTGCGAAGTAGTACTTGAACCCAGCCATAAATTGTGTCAGTGTGCATGCCATCGGCAAAGGTAGCGCTTTGACATCTCCGATTTTCTTCCACAAAGCTGTATTGGGCGGTGAGTTCGTCTCCTGATATGCGTATAATTGATAACTTGCTATCTCTTCGTAGCTATCTTCTTGATATCCCTCTATTTTCCATGAGATAACTATTCCATTTTCCACTTTGGACAGTTTCAAGTCAGGCGCCGGCGGTAGTGCCTTCCAGTTTGGCGGCTGGTACTGCTTCATGCATTCGGGCAATGGCGCGGGGTGCCTGTTGTTTTGAACTCTCGTCAGTCTAACTTGATTTTGAGGCATTCTTGTCGCATGTGGTCCAGGTCCTCTTAATCTTTGACCTGAAATTTAGATCAAATAATGCAATTACCGACATTAATATTAAATGCAAATTTTAAATCAAGAATTTCACTTTTAAAAATAAACTTACCTGGTGGAGGAACAGACTTTAGCATTATAGTTTGTCCTGGTCTGATGTTTTGTCCCTGCGGACCGCTTATAGGTATGTACACTTTTCTGGGGCTGTTCAGTGCTTGTGTGAACTGTGGCTGTGGTCTATTAAGAAGATTTTGAGGGGAAACTAGTCGAACAGGGGGAGCTGGGGAACTGCGTGGTGTCACTTTAGTCGGTGGCTCGTCGTCAGTCAAGTCCACAGTTACAGAATTTGTGCGACTGTGTGTCCTTTTTTCGGCGGCTTTTGGTGTAGGCGGTATGACTTTCACACCATTTATAGGTGATTGATTTGTTTTCCCAGCATTGTTGTTAGTATTCATCTGTGAGATTACACTAGGGGCCTTGGCGGCTGGATTGGTCGCAGCCGGGACCAATCGGGGTACTGGTATTTGGTTACTTGTGGCAGATTTCTGTGGCCTTGGAGTTTGATTCATATTAATATTTCGGTTATTTACAGGTTTACTATTTGGACTATTCAAATTACTTGGTTGTGCGTTGATCATGTTTTTCTTCTTCATAATAGGTTTTTCGGTCATCAGAACCTGCATACCTACAGACCTAGTAATCCTTAATGGAATTATTGCTGTGTCAGACTTCTTCTTTTGTTCTTCTTGAACAGATTTTAACACTAATTGGAGATCTCGGTTTTGTTTAGAAAGCATTACAGCTTTCTTTTTGTACTCCTCTATATTTTGAGTCAATATTTTTAATTTAGATTTTATATCACTCAAATTGCTTCTGTCTACAATGCCTTCAACAATTTTTAAAATACAATATTCTTCAAGCTCATCTCTTGACATATCAGCTAGATTCTTTTTGTAGCTTTTTAAGAAATTTTCTGCAACAAGAGGTCTTTTGGGTACTTCAACTTTTTCTTGCTTTTCTTCAGGTTTTATTTCAGTTGTTGCCGACTCGGTGGTGCAATCAGTTTCATTTTCAGTTGACGTAGAATCTGGAAATTGAAGCATGAGAAGTTATTACAATAATAATTATAAACCAAAAATTAAGTTAAATGGAAGTAATAGCGAAAATATACCTTTTTGTACTTCTGGCACTGTTTCAGTAACATTTTTACTTTCTATATTTTCTGTGCTAGTTTCTAAATCGATTGTGCATTCTTTTGCACTTTCTTCTTTTTTTTCCTCAGTCACTGTCGCTTGAATTGGTTCACTTTTACTCTCTGTATCTTCATCTATCAACATTATATCATCATCATCTTCAATGCTGATGCATTGTTTCTCTGTAGATGAGGTATTGTTAGCAGTCACCTCGACGTTTTTTTGTTCAGACTGTGGAGGTTCTTCATCGTCATCAGATAATATATCCAGTGTGTTTGATAACTTGCAAAAAGACGCTCTTTTTGGTTCAACTGCCTTGGCTACTTGATCCGGTTCTTGTACTTTTTGCTCTTCTTCGGGTTTTTGGACGATTTCTTCTGTACCCTTGATGAATTCATCTATATCCAAAATCTCTTCTTTTTCTGTAGTTTCAACCTGAATTGATTCATTTTCAGCCACAATATCACAGTCCATTAGATTGTCAGCAGAATTATTTTCAAGATTTACTTCATCTGACTTGCGAGGCGTGGGGGATATACTTGGATCTGTTTCACTATTACCTCTTTCTAATGAATCAGTTATATTTTCTGACAAATCGTCACTTTTTCCGTTAACTTCTATAGATTCTATATCCTTATTTTGAGTTAAAACATCTGTGATAGCTGAAGTTTTCTCCACATCATCGGTTTCTTTCATCTCTGTATCCAAAACATCTAAGACCTTAGAAATTGTATCATTGTTAGTAGTTTCTTCCATTTCCGTATCAAATATCTCTATGTCTGTTGTAACTGTGTCACCTTTTTCATTTTCATTTTCTTCTGCTTCCGTACCTATTATCTCTAAGCTTTCTATAACTTCAGGACTACTTATTTCTTTCTCAGTTTCATTGGCTGTAACCGAGGCACCTTTTATATCTGTATCCAGACTTGAACTATCTTTTGTATGCATGTCGAGTACTTCAATATCATTTTTTTCCAATTGTAATACTTCAACCTCTTTTTGACTTGTTTCAACCTCTGCGTCAGCATTATTTAACACTTCTTTGTCTAATATTTCGTTTTCTGTGTCAGGTTTGTCTTTATCAATCTTCGTATTATTATATTCTTTATCTATTAAGCAAGTATCCTCTCCTTTTTCAATTAAGTCTTTCTTTTCATTATCTAATATTCTTACAGATTCATTTTCTTGTTTATCTTTTAGTTTTGAAACGTCATTCTGTTCATTATTTTCTGGACTTATGTCGTCTGTCAAATCATTTTCAGCATTAATAATACTGACATCATCCAGTCCTTTTTCTATTTCTTCATAATTTTTTTCACTGCACAGTTCTTCGCTTCCATCATTTGAATTTGTATCTTGTATGCCATTTTCATTACTACTTTCAGAAATATCTTCAGTCTTGATGTCTAAATCTACATTTTCTTTTTCTATCTTATTCACTGCTTCAATGGTTTCTGTTAGATTAGAAGTTTCTGAAAGATCACCTATACTTTTGTGATTTTCGCCATTGACAACATCTTCTGTGCTTTCTATCACGTTTGTTTGACTTTCAATGTTTTCCTTGTTCCCATTAGCAATCTCATTTTTGATGCTATCAATAGGTTCTTTATAATTTGTATCTAGAGCTTCGTCGAGGTTCGACATTTTATCTTTTATGTCTGCGGTAGGCTCAGCATCCATTATTAATTGCATTGTTTAACATATCCTATTCCTCTTCAATGAACACCGAGTCAACCCTGAAAAACAATTAAATAAATATGTTAAATAAGTAGTGAATATTTAAATTAAACTATTTTAAGTGTAAGAAGAAGCAAGTAAGTACTTAACAATTAGCATTTCCAAAAAAGTAAGTACATGGTTTTTGTTTATTGTCCATAATAAATAAGATATGGATCCTTACTGATTTAAGGACAGTTTATGGATAAGTACCTACTTAATGTACAACATAGGTTAGTAGTGCAAAAAAATGGCAACAAAACACAATAAGTTATGAATACAAATAGTCTAATAAATAAAAATACTTAGGTACCAAATGTTGATTGGTTATATTTTATATATTAAATTAAATTATATATATTTATAATACTAACTAAGATAAAGACTGACCTATTAAGGCGACGGGTAGCCTAACTAGCGACACCATTCGTTTTTAATTGTTAGCTACTAAACCGGATCTATTTCAAACAATTTCGGGGTTACAACCTCTCGGCAAACACTTATACTATTTATTAATTAACCATGCACAAATGTTGGGTCCGTTTTGGTACGCGAAAAATTGATTACCGCCAAAAGCGGCCACTTTTTGCGTGAATAAATTTTTCGCGTACAAATTTTGGGTCCGCATTTGTTTATGGTTATTTAATAAATAGTATGTGTTTGCCGAGAGGTTGTAACCCCGAAATTGTTTAAAATAGATCTGGTTTAGTAGCTAAAAATTAAAATCGATTGGCGTCGCTAGTGTGCCCTACCCGTCAGCTTACACAACTAAGAGAAAAATACAATAGAAACTAATCTTATAAATATTTCAAGTTCCTTGTCAGTAAAAAAAATAAGAAACATAAAATCACAAGATAAAAAATCGCAACCACATGAGCACAAATAGAGCAGTCAATCAATGGAAATAAGAAAAAAAAACAACCTAAAGAAACAAAGCATTCCCATAACAGCGCCATCTAGTTAGTCACCACGGAACTACTAGGTCGGCGAGTATCACGTTTGTTTCTGAAAAGCAGGTCAGTATGTACTCAGTGACTTGAATCATTTATTGATTTTTTTTATACTGGAGAGGGTTGAACAATAGTCATTTTCCGTATAAAATCAAACAGTTGTAAAGTTCATGGACAAATGAAGCGAAAAAGTAGTCGGTCCTGTATATTCAAACAAACTTTTTGTATTGTAACTCCTACATACTACGTATAGATGATTTAAAATAACTTTTAGGATCTCGTTAGGTGCGATGACAATTTTATTCCATTTGCCCAGTGTTTATTGTAACATTGGCCGTTCGTTGTTTACGTTAATCTTAAACCGTTATTCTGGTGTGCCTTTATCGAATGTATTTTTTGGCAAATATGTGTCATTATAATAAACAAATTAATAAATTCCTATGTAGTCAAGTAATATCCCGCAATCACTCGAACTCACTGACACCATAGTAAGAACCTCTTTTTAGTGATGTTCGTCTAATTGTACTATCGACTGCACAGTATTACGAAATAACAAAAACACCTAATTAAATACTTTTTATATCGCTAAAGAAATACAGTCTCATCGTGTTGAAAATTAATTTATCTTTGTTTACTTCGCATAATACTCCCTGAGAGCACACAATTTTATACTTATGTGACCTGATTATAAAATTTGATCGTAAATAGATCGTAAAAGAAAACTTATTTATGAATCGAGAGAAAAATGTTGAATAGGTATTACAAGTACATGAACAGTAATAGGTAGTAACAGTTTTTCGCGGCGGAAGGGTCTTTACCGAAAGGGTTTGGATTGACATAGATTTTTGACAGTCCTTCCTTACTTCAGTCCGATTACGGTTATTTGGCACGTGGCAAAAACCGGAACGAATGCTGATTTGATATTTTCGCATAGAAAAACGATTTACAACGCCCCCCTGTCAATGTCATTCAAGTGCCTTCTGATCGTGGTCGAACTGTACGACGCAATCAAACATTTTATCTAAGTAGAGTCAACACGTAATCTTATACAATTAGAAAATAGGAGACAAGGTTAGGTATTTACAGCGACACTGAATTCTACAAGACGATGAACAACTTAGGAGACTGCGAAGAACATTAAATAGAACAATACTATAATGTCTTAATTGATATTGAACCAAATATGTTTCGAATTGAGGTGAGAATCGTTTAAAAAAAATTACACCTAATGTAGAACTCCTTTCGTTTAGCCATTTATATCTTAAGAAAGCTAGGAACTTTTAGCTTAAATTTATGTAGGTCTTGTAAACCTAAATGCTAAAGAGAAGGCTAAAATAAAGCAATAGGCATAGGATAACCAGATAATAGTACTACACCACTTAAGGTCTTATTTAATTTAATGATCGAGTATTAAATGTTGAGCGCCTTTAAAAATCAATCTTAAATCTTTCTAAACCATTTTACGCGATATACTCTTCATGGATCGTGATTCGTGGCCGCTTACAATGTGCCGATTAAGGAGGCTCAAAGTCACCCAGAGAGCAATGGAGAGGGCTATTCTCGGGGTCTCCCTGCGTGATCGTATCAGAAATGATGAGATCCGCAGGAGAACTAAGGTTACAGACATAGCCCAAAGGATTGCATGCCTCAAGTGGCAATGGGCAGGGCACATAGCGAGGAGAACAGACGGCCGTTGGGGCGGAAAGGTCCTCGAGTCGAGGCCACGTACAGGAAGTCGCAGCCGTGGCAGGCGTCCTACAAGGTGGACCGACGATCGATCGTCGGTCCACCTTGTACCGAAGATCGCGGAAATCCATTGGATGCAGACGGCACAGTACCGATCTGTGTGGAGAACATTGGGGGAGGCCTATGTCCAGCAGTGGACGTCTACTGGCTGAAATGATGATGATGATAAAGACTCTTCATGGATACTATTTAATCGTGGGATCCGTGCGAAAAGGCTATTTGACGTAAATATGACAGTTTACAGGAAGGCGTTGACCTGCAAATTTTCTACAGTGCACCTCAGTGACATTGACAAGGGGCATTGTTTAGAAGGCACTTCAGTGAAATTGACAGGGACAACGTTGAACAATATTTTTTATGATAAAATGTCAAAAACATTGACACGTCTTGTAAAGGAAACAGAATTACTTCTGTTTTTTTTGTTTATCCATCAATACACAAAAAAAACAGACCTAATGCTGTTTATTTTCAATATTACCTATAAGCCTATTTGCCGTGTGGTTCCCGGCAGAGTAGAATAGGCCACCCTCACTCTTACCGAGGTGCCGTAAAAGGCGACTAAGGTAAAGCTACTGGCATGATCATCAGCACCCAGAGAAGGAAAACTCTGCATTTATATCAAAACCCTCGCCAACCCGTCTGCCAAGCGTGGTGAGTATGGCAATTACCCCTCATGTGATTAAGGGAGGCCCGTGCCCCAGCAGTGGGGACTTAAATGGGCTGATGATGATTACCTATAAGACCTAGTACAATTCATGTACTACGATTGATTATGCAATAGATAAATATGAATATGATTTTTTTTCGTGTGCCAAATAACCGTAGGGCGACTAAAGATGTCAACAACGGTGTCACTCCTGATACTGAGAGCATTTAGTTTCAGTTTTTGCTACATCGGACACAAACTAAGAAAGTAGAGGATAATATCGGACAAAGCGTCATGCGACTCGGACGAATAGAATCAAGAAAAAAATCAAAGTAGGTACTAAAATAGTAACGCAGAATCGACTGAAATGACAACCTCTTGTTTGGGAGGCCAAGACTCTGTTCGGGTCGCTGAGCCAGCGGAGTAAGTACGTACCTAAATCGGCAAAGAAAAAAATATTCTGTAGTTTTTAGAAGGTTTTTGAAAGAATTCCTTGGAAAAGATAACAATAAATAAACAACAACTCTTGATTATTTTTGTATGATGTGCTGTTGGTGAACCTAAATAAATAAATAAATAAACTCTTCCACGTCTGTTACTAGACTGAATACATGACCTAATTCTCATTTAAGACCTATGTATGTAATAACTGTATTCTTGCAAATAACATTTTTGATTAATTGATTGATAAAATTAACATAGGAAAAACTACAATGGAAGGGACTCCGACCGAGTGATCCATAGTTTCTCTGTATCCCAGACTACTGACAGACGACTGATTTAATAACGACCAATGACGTTTAGAAAATAAATATACATATTTTAGTCTACATTTTTTGTTCTGTGAAGGTCAAAATGGTGGTATAATTAGGCACATCAATTAATAAGTCGACATGAATCCTACCAAAAGAAACTAACTACCTGTACGAAGTATTCCTTATTGAAAATGTATTATTTCTTGGGTGACTTCAAGTTTTGAATGGTGTTATAGACAGCAAAAAGGACCTATATATAACTAAGTAAGAAGTAAAAACTTTTGGAATATTTCCAAATTCATAGCTGCACCACGGGACATGTTTTTCATTGTTTTTTGTTAATAAAACACACCAGATGAACTGGACTGCATGTTTTATAGATTTTACTGATTTTTGAAAATAACAAAACAACCCAATAACGTGATGTATCAACTGCCCCAAATAGTGTAAAATATTGTAAAAATATGATAAAAATCATCAAGATAAACGGCATAATAAGTCAAACCCACGATTGCGCCAAACAATTCGAGCATAACTCGAACCGTTCACGAAACACCAACTCAAGATGGCGGACAGACACTGATAATACCGGAATAAATTCCCCACTCGGTTGGTATAGTATACAGCTGAACGCCAAGTCACGAGAAGACGAAACCAGCAACTCTCTCCATCACGCACAGCGAAGCGGCGCTAGTCCGAGAGCGATAAGGATGGCAAGCGTTCGTTGGTGTCGATTAAAATTTTATCAACGAGGTGAAGGTGGAACGCAGAACTTAGGGCTATTGAACGGATACCAGAAACCGCGTGTTTGGCCGCTCGGTAGAATACAGGATATTCTATTAATGCCATAACACAATAATATGAACAGCTTCAATATACTACACGTTATTATCATTTCTATCGTTTAAGTGTTTACAGTGAGAATGCATGATCCAATTTATCAAGTTGAATCCAAAAACACATGTCACGGCTTTTTTAAAACGAAATCGGATAAAAATGGGACCCTAATAACAAGTAGTGAAGTACAGCAATACTCGACTGTACCGCGCTGGCCTTCAAAGAAGTAAACCTTGTGCTATTGGAATAAAGAACATTGTTGGTGAAAAAGTAACATCACTGAGATATAAACGTGTTTTGATATTTTTGTAATATTTTGATGCAAATACATTACGCGAAAGATGGTAGGGTGTTTTCGTTGAATAATATAGGTCTTTACGGAGAATACCATTAGAATTCATTTTAAATTATCGTTTAGGTGAATGTCTAGACATTGAGACCTGATGAGGAATACCTAAAGAGAGCCCATAAAATGCAGATACATATTTTTATAGGTAAGTTTTTTACCACCAAATGTAGGTCGGTATTTATCAGAAATAGGATGAACGAATTTATAAAACAAAGTTCCTACCCTACCGTAAAGAGTTAAATTAAGATAACAGCTGAGGTGAGTACTTTTCTTTTTTTTTCTTCTTTTCTATTTATAAAATAAAAACATACCTCTAGCTATGTATGAATTACTACTATGACTAGTACACATTGAGGTAAAACTACACTACTACGATACTACAAATAAGTATAAAGAAAACCAAAAGTCAAAACAAAGTAAATTAAAATTTAACAACCAATCATAACGCCGAATCATCTTTGTCACAACGACCGACACGGATAAAAGAAAAATATACGTCAAAACACGCAATGAAAATTATAAATAGAAAATACTTCTGCAAACCATTGCGAAAATAAACTGTGACAAACACCGTTGTACGTGAATGTACATAGAACTAACATACATACCTAAAACGTTCGAATCCAGAAGAAGAAGAGTGATCAAGAAGTAAATAAAACAACACGGGACGAGTGACCATTGACGCGGCCTCGGTTGCACTGACATGCAGAAGGACAGAGAAGAAAATGGCCGCCGGCATGTGGCGACGCGCAAGTTCCGTGGCTGGATTATGAACTACAACACAGATCAACACGCGAACAGAGACCGCTCGAATTTCGTAAACGGCCGACGAGGTCGATGAGCGAGCGAGCGCGCGATACAACATGCTACCTGTGGGAGAGAGCAAGCTGGTTCAACGCGATAAGCATTCAGCGAGAATTTCTGTCTTGATAACTGCTCTGTTCAATTAGTACCTAGTTCGTAGTACATGGAGTGGGGTCACATTACGATAGCGTATCGTTCTCTTGCGTTCTACTTCTTTGTGGAAAGATCGGATATCGTAATTAAACAAGTCTTCTTTTAATGTCCCTATTAATAAACTACACAACTATAAATCATTCATTAGTTATTAACGCCTAACCTAATCATCAAGGTAACATAATAAATGTTTTTGTGTTGATTACCTACGTTGTTTTTATTTCTTTTTTATTTAAGTATACTATTATCGTAAGCTGATCCGAAGAGAGATGTAATTTCTCTCTTCGGATCGGCGGAGAGCAGATAAACAAACTTGTGCAGACTTCCATGACAAATCGTGGTGATTCATCGATTTACATTAATCACACCGTGCTTCTTGTAACATTCTTTGATCGAATGAACCACTTTAAACGTATTTTTTTGCAATTTGTTCTTTACGGGAAGGTACAAACAGTAAGTGAAGTGTTCAGCTGGATATAGTTTCCTGAATAATAAATGAGTGATGTGATGGTTGAATTTTATAATCGCCAACATCAGGCCAACAAAATGGCGTATCGAGAACGCGCGACGTTGCCGTTCTTTTTGCCTCCGCTTGAGCACGGCAGAGTCGAGTGGGTCGTTTGACTCGTTGCGTCGCTGCCGAGGGCGGCCGAGTGACGCCGAGTGATGCCGAACAGCGTATGTCAGCGTACGTCATCACGAAAATAGCTAGATTGTGAAGCAAATAAACTTCTCCGACTCCACTGGGATTGTTTCAAGAAGAATAGTCTTTATCAGAGAATGTTGAATCGAATCCATTGCTTGCACGTTAATGTCATTAATTAATTAAGTTAAATGACAGATTGATCTCGAATGTTTTTTAACTGTAATTTTATGAAGATTTACAAGGATGAGTTAAGTACTTAATCTGGTCGAAAACCATCAAAATAAAACTTTGTACTTAATTCATAATGACAAAAGAAATCATCATGATGATGACCTACTTTGCGGTATCCATGACGTCACTCATAAAGTCAAGACCTGCCTGACGCAGTAGACGGGTGTTGATTAAAGGAGATATACCTACCTATTTTACGATCTTGAAATACTAAAATGATTCATTGACGAGATATTGATTATTTGTGATGATAATTGTAGGTCAATAATATTCGACGTTGTATAAGTACATACACGAAAAAAAACCTATTTATTAAAAAGTAAGAATATGGTAATAAGTATAAAAACAGAGTGTTGTGTACAATCACATACACTCAATATTTTTTCAGTAAAATTAATTATTTAAAGATCAGTAAATCATAGAAGGGATCTCCATACAAAAACTTGTTAATATCTGAGTCTGATTTTCCAAGAGCATGCGACACGCAGACACAGACGCAGGTGACAAAAGAGCGATGATAAAGATTAAGCAAGTATAGAATGAAATAATGCATTTCTGCCTTAATCCCTGCTGGTGACTATCGTGGACGCAACACTTGCGAGCTGCGTAGTGTACTTAAAGCAGTACAATACGGTTGAATACATCACAATTTACAAATGTCTGATCAAAGTTAGCGGAAGGCACTAGAACAGAATATTTTGATAAGATACGACTGATAGAAAGCAACCAAAATTAATTATCTTCAAATTGCTTTCCAAGCATGGCTAACTTAACGTTGGGTCCAAACAACATACATAATAATTAAACAATAAATCAATTATATTATTTAAATAAGTACAACAAAAAAATTCTAAACGAGAATTAAAAACCACAATCTCGGTATGGGACTGTCCTGCCGCTATTCAACGTGGCTCTACATCAGATTCCGTCAAAGAATGTTGATATGCTGTTCATTGCTCTCTCAGTTGAGAGCGAAAAACTTGCCCGCTAAATGTGCGCCACATGAAGCATCAATGGATGCGAAGCAAGATATCGGCCCGTGAATAGAAGGAATAAGAGACGCAACTTAATACTGCTTTGCAGAACGAAATGGCATTGAACAAGCTGATCTGAAAGCTACAGCTGAAATTTTTATACTGTTGAAAATAAACATGTCCTCCAAAGAAAATAAAGGGAATAAAATAAAAAAGGAGGTTAGTTGTAAATGGTTCAATGATTATGGATGACAAAATCTTTCTGAACACAAAATTTTTAGAAAGACGAGTCTGTCGTAATCCTAATGCCAATTTATGGAAAACCTAACGGAAATGATTTTTAGCAGCAGTTTTTAGACTTTATAGGTCAGCGTAATGCTAGACGCCGCGCTTTATTCAGAACATCATGCAAAATATTTTATGCGGGTAAGTTACAAATAGGTCCTGTCTCTCTGGTTATACACATGTTTAGAAATCAGGGGCAAATTTGGTTACACAGTAAACCGGAATAAAATACGAAAAATCGAATACTTAGGTGGGTAGAGGAAAAACATTTTTCCTTTTTCTTGGGTACCTAGGTATCAAAATTCGTCATCGAAGTAAAAAGTTTATTATCATGATAAAAATAATCATCAAAAGATGATGAGATGAGGCATACGTACAAGAACGAGTCTAGATCAATAGGTGGACAATATAAATCCCACCAGAGCCGGCCAAAGCAAGCTGCTCGCTCGCAACGCTAGCGGAACGGGTGGGCAACGCCGCAAAATCAACCTCTGTGTTGTTTGTTGCCAACGACAACATAGGTCGCTAACTCGATGTTTTTGCAGGATAAACGACAAAGTTTGCCAAATGAGACACTATTAACAAAGATATTCCTGCAAATTCCTAACCAGCTAACATGCTACCTTAACCATCTCAATTCGACCTGCATATTAAACTACCTGATGCAGAACAGAAAACCTTATCATTAGATGAATATGGACTGGTAGCGGTCAGGCAAGTCAGAGCGGCAACAGCGGGTTTGGCAGTGAGTGAGGTAATTTTATTCCAACCGATGCCATTCTCATTAGACGGTGGGAAACCTGTCAAGTGTTTTAGTTGGATAAATAAATAATCAATCTGTTAAAAATCAAAAACAGACTTCTTAAAAGTAGTGCAGAAAGCGTTACTTAGGCTTTTCTTTTCAATTGACTTAATGAAGGAAAATCGAAAAATCCAAGATTTTTCGATTTTCCTTCATGATGAGACCGTCTTTTCTACTTCAGTACTTTGGCGCTCAAACCATTCAATTTAGATAAGATTTTCAAAAAAATATTTTTGTTGACCTTGAGATAACCTTTCGGGGCAGCTCTGGAAATATCTGAAAAGCAAAAAAAATACTGTTATATAAGTAGTTATACTCACCAAACTCCAGCAGTTCCAGCTATGGGCAGTAGGCTTCAAACAGGTTAACGAGGTCAAGTCGTAGCGCTCAGCTCGCTCGCTCCGGCGAGATCGAATGCTCAATAAAGTTTCCCTGCTTGCTCGTACAGCGGCCGGCGAGAGGGAACGGCGGCCATCTTGTTGAATGTCAATTCGCCAGTTAGAGAGAGATAGAGACGTACTTTGCTTTTTCAATTTTACAGCAACCATTTAATCAGAATTGGGGTAACTCTGCGTCCCTACTGTTCTTTCACGATGACCAAAACACTTTAATTTATAATTTTCTTCTTAATCTCCTCCACGCCCATCATCATCAGCATCAAAAATCAGAAAACTGAGATTTGCTATTTCACTTTTTATCGAGTCAAGAATGACAGAACAGAAATCTTATTCAACTGTTTTAGAATGTCATCGTTTAAATTTAAAATATTTTTGCTCCTCGCAGACCCACTTTGATTAGTTGAACCTTTTTGGAAATCATAAAATAATTGCAAACATGACCTGGAAATTAATTATTGCATTCTAAATTCCCTGATTTACGATAAACTAACGCCATCTGGCATATAACTAAATGGTTGATTTGTGTGGGAGATTAAGGGAGATGTTTTTGGAATCAACAAACAGTAGAATAATTACTACATAGGAACTAATTTTAAATTTTAATGCCCCCAAAGAGAATATAATGAATGCCCCATTATCGAAGGAAATTTGTTTTTATTACCTACCTTGTTTTCAATCACCATGAGCAAGTTAGTTGTTTGAGAATGTAGTAGCGACATCTATTGTTTGAATATAAAATTAACCAATGCCCTTACAATTTCTATTTGATGGTGCCTTTTTATGTAGTAACTAAACATTGACAAAATAAAATTAAAAAATACGCGTGTTACTAATTATTTGGGCAAGTTTATTACGATACGAAGAGTAATAATTATGTTATGATCTAGCAAACAAACAAAAGCAAATAAGGGTTCAGAAAACAATCAAAGCGTCAGTTTTGCATATAATTTAGTTCTTCAAACTGCCTATAGATGACGCCAACAAAGATTAGAATTGAAGATTATAATGTTAAGTAATATTATGTTCATAGTATGTGAATATTATGAATAAATAGAATAGGTATATAATATTAATATTTAGTAATACAATTGGAGCCCTGCATATTTAATCATTTGCATTAAAAAATTTAAACCATTCTGTCATTTACTTGCTGTCCGTCCTGTCATCTGCCATGTGTCAAAACAATGGCGACATGTCTGTCATGTCATGTCATGTCATTTTTGTTTTGTAAACAAAATGTGCTAAATTGCAAATAGTTTATTTTTATTTCTAATGAGACTGAAGGTTAAACCTAATAATATAAATAAAAACGGCAACGACTTCCGAAAATGTTGCGATCTTTAGTATTGTATAAAAAGGTATTCAATACTTTCATTGTAATGATTTACATTACTTTGATTTGTTATTATTTATTAATATTTTCAGAGCTCAACATGCTTCCAGTGCAGAATATCAACTTCCCCTAGACGCCTTATCACACAAGAACTGGATAAAGCTTACACAGAAGACGAAAAAATAAAAATTTTAGAGGTTATGAATCAGTCCAACGATAAGGATTTCTCCAGGTACCGAAATGGTTTTAGTGGCCTTTTGCGAAGTTGTTGAAAATTAGTAGTTCCGTTCAGTGGTAACGATTTATTATCAATAAAAAATTGTGGTAATTTATCTATAATCTAACTTATAGCATTGTTCTGCAGTTATGATATTACAAAATCTAGAATAAAGAAGGTGGTTCAATGGAAAGATACATTTGGGCATTTAAAAACCATAAAAGATATAAGACTTATTGATGGTTTCGCTGATAAGAATGCCAAGAAGCTGTTTGATAGCATATTGAAGGGTCCGGTGGTGAAAGAGGAAGTAAAAACAGTCCGCAGTAAGATAAAAGGCCAAGTTTTGCTGCCAACTTTAAGTGAAACAGTGAGACAGGTATATCTTATTTATCTCATACAAGTTTCTACAAATTTATTCATAGTTTCTAGATGCCATGTTAGTAACTTTGTACAATTTCACACATTTGCCTTAACCTGTATTATTTTTAATTTCTTATGAGTTTTCACTCTTCCTTTAAAAGGTAGCTGTTCTTGAGGTCTGGTTGAGCAGTTCAAATTTTCCATTAATTTTATCTGATCTTATATTTACCATTTCACCAGTAATGATGTCAAAAGTTTCTTACTATCCCTGTATAAACTATAGAAGTGTAGCCCCTGTTGGCATAAGACTATTGAAAATAATGGACAACAAAATGAACTGGGCTATTGGGTTGAGGTGCTAGTGGACCGGTTAACTGGGATTATCATTATTATTAGTTGTGCTGTATGGGCTGATGATGATGATGATGATGATGTGCTGTACAAGTGCTTAAGTTACTAAGTACGGTATCAGGTCAATGTATCATCATCAGCCTATTTAAGTCCCCACTGCTGGGGCACGGGCCTCCCTCAGTCACGTGAGGGGTAATTGCCACACTCACCACGCTTGGCGGACGGGTTGGCGAGGGTTTTGATATAAATGCAGAGTTTTCCTTCTCTGGGCGCTGATGATTGTGCCAGCAGCTTTATCTTAGTCGCCATTAACGACACCTCGGTAAGAGTGAGGGTGGCCTATTCTACTCTGCCGGGGACCACACGGCTAGGTCACGGGTAGGTCAATGTATGAATTGTATCATGTATGTTTCAGAATTGTAAGCTAGTTTTAGCTGTGTATGTGTCAGTGAATTCAATTTGTTGGACACTTGTGAATAGGGAGAATTATGAGGTAGTGGAGTGGAACTACCATGCCATTGATTATCCAGATTCGAAGAGACTGCAAATTACAGATATATTGCATATTGTGAGTATTTTATGTAAATTCACACATTATCTTTTTTGGAATAAAATAGAGTCCTAATCGTAGGAGTAGTCCTGGAACCCTATTTTGAGATTAGATAAAGATCAGTTCATTGTGAATTATTAATAATTTTAAACTACAAACAGTTTATTTCACATAATTTGTTACATACATGTATATGTGCTACACCAGGATGAGTAATTGGATGACAAATAGCTTAAAAATATATGTAAATTTTTTTTGGATATACCTATCACCACCTAGTTATATTCCATAAACACTAATTCGACATTAATATCAATCTGTTATTGTATTTTTTAACCTGGGGTCCCTTACCACTTTTTATCAGGACTTCACCAGGTTACCATGACAAATGACAAATCGGTTATTCAGTGAAACCACTATTCGGCGCATCACTAGAATTAAAGATCATCCAAAGATTGTTTTGGCGAAAATTGCTACAAGCTTTAAGACCGCCTTTTACTGTCTATTTTAGCTGTAACTCATATTTTCTGTATTTTGCTGTTGTGAAATGAATAATATTTTATCCATCATCATAATTATATATTTTTTTACTTTTATTCTCAGGCATGGATGGCAATTCGTCTATTACCTTACTCAGACCTCTATGTAATGAAGGCTGAAGCTACCACTTTGAGGGCAAGTGGGAGTGACCCAAATAACCCTAAAATGCTTGCTGTTAATCTGCAAAAGTCACAGTTGATCGCCATGTTGGTGGCCCTCATCAATGCTAGGAGTAACCACTTAGAGTAAGATATTTTTTTTACTATAACATAACGCTGACACCTGACCACAATCGTGCCTGGTCTAATAGCAAGCAACGATGAAGCACACAAAATTTGTGTCTCATTATTATAAACTTGCATTGCCCCACTGTCACTGTCACTGTTGCGCAGTGTCTCAATACGAAAGTCTTCAATTCGTGTGTGTTGCCAGTGATGACATACGGAACCGAAACGTGGCCGCTTACAATGTGCCGATTAGGGAGGCTCAAAGTCACTCAGAGAGCAATGGAGAGAGCTATGCTCGGAGTCTCCCTACGTGATCGTATCAGAAATGATGATCCGTTCAAGATCCGCTCAAGAACAAAGGTCACAGACATAGCCCAAAGGATTGCATGCCTCAAGTGGCAATGGGCAGGGCACATAGCGAGGAGAACAGACGGCCGTTGGGGCGGAAAGGTCCTCGAGTGGAGGCCACGTACAGGAAGTCGCAGCCGTGGCAGGCCCCCCACAAGGTGGACCGACGATCTGGTGAAGATCGCGGGAATCCATTGGATGTGGGCGGCACAGGACCGATCTGTGTGGAGAACATTAGGCCTCCGCCTATGTCCAGCAGTGGACGTCTATTGGCTGAAATGATGATTGCCCCACTGCAGGGCAAAGGCATCATAGAATTCAAGTTAGGGCTACTATGTACTGAATTAATATTAAATTTACTAACTTGATTATTAACTTTAAATTATTATTATTACTTAAGGTGACACTAGCAACGCCAATTAATATAAATTGTTAGCAATCAAACCGGATATCTTTTTAACAATTTCGAAGCTGCGGCCTCTCGGCAAACACTTATACTATTTATTTAATACTTACTTCTGGTCTGCTTTTGTACTCGAAATTTGAAAAAAACGGCCTCTTCTGGTGCAAAAACAGATCAAAAACGATCAAATTTTCGAGTGCAAAAACAGATCAAAAAGTAGTGCACAGTTATAAAATAAATAGTATAAATGTTTGCTTAGAGACTCCCGCCCCGGAATTGTTTAAAATAGATCCGTTTAGTAGCTAACAATTTAAATCAATTGGTGTCGCTAGTTAGGGCTACCCGTTCCCTTAATATTAATATTAACACTGCTTGCATAGCTAGTGGCTCTACACACACACAAACTAAGAATTTACTCTCGAATTACTTTTCCTACACTACTAAACTACTCTTTCATCATCATCAGCCTATCGCAGTCTACTGCTGGACGTAGGCCTCTCCAATTGTTCGCCACTGTGATCTATCCATGGCTTCTCGCATCCAGCTCTTGTCAGCCATCCTGCGCAGATCGTCCCCCCACCTAGCCAGAGGGCGCCCTACATCACGTTTGCCAAGACGCGGTCTCCACTCTAGAACTCGTTTACCCCATCGGTTGTCGGTTCTGCGGCTAATATGGCCAGCCCACTGCCACTTAAGCTTGCTAATTCGGTAAGCAATGTCGATGACTTTGGTTCTCTGCCGGATCACCTCATTTCGTATTCGACTTATTTACTACTACTCTACTCTTTGACTTATTTAAATAATAGTCAAAGAAAAGGCCGATATTGTTATGAAGTGCCTAGTAGTATTTTGATCGCAAATAATGTGCGTACAGTGCTATAGTTTTATGAAAGGTTATCTGTTATGAATGACTATCGATTGGTAGAACGGAAAAAAAAACAAGACTGGATATTTGAAATTGGATTTAAAGCGTATATTACTTAAAATGCTAGCTTAAGGCGACGGGTAGCCCTAACTAGCGAGACCAATCGATGTAAATCGGATCTATTTTAAACAATTTCGGAGCAGGAGTCTGTAAGCAAACAATTATACTATTTATTTAATAATTGTGCACTACTTTTTGATCGGCTTTTGCACTCGAAATTTTGATTTTTTTTTATGCTAGAGGCGGACAAACGAGCAAGCGAGTCACCTGATGGAAAGTAATCGACGCCACCCATGAACATCCTCGAAATCAGAGAGATCGCTAATGTGTTGCCGGCCTTTTTAAAAAATAAATGTAATAAAACTAAAACCCAACTACGACAAAAAACGTCGCTGAAAAAGTATAAAACAAGCCTTCGTTGTCAATTTATGCAATATTCACTATGTAGAGATAAAATTTCATGTTTGGAAATCCGCAGTCACACGTTGTCAAAGGGTAGTATATTTAACGTGTGACTACGCCTTTCCAAACATGAAATTTTATCTCTACATAGTGAATATTGCATAAATTGACAACGAAGGCTTGTTTTATACTTTTTCAGCGACGTTTTTTGTCGTAGTTGGGTTTTAGTTTTTTTACTTTTATTTTATTTGTACTATTTTGGTGTCCAAGTGCTAGTAATATATATATATATATATATATATATTCAAAATGTACAAGTCAAGCGCTTTCAAATGATACCAAACACGGCATATTTATCATAACTTTATTTTTTTACTCTGTATGTTTTGTCCGCTAGAGGGCGCCACATTAGATTTTGTGAAACTTCATATAGCCTATAACCAGCGGACGATCAAGACGCTTATAATGATATGTCATTTGTCGAATTCTGATAAGTAGTTAAGAAGTTACGTGGAAACAGATGAACATACATACATACATACATACATACATACATACATAGCCTGTCAAAATCATAACCCTCCTTTTGCTTTGCCGTAGTCGGGTAAAAAAGAGTACGCTCTTCTCTTGAAGGTCTCTAAGTCGTAGCCGATTAACCGATTGATTAACGCTATAAGTGGCCGTTATTGGCGGTAATTCTAATTTCGAGTACAAAAGCAGATCCTAAAGTTCAGTATAAGTTTTTAATAAATAGTATAAATGTTTTCCGAGAGGCTGCAGCTTCGAAATCGTTAAAAAGATATCCGGTTTAGTTGCTAACAATTTAAATAAGTTGGCGTCGCTAGTGAGCTCTCCCCGTCACCTTAACGATTTAAGTTAGTTTTCCTTTAGGGCCCAAAGGTTTTTTCCAGCCTGTATATTGAAAATCACTATCTTTTTTTTTTTTTTTTACATTATAGCGGACAAACGAGCAGACGGCACACCTGATGGAAAGTGATCACCGCCGCCCATGGACATCTGCAACACCTGAGGTATCACATATGCGTTGCCGGCTCTTAAGAAAGGAGTACACCCTTTTCTTGAAGGTCACCAAGTCGTCTATTTATCTATTTTTACTTTCAGGGATTCACATAATGAAGATGTATCTGAGGGAAATCTCTATCAATTAGAAAATATTTTCAAACACAAGGTTTATTTCTTGAGGCCAACTCTTCCATATAGGTAAGTTTTTTTATTGATGGTGGGTTTGCTCTTTGCTTCACACTGAACCTTAGATTAATACAAAATAGCGAAAGATACGGACGGTCCCTTCAATTAGACAACTGAAAACCGGCTTGATGCTCACGTACTCACAGCTCTATGACACATTTGTTTAAAGTTAAAAATCAAACAAATCCAAAAATATTCAGCAAAATATTAAAGGAATATTTAAGAAATAAGTGCTACTATAATATACAAGAGTACTTTGATGACGCAAATAATAATAAATAATTAATTCCTGCCCTACAAATTCAGCATCTCTCCTAATATTTATTCTTCTGTTACCGTTTTTCATGTTAATGTCTATTTTTAAGACTTTAAATTTCTTTTCTTTAGTTTTATTTAAATAATTATTTAATTTAATGAACTAAATATAAGTAGTTTTATGATTTAATAATGTGATAAGCCCTCTCATATTGCTATGTCCATGCCATGACATGCAATAAATGATTTGAATTTGAAAAAAAAATTGTACGATATTGGAAGACATAGACAAACTATTTTTATTTATTTGATATAAGCGTGAGTTGAGTCCTGTCAAAAGGACTTAACTCGTCATACATTAATGTATCGTATATTTCTATCTCGCTCTGCAAAATAGTGACCAAAACATTTATGAATTTAGAAATATCATGAGAAATCAAAACATTTCTTCTACTTGTGGGTAGGGAAAGTGATACCAGGAGATTTTTTATTTCTTTTGAATAATTTGTACAACGCGTAAAAGGGCGTGAAGACATTTTGGTAACCTTTATTCCACTCAAAAGTTGACCTTTAGTCAACTCAATTTAAGAATATTTTTGTGTGACTGGACTCGCCAATTAGCGACTACATGCAATTAAGCGACGGGGACCTAATTTAAGCGGTCCAAGCGGTTGAGACTAGTCACCTATATTTCGCTATTTAGATTTAATCCAATTACTGAACCCTAGAGTTGAGAAGGAACCTACGATGGAGCGAGCCTTACATGGTTTAAATAAGAGTGACTGTCTAAATTGAAGGATTTCTTTTAAGGTGACAGGTAGGGCACTAGCGACGTCAATCGATTTTCATTTTCAGCTACTAAACCGGATCTATAACGCTAAATACCAATCAATAACGCGAAAAATTGATTCACGCCAAA
The DNA here is from genome assembly GCA_019059595.1 of Marasmia exigua. NCBI lineage: Eukaryota > Metazoa > Arthropoda > Insecta > Lepidoptera > Crambidae > Marasmia > Marasmia exigua. The sequence continues at coordinate 1,934,916 of CM032478.1, read as the reverse complement.
AGAGGCCACTTTTGGCGTGAATCAATTTTTCGCGTACAAAAACGGACCCAACATTTGTGCATGGTTATTTAATAAATAATATAAGTGTTTGCCGAGAGAATGTAACCTCGAAATTGTTTAAAATAGATCTGGTTTATTCGCTGAAAATTAAAATCTATTGGCGTCGCTAGTGTGCCTTACCCGTCATCTTAAGTTTTTGGGAATATGTCCTAAAGGCTAATTAATCCCCTTTCTCCCTAAATTTTGGGTTGCCCTTTCTTTTCGACTTAAAGGTTTAATATGTTTTCACCCTGTATTTACCTGGATGGCATAATGGTTAAGTTATATCGCCCAAACGCGGAAGTTTCCATGTTTAAGTCTTGGCCTTATCAAATTTTTCTAAATTATTGTCTCGGGTTGGGGTTACTGCAGGTTATCATCATTAAATTAGTACATTCCCTGTACTAGTCATAGTAAAGGTAGTCAATTGAGACTGTATTCTGAATTTTAAATATAAGTATTAATCTGACAGATGCATATGTCAAAACGTATGTGACGTTTTGACATTTTCCATCTGTCAAAAGGAGCAAAAATGTTTAGCAATGACTCATTGACATCTGTCAGGTTCGCATATTTAAACTTCAGGGCTTAGATGATCAAAGCATTTATTTATTTGCATATCGGTCGATCGGTGTAAATTTAATTGTCTGGCGTATTTATGTACCATTTATTTAATTTCAGATTATATGGAACGCTAGTAGGCAACGAAAAAGTATCAACAGATCAAACTGTTGAAATGCTACTACAAAATATGAAACAGAAATCTGATGAGAATCGGCCCAAATATGAACCATATATTTCTGACCAAATAAAATCTGACTTTAGGTCCCAGAATGAGCTGCAGCGTGATATGCTTGGCCATTGTTTACTGTTGGCGTTAACTTTTATGGATCTTTGCATTTATAAGAAACAGGAGAGTATAAATAAATTAATAAAGCGAGGGGAATAACATTTTTTTAATGAAAAGAGATTATCAGCAAATCAAATCACAATTTTCTCATTCAATTTGAAATCGAACGATTTTTTTTAAAATGAATGCCAAGCAGCCTGAAACATTTTATGTGTATCAATATGCATTTTGTTAAGTTAAGTTTTGGTATTCGTGGTTATGAAATAAATTATTTTAAAATTAAATGATGATATTTTTATTTAACATGTGTAAAATCCTAACAGAAATGTCGAAATCAGTTATATAAGAGCTAGGTTAGGTCAGAGTATTATTATCTTACTCTATTAGCTAGGTACAGCTTCCAAGGAGGTTATAGATAAGGAACCTCCTTGATAGCTTCCCTGCAGTTATTTGACAGGTGGTGAAAATTGGAACTAATGCTAAATGCTGTAATTTCCCATGGAACTACATTCTGTATCATTTTCGGAAAAAAAAATCGTTCACTGAGCGTGAAAGAGATCCAACCGGCCCTGACCGCAGCCTTAATACATCTCTATATATGTAAACACACACATGGAAACCCTGATTCATTATTAATTAATGATGAAACATAACATTTTAGGGCGCGGTAGGTAATCGAACCCGCGTCCCTTATGACGTTTGGAAGATTGGAATCAGACAAGTGACTGATGAACGGGTAGTGTCATTCATCGTATATTGTTTTTTTTTTAAATGTCTAACCCCCCCTTATTACAAATCGCGAACTAAGAATACCTAGTCCCGGAACAATATTTGTGCCAGCCCTTTTTGACATTGCGTGTTTTTAATATGACATGAGCTTTAGTACGCTAATAACTTTAGACCGCGATTTAGAATAAGGTGGAATGGGTTTATTAGAAATAAAACTGCATGGTATTGTTTCAGTTGGACTAAAAAGTGTTTATTTGATAAAATACAACGAGCTTACTTTTTACAACATTTTACTTCTATTAATGACAAAAAAAAAACAAACAAAACCCTTAAAATACAATAATAATATACATAAATACGATGGTATCAACTTCAAACGTATTTTACGTAACTAACATAAATGCAAATCTAGGCAAGATCATTACAATTCAAGTAAAATATAATCTTAAGAGAAAATAATATAATAGTAACTAATGATAAAATCGTTAAAATATCTTTAATGTTACACCGAGGTCTAATTCAAAAATTCTCTATAGATCACACATACACTTTTGATCTAACCAAAGTCGAATTTTGTAATACTGATATTATTTTATTCATTTTGGAAGAACTAGAAAATATTATTTACAATTCATTTTTTAAATGCCAACGTTTAATTTTTTCGCCAGGATCTTTGTGACCATATCGCAACCAACTGTTATTTCCGTAAAAAGAATAAAGAAATTCTATGGTAAAATGAAGATAATTCTGTTGTTAACTGTTGTGTGTAAAAAGTTCGATCTTGTATTCTGGGATTGTCTAAAATCAATGTTATATATTCTATTTCGGTGTCTCAGTAGGTATGTAAGAAAATATACTCTATTGTAACATGTCGCGGGCCGCCGGCTCTGAGGGCTCCACAGGTGTCTTTGGACAAAGTAATTATGGCAACGAACAAATTGGTATTGTAGGGTTAACCCTCGGAAGACCAGTACAAACTACTAGAAAATCAAAAAGAATATAAACTTGAAAAAAAAAAAAACATTTAAAATAATTTCATGATTGGAACGAAATCATAGCGTGGATATTCCTAATAAGGAAATCTCAAAATGCACTAGATACTGCTGTATTAGTTAAATAAAATTTTCTAAAAAAGATATTGTTTAAAACATAAATAAATGGAAGACAACTCTATCACGATAATAAAATTATATTTACCTACTTAAAAAAAATACCATGTCAAGTCCCCAAAGCTGGCAGAAGATAACTCTGTAGAAACCTAACAACAGTGTAAAATTACCAGTCTATTGTTGTATATTACAATAAATATGTACAATTAATGATATAACAGCACCCATTTCTTTAATGAAACCAATTACGTCTCAAGACACGTCGCCTATCGTGCTTCGTATATAAAAACTGAATGTGTATATAATATCACGGCTTTATTGTATAATGTATTGTACTATTGTATATAATTGTATAATCTGTATAATCTATTGTACTATTCTGTATACGAAAACAGTATATTGTATTGACTCAAATAAGTATTGTAGCAAAAATAGCTAGATAGGCGACGGATCTTAGGGCGTGTCCACACTAAGCTAGCGCGACCCTCTTTTGCCCTCTGCGTGCGCGCATACTTATCTAATAAATTGTATGCGCAAACGCTTCAGAAGTCAGCCAGGCCCCCAGTGTGGACAAGCCCGTGTACGACATACAAACGTTGCGTCCAATAAAATCTGTAAAAAACTCAATCCAGACTACAAGATCATTAATCTAATATGTTCATCTTTTATAAAAAATTCAACAACACTTATTTTATTGTGGAACTGTATTTAACAAGTCTCTATTGTGATAAAAAATTAATTATTCTTTAAATCTTGTGACAGCGGTCGGCGATCGCAGAGTGGCAGTGTACACAATGTTTGGGTATATCTAGATTTAAAAATAAAATAAAATAGGCCATTTTATGTTGGCTACCAATTATTTCTTGACACTAAGTTATTTAAAACTATGCAATTAAATATATAAAACATAAATTATACAAAAAATGTCGCCAAATTTTAGTGTATTGCACTGTCTCTGCACTATCTGCAGAAATTTTAATTTGTTTTTACAATAAAACGCGTAAACTATACAAATAAATCTAAATGGTATACAGAACGCATATAAACAAATGGTCACCAATCATATCGTCGTAATACGTACGCTACGGCAAAATGGAAGACGGTAAATAATTCGTAGCCAACGAAACTAAATACTACTCTAAGCTCATATTACGAGTATGCACTGATGTAAGTAACCACTTCCATTCATCGTTACTACTGTATACAATACAATAATATATTGAAGATTTCAAGCGCCAGACCAGAATTACTATTACTTTTGAATATTACTTGAAATCAATTACTGACTCCTTCGTCCATGTCCAATTTCTTACTTTCAGTATCTTGTCGCCCTGTTTAAGGAGTATTTTAAAAATACATTAAGCTGATTCTGCATTCATTTAAAATATATGAATGTTCTAAATTAATTTCGTAAATATAAAGCAATTGCCCAGATGCCACAACATGCACGGTAACCCGGAATATTGCACTATTTGTAATCCGACTTGTAGTCGGAAAAAATCTAATTTATAACGTATTTCCTTAAAAAAAGAGAATGACGTCTAAGAGTATTAAATTGAGACATAGTTTTTTCATAATATTCATATTTCCATAATTTTCAAATGAAACTTGTACTATATCGTATACTGAATTCTATAGTATGATTCCGTTTGTATACATATATTTTTTATGAGGCATTACTGTGGCACCTCTCCCTCTAGCTCTTGAATAATCGCTGGAGTTCTACAGGGTGACTCTCCTAATTTTAATCTATTTGCTTTAGCCAATGTTACAATAAACAAGTACAAAATCTTTCGACGGCCATGAGATCACAATAAATGCATTAAATTGGAAATAATATCCTGCTGCTATATAATTTCGAATCAACTTAGTACTAAGTCACTATTTTTGTTACAAAGCTAAGCAACGCTTTAGTTAAACTAACATTGCTTGAAATTATTGTATTAAATACAATTGACGTCTTGATAATAATATTATTATGTTTATTATATGCAAAGTATAATTTCACAATGCAATCTTATTCTCTCCTTTTATCGTTATCAACTTAAATTTACAAAATTAAGTATATTAAGTGATAAAGGTTAGCACTCACAATCAGTTATACTATGAAGAAGTCTATATGTTTTGGAGATATGACAATACAGTTTTAAGGTGGGTCCACACGACATTTTGGGGGTGATATTTGACACAAGATTCAATACTTATACCAAATATCATTTGCCATGTATGACTATGATTCTCGTGCTCGTGACATTTATTTAATACGACATATATCACTAAAACATAGTTTTTTTGTTTGGTTTTCAAGTGATATCCGCCATGTTCTCAAAATATCACAAGCACGAGAATTGAGCTCTATGTCACCTCAAAAATGTCACAAATATGGAGCCATCCTTCAGAAAACGACACAACTTATCTTGTCGTAAATATTGCCCCTTGGAATTGGATTCCATAGGCAACGCTATAGCATTAAAAAAAGTATAAGAGTACATATTTTATAGCTCGATATTAATGATAGAGTATCGTAAAAAGCTGGTTTACATTCCGAATGAACTACTTACGCCTTTTTGCCAAATGGCTGAACTTGATGATAAAACAGAAACTTTTAAATACGTAACTCTATCTGGTACTTATTAGTCTATGGTAAAGGTACTTGTTTGTGGTTGGAAGTAAACTTTTTTAAGTCCACTATTTCGAGGTAACGAAGACACGTTCTCATTCAGCCATTTCTCAAAAAGATATTACTAAATATTCAGCAAGAATACAAATAAAATACGTAACAGTAAAGCTAGGAACATGATTAAAACCTATATATTCTCTGTTAAAAGAAATCCGGTAGTTTCTGATGCGAAGTTTATCTGTGAATATCAAGTGGACGGCAAGCTCAATGATGGCATTTGAATAACATCTGGAGATTAGTAACGTCACTATACAAATATATATTTTACTATAGGGGAAAGGTGATGTGATCCCAACTGAACCCAAAAATCTGTTTGTTTTAATTTGAGACGTTTTTAACCAAAAAATAGTAAAGACCCTACTAACTAAAAAATGTACACCTACCATAATGTCACTCATTTTGTGTTAATGAGGGTTTTCGCGTGTGAAAAATCCGCTAGATGGAGTACTATAGGAGTGAGGTCTATATTAATGATTAAATTAAACTAAATTATTAATTTGATTGGTTTTTTTTAAACGTGTTCTATCAAAATGACAATTTGACAAACTGGGTTGATTTGACCAATGGGCTGGGTTGACCAATGCGGTTGATGTTGGACCTCAGTCCAAAAGTGCGCCATCTAGCGGTTTTTTTACACGCGAAAACCCTCATTCCAAAGATCAAATATAAAAAAATGTAGAAACTCGTTGATGTCTTTTATACTGAAATATATTAATATAGGTAAGGTAGTAATTTAAGTTGAGTTTTAGATTTTAGAAGCGTAAATTAATATTACAATACTGTTATTTCAAATAATAAATCTCCCTTTTAAAAATCTAAATATTTAGTACTATAAGTAAATCATTTTAATGTATTGCAAGTTAGACTTGCTACGGCGTAGTCGCTACGGCCGTCACGACTCGGTCGCTGCTACGAGCGGTTTTAAAACTCATTTCGGTACCGGTTTCATAGATACACTATTGATTTATTTGAATTTCAATAGATACCTGGTTATATAAAAAAGAGATGAATACATTACGGCATGCTATAAACGTTATTGAGAGCAGTAAAGTGAAGTAAATCACGCCAGAATTCCAAATTTCACCCACATCACTTGGATGGATTTTAATCCATCACAGTGCGCTTCTCACACCACTTTCCTACCGCGCGTAGTATAAGTATGGAATCAGCTACCAACGATGGTGTTTCCGAACAGATACGACCTGGTGATCTTCAAGAAAAGAGCTTATCCCTAAAGAGCCGGCAACGCATGATGCCCCGTGTGTCGCAGATGTCCATGGGCGGCGGTAATTCACTTACCATCAGGTGAGCTGTCTGCTCGTTTGTTTGCCATAATGTAAAAAAAAAAGTTCACACTATGATTAAATAAAGTAATGTATAAATAAGATTTTTATCTCCTGCTCTGGAAGTATGGCTTGACTACCTATGCGTTATATTTTATTGACAATTCATTGTAATTATTTTTATACAACCTGTGCGGATAAAGAATGGGATCATAAATGGCGGTGCATCTATTCTCTCTACTTCTCGCTCGCACTCGTGGGGTGCGAGTATAGACGCAAATAGTTTGCGAGCGAGAAGTGAATAGATGCACCGCCATTTCTGATCCCATTCTTTATCCGCACAGGTTGTACGTTATCTTGATAGTCTGAACGAAGACGAATTTGACAAATCAAATATCATTAAAGTTTGCCGTGCTTGATTGTAAGTGGTATTACTAATCTTTTTTTGTGAATAATAATAATATCCTCCAACCGATTACGGTAACGGCGGCAAATCTCAACGATTGGCCAAGTACGTAGGATATATTATAGTGCTTAAGTGTGTTCGCAAATACAAGTGCACTCTATATCCCCTTAACAATCCGATGGAACCAGTGTGACACGACCGTAGAAGGATCGGGTTTAATTTGTTTTTGTGAATATATGGACAGATAGTGGGTTTTTTGTATAGTGACATTAACAATTCCAGAGCGAAAAGTAATCTTAATAAAGGGGGTGCTACACAAACAGCAATGCTACCAGGGTTGGCACACACGACTTCAATAATTTCTTAAGTAAATACTCTCATAAGAAAAGTAAAACCGTGCTCTTTAAAAACTTATTATACAGAAACTCGTAGATAAGTAAAAACTAATTGAGTAACATACATACAAGAATATTGAGCAAAACTTAACAAAAGATGAGCAATTTAAACAGAACAGCCTGACGACATTTCATCGTGTTTTTTTACCTAAATTCTATTCCGAATATTAAAAGCTGGGGTTGCCACCGATTGCAAATATTATAAGACGATTTGGCAAGAAATGGATTAGAAGTACATAATTTGTCATAATACTAAGGCTTATTTCATCACTTGATTGTCAGTTAAAAACTTTGTGAATTACTATTTTTTTTTATGTGATAGGTGGCAGACGAGCTGACGGATCACCTGATGGTAAGCAATTGCCTAATAGCTTATTGTGAATTGCAAACACTCAAAATCTCTCCTAAACATCAGTCCCTTTCTGAGTCAACTTTATGACAGAGACAATAACATGTATGAAAAGCGCTGGGAGTTAAGAAGCATTTGAATATTCGTGCGTTGGTGAAAGTTAGCATATATAGCTGTCGCGATTCTTCATGTTGTATGGTGTATCAAACAGTGTACAAAAAAAAACGAATGCAAGCTAAGCTATATAGCTTAGCTTCCGGTGTTCAACTGTTAAACTTTTAACTTAAGATCCAAGCTGAGTTTTCATACTTGCAAAGTTTCAAGTTACCCTTCTTCGCGTTTTTATTCTATGGAAATTTGTGGTAAAGTGTAAGAGTTTTCTGACTTATCAAGTGATGAAACAGGTACATAATGCCAATCTAGCGAACTCCCAGTGGTACAAGTTTAGACGGCATTCACCAGATTAACGGATACATAAAGTTTGCAACACTGCCCGGTTGATGATATGTATTTACAATAACCACGCTGTAAAATAACTTTCAACTAAGATGCGAAAATGTACGATTTGATCGGAAAATTTGTGGCAACACTATTCCTCTGACTGTCTATTGTGAATGTAAAAACCATACAGAGAGTAATCATACAAACACATTTCAAATTTAATGAAAATGTCATTCTTTATTTCTGATAATTATTTATTCCGTTTGAAGTTTCCCTTCTGTATGTTCCTCACTCTTTGTACTATTGTTATAATTTTGTTGCTAGTGCTGCCCTGGTGCCAAATATTAAATAGACTATTTCTCTGTAAATGCTTATGTGTTTCTAATTTTCTGGTCAAATCGCATCCTACCTATTAAAAACTGTGGTATGTCGTGAAGGTTTAACGTCGAGCGGACCTGCCAAACCCTCACGACCCGAACTAAAATCACCTGTTTCCAAGATCCTTAGGTACTTAGCACGTTGCATTAGTACAACTAACTTTAAGACTATTTCATGTACGTTTTAATAATATTGTTTGTAATAAATGTATAAAATATCATCTGTAATCTCTGTATACTTAATCACCTTTGTTTATATTTAAAAATTAAATCCATTTGTATCGGTATAAAAATCTAATAAGTATAAATCTGAGGTTATTTCGCGGCAATGGCACTAGTTGCGTTTGCATTCAAACTTCGTTCGTGTGCGCCGGCGCCGTCCGGCCTCTCTGTATAATGTATCGTGTTCTGTATAAAAATACTTATGACTATTATTGTATAAGGCTGTTTATTGTATGTTTATAAAATATGTAACGGGAACTGAAACTTGTATATTGTTGCGGGCCGGCCGGCGCGTGCGCACGGAGGGTCACATCTTGAACCTTGTGGAAACATGTCACGGAAGATAACTGTCAAATTTTCTTCGAATGTCTTTCGTTTGCAAACCTCCAAAAGTTTGATAGGAAACTCAAACAAGAAAAGTAATTCGCTTATGCGACGGAAGGCGTGGCAGAGTTGTCTGTAGGTCCAGATCAGAGTGGAGATACTGAGGTGAATCATTGACCAGGAGTCTTGACTTTCGATGATATAAGTCACATTGTGGTATGAACTATGTTAATCTGGTTATCTGCTAGGATAGTGTTCTGCTCATTTGAAACTCATAGACGGGATTACTCAGGTCCATGAACAGACCGAGAACCTTTCTGTGTTTACCAAAATTCCCGCCGATTATAAATACCACCGCTTAAATAAATAATAAACCAGCTATCAAAAAGTTGTTTATCTGTTACGATACTTAACTAGTTTTGTCATTATAGTTGACTTGTGTCAGGAACTACATCAACTCTGCCACGTTAACAATTTTCATAACTGTCCAATGAGATAATTTATCGTAACGCAATTAAACCGCTAAACACAATTGCATTCACTTTAAGAAGTGATAAATTAATATCAAAGTGTTATGTGACTCCCACAAATTCAAATACTATTACATCTATTTGTTAATACATAGTAACAGTCCTTATCATGCGGTAGGAAAACGAAACCATCACAATAATATCGTAAAATAAGCTATATATGTCGTCTATAGATACAAACAGAGATGATAAAAACGTTAAAAAGCCCGCTGGAAGACCCTGGTGGCTTCGTTTATAGTCTCCGAGAGACTGGTGGCCATTTTGAAATCGGCGTCATCGCGGAAGCGTCATATTTCATATATCACTTCCGTCTATGCTCGTAAATTTAGTCCCCCTGTATTATATCCTAACTCTAATCGTATATCGTGGACGAGAAACAAGGACTCACAACACCAGAGTATTCCAACGGAACCACAAAATTCATATATATCTTTATTTTCCCTAATTACTAAGTCTTATTTCGCGATGAATGGTCAATTGCATGGTAATTCGAAAGTCGATAGTCTAAGCTAAATTAGAAATAAGATTAGTCTGGCATATCCTCGCCCCTGGATCAAACTACTCAAAGCACTTGTCGACATCACACGCGTTACCTATCTGGTAAATTTCACTAATCTCACTCTTCAAAATTACTTTATCGAATCAGTCGCGAAGGGGAAGGCAACGAGCGGGCTAACGAGACCGCCTTAAAAATAAATGCGAAATTTCAATAATTTAGGAACATAAAACGTAATTTTACGTGGGCGTTTGGCAATTTCGAGTCTACTTACAAAAGCGAATTCCTTACTCAAGGAAAAACGAAAGTATTCCAAAACATTCACTCTCCAAAAGGGATTTTCAATCACGTTTCGTACGTACTCAAAGTTTTAACGCTAAGTGAGCGAATACCTAACCTACCTAACTATCACAGTCCTTTCTCAGTCTGACCCTTTCCTTAAAATGCATCTCAATTGTCACATCGTTGAAAAACTGGTAACAACCTAAACTAGGCCAACTATAATAGAAACTGGTAGAAAACATTCAGAAACACTACTCTATTTGGCACCTACAGTGGAACTGTAACCGACTCACTGACTCTCTGGAACTCTGTAACAGAACTTTTGTAACTAACAAACAAAATATGTATTCGATGGCAAAAGGTAACCTACGTTTTTGGTTTACATTCTTCTTTCTGTTTTCATCGATGTTTAGACACACTCCGCCGAAAATTTACTAATTTTGGACCTAAAGTTAACTTGTAAATTCTTTACCAATACTTTTAAAGATATTTAAATTTTGAGCATCTTGAAATTCGTCTACCTCTCTCCCCGTATTTGCCAGATTGTATCCCTTAATACTCTTAAATAAAATTAACTTAATATATCTACAAAATATGTATATTTATTACAAATAGGCACAACAACGTACCAGAAACATTCATCGCGAAATATTGTTATGTGGTAAAAGATCAATTCTTATTTTAGATTTCAACGTAGAGTTTTAAATTCTAATCTCTGGTTCAATCTGCTTAGAATTTAATGAAATTTCGACCATACGAGAAGAATCATCGAGAAACCTAATTCTTACTTGGTAACTTAATATTACGGGGCAAAAAACGTTATCCTTACTCGCTTCTCAACGGTAACACTATTCATGAAGAACTTTAAACTGTACATCGCGACAGACTTCCGATAGAGTATAAACAACGTCGTTATTTACAGATCGAAGCTTGTTTACAGCGATCCGGTTAATTAGTCGATTACTGGTAGGTATATGCTGCAGCTCGCAGAGCGAGTCGTATACTGGGTAAGGCCGCGGCCGCCCCGTCGCGCCGGCGCCTAGTTGTAGAGGCGGTCGGCGGCGTACAGGTCGTGGTGGTGCGGGGGGGCGTGCGTCGGTCCTGGGTGCCACCGCGGTGGCGGCGTGGGTCACTGGGCCGGCAGGCAGGCCACCGGCGCGCCCGGGCCCACGGCCGGCTTGAACTCCGTCGCGCCGCCCGCCGTCGGGAACTGCTGGAACGGCGGCGCGTAGCACTGCGGGAAGTACAGCTCCGGCTTCACCACCGCCGCTGCCGGCGGCAACGGGCGAGGCGTCTTTGCCGCGTCCGCCCGTCTCGCCTTCGCCGCGTGCGGGTTCATGTGATTATCGATATGTTTCTTCACCTCCGGCTCCGTCGCGAACCGCCGCCGGCAGTTCGGCATCGGGCAGCAGAACGGCCGGTCGCCCTGGTGCGTCCGCGTGTGCTGGTCCAGAATCGCTTTCTGCCTGAAGTCTTTCCCGCACTGGGTGCACTTGTACGGCTTCTCCCCGGTGTGTATGCGGAGATGTTGGTTCAGAATCGTTCGCTGACGGAAAAATCGGGGGCAGTATACGCACCCATAAGGTTTCTCGTTGGTGTGGATGCGGAGATGTTGCGTCAGATGCGATTGTTGTCCGGAAGCGCTTGCCGCATTCCGGGCACGGGTACGGTCGCGACTCTATGTGGATGCAACCGTGCTGCAGAAGTGTCGACTTTTGCTTGAACTCTTTTTGGCAAATCGGGCAGCGGACATACAGAGGCATGGCGCGTCCGCCGAGAACGTCGGGCAGTTTGCTGCCCTTCAAGTACTGTAAAGAGAGGCCGGAGCCGAAAACGGTGTGGTTCAAGCCTTTGGTGTCTTTGAAGTAAGCCGGGTACTGGGCCGTGTCTCCAGGGTGAAAAGCAGGAGCCGCGTTGCTCGCCGTTCTGGCCGTCCGCGTCGCCGAACGTCGACTGGATTTCCTCCTTATTCTCGTCAGGGAACGGCACGTCCTGAGGCCACAGCGTTGGCGTCGTCCCGTTCTTGAAGATCAGATGCGGCGAGACATCTGTAAAAAACGGAATACTTTGATGAGTGACATGTCAGGCAGCTCCGATACAGGATAACCGACGAGTAGGTTAATCGAACTGAGGACGGTTACGGGATCGTCCGGCGATCGGTTCCGCGTCTCGCGGGCGCCCTGGTACACGGGCGACGAGGGGACCGAGAATTTGTTTGATAGGAAGGCCAATGGATGCGAGACCGAATCGAACGTGCAGGGAGTGGCGGGGATCGCGGGCGACGCCGGCAGTGGCGCGGCCAGTGCGGGCGCCGCGCGCGGGGAGCGGGGAGGGGCATATATGTGTGAATTGCGCTCGCCTTGGTGTGTGCGGACGTGCTGGTTCAGGATGGCCTTCTGGCGGAAATGTTTGCCGCACTCGCCGCACGTATATGGCTTCTCACCGGAATGGATGCGCAGGTGCTGGTTGAGGATGGCGCGCTGGCGGAAGGAGCGCGGGCAGTAGACGCACGCGTAAGGCTTCTCGTTCGCGTGGATGCGCAGGTGCTGCGTGAGGTGCGACTGCTGCCGGAACCGCTTGCCGCACTCCGGGCACCCGTACGGTCTTGAGTCTGTGTGGATGCGCTCGTGCTGCAGCAGCGTCGACTTCTGCTTGAAGTCTTTCCCGCACGTGAGGCACTTGAACAGCCGCAACTCTGAGTTTGGATTGTGCTTCCGCGGCTTCGGCGGCTCCGGTTGGACTATATCTGGTAGATGGCGCAGCTCTGGCGCCGCGTATTGGTCTAGTGGACCTTCAAGAGAGAGTACGCCGCCGTTCTGTTTCAGATAGTGCAAGGGAAATCCTCCGGTCCCGAGCATGTGACTCGTAGGTCTGGTCTCTTTGAAATAGGGCGTCGCGTACTGCTGTTGCAGGTCGGGTTGCGGGACAAAGCAGGGGGTCCTGTCCAGGTGGTCCTGGGTGGGGGGTTGCGGCTGGCTCTGGAGCTGCTGCTCGACTTGCATGTGTTCGGGGGAGGTCTGTTGCTGCTGCTGCTGTTGCTGGGCCTGTTGCTGGGCTTGTTGTTGGGCGAGTTGCTGGGCGGCGTCCTCTGCGGCCCCGGTGGGGTCGGGGGGCGGCGGGGCGGGCGGGTATGGCGAGGGCGCGGGCGAGGCGAGCTGCGGCTCGGGCTGCGGCGAGGGCCCGCCGGGGCTCTGGTGCTGCATGGGCTGGTAGCCGCCGTCGAGGACGCCTCCACCCCACTGGGTGCCGGGTGGAGCTCGTTCCACGCCATCCTTGTAGAGCACGTAGGGCGCTGTCGTATCTGGAAACAACAGGAAATCTTCGTTATTGTTTTGTCTGGATAGTTTTAATTAGCATGTTGAGCAAAAAGTTTTGGTTTGTAAGGGTTGCGATGTAAATTACGTGTCGCGGGTGAATCAGGCTGGCGTGTTGGGGATGGCGTGCGGCGGGTTCGACACTCGGTAGACGAAAGAATAAAATTTAATAAATTGCCACGCCATGCCGGGGCTGTAAAATTTTGATGACATAATCGGAATTGGTACATTATTTTACGTAACAAATAGGTATTGAGATAAGATATGCCGAGCAATGGCCGTGTGGTCCCCGGCAGAGTAGAATAGGCCACCCTTACTCTTACCGAGGTGTCGTAAAAGGCAACTAAGGTAAAGATGCTGGCATGATCATCAGCACCCAGAGAAGGAAAACTCTGCATTTATATCAAAACCCTCGCCAACCCGTCTGCCAAGCGTGGTGAGTATGGCAATTACCCCTCATGTGATTGAGGTAGGCCCGTGCCCCAGCAGTGGGGACTTAAATGGGCTGACGATGACGATGACGATGATGCCGAGCAATTTTCTAAACTTAATTCGACGGTACATATACAAAATGTATTCTTGAAAGAATAGACATCAAATTCATATTTTCTTGTGACATGGTTAGATGGAACTTTAAATATCGTCTACTCTACTTGCTACCTACTAATGGATTTTTTTCTATTGTCTTTATTTCAAGATATTACCTATGTCTATTGAGTGAATTGCAATATTGCAGCTTACCTAGTTTCTAATGATACACTTTCTTAATGCATTTGCAACAAAATCGCTACAAAATGACTTGTTTTCTTTTTCTAAGGGAAATGCAAATGGTTTACTTAAAGAATGGTGCTACTGTTTTATTTAGAAATCTACGTAATATACCTATTAAGTACAAAGAAAGTCTTGTTAGGGTGTTTTCAGACCAATCGATCGATCGATCGTCTATTGAGGGTATCGATAGGATTGATACGCCTATCGAAGTCTTTCGATTGATCGACGGATACCGTTCGACTAACAAATTTGTTGATTCCATCGGTCGATGTTAATCGATCGATTGGTCTCGTAGAATCTATCGATTGACTTCGACTAATCGATTTTGCCATCGTTCCGATGACCGATTGATAGGTCTGGTAACATGCTAAGTCATACCATTTATAAATAAAGAACGGCTGAAGTGATTTGTTATTCGTCTTTGCCCCGAACACTTACTTAACTAAAATATCGAAAAAGAAACGGGAAAAACATGTTGAGGGATGGAAGTGAAGCAATAATATATCTTACCTAAAGCTTCAGTCGTTTAAATAATAGGAGATAATATTATGATAACCTGTCATCATAATAATAATAATTCTCACAACATCTCATACATTGACCTAATTCCGTACTAAGTAGCCTAAGCACTTGTGTTACAGATATCAGACAACAGAAGAACACAAATATATACATAAATACATATATTACACCCAGACACTGAACAAACACAAGTGTTCATCGCACGAATGTTTGTCCAGGGTGGGGATCGGACCCACGACCTTTGGCGTAAGAGGCAGGGTCACTACCAATTGCGCCATCCGGTCAGTCGATAATGAGCGTACTCCTTTTTAAAAAGGCCGGCAACACATTAGTGTTCTCTCTGATTTCGCGGAAGTTCATGGGCGGCGATGATTACTTTCCATCAAGTGACTCGCTTGCTCGTTTGTCGCCTCCAGCAAACTATTCCCAACTTTGCCGGTTTCCTCACAATGTTTTCCCCGAGCTAGGCTGCGAATTTAGAGAGGTGCGTGCCCGAAACTTCCAATTTGTAGATGAATAGATGTTCTTTATTGCACAAAATAAAACGGAACCAAACTTAGACTAGGCTGAATCGATTTACTTTAGATAGTTATCGATAAGAAAGTGGCCATTCGTATCTCGAGCCCTACATCTTGACAGGCTTCCGTGAAAGCCCTTTCGGAGTAACCTGATACGGGCTGTCAAAATGTCTGAGGATGGGATCACAGATGAACGGGTCCACACAGCCAGATATAACTGCAACTGTTAACTCTTATGGCTTATGGAATAAGTTCCAAAACTACAGTCATTCGCGTGGTTGACAGAACAGAAACGTGCAAGTAGTTTTTATTAAACTTTTTCCGCATTATACTGACGATTTCGACGGAGTATTTGCTGAGGTGCTGCGGCCAGCGCGAAAGGTTTCGGATTGAATTCCTCGTCAAATCTTTTTGGAATACGTACTTTTCAAAATTGTACATATTCTATCGACATAGTTATAGTACAGGGATTGCTCTAGTTTCAGACTTGAGATCGGTGACAATGGTCGTCGTATCAATTTTTTTTGTTGTTGATTCTATATATACACCGTGCTTCTTTAACCGTCTTACACCCTTATCGAGGGCATTACTGATGATTTGGAATTCTACATTCCCCCGAGGAACATAGGGTTTAATATCAAAAAACCAAAATGGCCTCCCATACAATTTGCACCAATCAGCTGATTACTTTTATATGGGAAGGTGATTTTTTTTCTGAGATAAGAGCCATGTTCCTTGGGGGATTTTTTTTATTAGTATAGTAAGGGAGTAAGACGGTTAAAAAGAACGGTGTATATTTTTGTCTTGATGACGAATTGATGGAGGCTCTTATTATCGGAGGCCAAGATTCACTATGGGTCGCTGCGAAAACCTAGTTAGTTATATTCTTGCTTAAAAGAGATCCATCATAGTGATAAGGCCACCTTCGTTGTACCTACATTACTCCTGTAATACCTAGTTGTAAGTTTCCTATCTTATGATTTGTGTGCAAAAAAAGTTTATTCATACATTAAAGTGCCAGATCGCTGGTGACAAAACTTTCAATCGTATAATAAAGCGGTACGATCGTTGACGTTGTACGGTCATATCCTGCGAAAACTGTAAAGTCTTACCGTGGGAGAGCCTTGAGTTCGGCATGAATCGGCCGTCTCGACCGAAGTGATACTACGGCCTCACAGAAAACCGGCGATAAGCAGCACTGTGCTGTGTTTCGCTGCGTGACCGGAGGAGCTACGTGGGAAAGAAATACCTGGCCAGGCCAGTCCCGGCAGAAGGGGTAGACCTAAAAAGGTGTGTCTTTACGTCGTAAAGGATGACATACGTTCAAATAAACACAACTAAGGATGCACAAGACTGTGCGAAGTGGAGGAGTCGAGGGCACAGAAGCGACAGCTTGGGACGCAAGCGGGACAAAAGGCTGAGATGATGATGATGATTATTAAAGCGGTACGATGACTGAATACATTTTGACTATATTACATATATGCACATGCCTTTTACAATATTGTCTATTACTGCTAATGATTAAGTTTATAATACTAGGACTTCGGATTTCAAATGACTAAAAATCAGCGTTGCATCGTGTACCTTTCACACACAGACGCAGTACCTAAACTATACCCACTTACACACTAATCACCAATCCATCTACAAAGCCTCATAATGAATGACACATGACTTAATAACCAGTCAGCATTGACGCAAATCGACACGAACACTTCACTGTACAAATCGACAATTTAATGGACACAACTGTACTTTCTTTTTTCGACTACCGCTGTATTTTATCTGGCCCGATGATCTTGGTAAACTATTATGATTGCTTAATTACAACGTCTTTTACGCTCGTTTGGTCAGCGCTTCTCAAACTAAAGTACCTACTACTCCCCAAAGATGAAGCCAGGGTCATTTCACAAAAAAGTACTAAACTTTTTCCTTAATATGTGAAAAATAGTTCAGCAGTTTTCGTTAGATGGAGCTTGTAAAAAACAGATGTAGTTTTAAAAAGCAATCTAGCAGATTGTTCGGCGTTGTTTCGGTAGATGTGATTGAATACGAAATCAAAATCACCTAAGATCACAGAAAATATAAAAAATAAAAGTAAAGAATTATTCGGCTACAAGGTACCCCGTTGCTACCCACACCATAGTCAACAATCACCTAGCAACGGGGTTACAAGATCTATCGCCAACAGATGTCACTATGCATTTTTACATCGGGCTAGTAAAGCGTGTTTTCGAAACAATGACCTGAAGCCGCCTAGCGATTTTAAAAAAGCATGGGAATTAAACCAGAGATCTAGAAGGTATTGGGAATTTTGTTATAAAGCAAATAAAATTATTTCTGATATTTTATTCAATCGTCTCCCTGACTGATTCTCGAAGGTGGCCGTACTACATAGCCCTTGAGTATTGGTCATTTTCCTCTAGATGGCGCTAGCATTGGCTAGGTACAGAGTAAACTGATGCCTCTATTTCAATCAGTATATATAACTTATTTTATGGTGGAAGCTCGCCTGGCACCTATCACGCTTATGGTGACGGGTAGGGCACACTAGCGACGGCAATTTATTTAAATTGTTAGCACCTAAACAGGATATCTTTTTAATAATTTCGAAACTGCAGCCTCTCGGAAAACACTTTTGATATTTATTTGATACTTAACTCTTGGATCTGTTTTTGTACTCGAAAATTGAAACCGCAAAAAAAAACGGCCACTTATGGCCTTATTAATCCAAATTTCGAGTGCAAAAACAGATCAAAAAGTAGTGCACAAATTATCAATAGTATAATTGTTTGCTTAGAGACTCTCGCTCCGAAATTGTTTAAAATAGATCTGGTTTAGTAGCTAACAATTTAAATCAATTGGTGTCGCTAGTTCGAATTACCGGCCGCCTTAAAAAAAGTGGGCGATAACGTTCTCTTTGTGGAGGGTGTAGGTAGCGTAGGCTTGAAGGTAGCGTAAGATACCTAGTTTATATTTTTATTTGAATAGTTTTTTAAAAGGTAAAAAAAATCAGTCACCTAGAAAGGCCGCATTGGCTATAGGTGGCTGAGAACAGAATTCTCGTGTCGGAGGCCAAGATCCACTTTGGCTCGCTGAGCCAGCGTAGTAAGTAAGTAAAAAATGTATGGTGAGAGGGCGTGCGTGTAAAGTGGGCAGTACGTAGTTTATACAAAAAAAGTTTGGGAGCCGCTGAACTAAAGGGTCTTCTCTATCTCATCTTAGCGAGCTTACCCCGTGGCGTCCAAAGCCTGTCGCCTCAGAGCCTAGGTTATCTTTATTTCGACCAAGAGCCATAGGTACCCTGAGAAGAGGAATTGGTAAGGTACTAAATCAAAATACTTCATGTTCACACTATGTAGCGCTACTTGTTGCGTAAAGTAATTATTCTTTTTATGTGATATGTGGGCAGACGAGCAGACGGATCGCCTGATGGTAAGCGATTTGCCACCGCCCATAGACACCCGCGACACCAGTGAAGTCACAAGTGCGCTGCCTAACCTTTAAACCCCCCTTTCCCTCGGATTTGGCCTCCGGTACCCTCACTCACGCAGCGAAACACAGAACAGTTCCGCTTCAAGCCGGTTTTCTGTGAGACCATGGTGTCACTCCGGTCAAGCCGGTCCCATTCATACCGAAGCTTGGCTCTCCCACAGTCAGAATAAATAAACAATAAATATTTCACAACATCACATACGTTGATCTGACTCCGATACAAGCGATAAGACCGCCTTATTGTACTTTCTCTTGTTGTTGTATCGTACTTGTATTTGTTTTGTGCAATAAAGAATATCTATCTATCTATCTACCTATCCGAGATGGGTAGCTCAAGCACCTGTGTTTCATATATCAGAACCAACAGCGGAATTACAAATATATACATTTAATAATAATAATGAATATTTCACAACATCACATACATTGATCTGACTCCGAGATAGGTAGCTCAAGCACCTGTGTTACGGATATCAGAATCAACAGTAGGATTACAAATATATACACATAATACTTTTCTTTTGTAAATACATACTTATAATACATATTTAACGCCCAGACCAATACAAACAGATATGTTCATGCACACAAATATTTGTACTGTGTGGGTGGGGATCGAACCCTCAACCCTTGCACTAGCGCGTAACACCGTCAATAGGCATACGGCTTTACAGTTTGGGAACAAATGTCCTAGCCGTTAAAATAATGACGCTATAGTTCCCTAAATCAATCACTAGAGGTCGTTAGGAGCTCATTATCGATTAACAACTTAAACAAAGATATTTTTTGTTCAAACTCGTCTAGGCGCCATTTTTCATTTTTATTAATGTTTAGGGGGTGATCATTAAACTGTAATGAAGGTTCGATATTATATATTAAGACGCAACTATACCTACAGGTGATCCGCCTGATTGTCTGCCATTTATTTCATAAAAGAGAATTTGTTACTCATACTTTATTTTTGAGTGCAATAAAAGTATATTGTCTTTCATTCTAACGAGGCAGTCATAGGACTGCCTTGTGGGCGTAGTGCTTAGTGGGTCTCACTATGAGGTCCCGGGTTCGATCCCCGGGTCAGGGCAAAAATTTGTACCTGAGTTTTCTGTAAGAAATTCTTTGTGTCCAGCCCGGAGTCTGGAAGTGGGCGGTCTCGTACCCCGTGCCTCGGAAAACACGATAAACCGTTGGTTCTGCGCCCAATCCCTCTCCGGTCGTGTCACCCTGATGTCATTTCGGAATATGAGGGTACTTGTGTTTGTGCTCACACTTGAGCACTATAATATATCCTGCGTAAGTGGCTGATCGTTAAGATTAGCCGCCGTAGCCGTAATCGGTTGGACGATTTATTATAATTCTAACCTGTGTATATATTTGGTATTCACTGCAAAGATACAAGCCTTTTTAAAAAAGTGAATAGATAGATAGATAATACATTTATTTGCATCAAAGGACACACATGGATATACATTAAATGAACATTAACAATGCAAAACAATAATTTACGACGTATATTTAATATTACGACTCATGTGTGCCGCAGTGATACAGAATGGCTGCAGCTCACTAGTATTTTGCTCGATATCGCACGAGCAAATCACTGATTTTCAGCTGTAAATATTTTTAAAACATGGGAAAACATAATAAAATAAATTCAAACTTGGGCAGGCCTGGACTTTGAAGGAGGACAGCAGACGACGTTTGGAGGCATTCGAGATGTGGTATTACCGCCGTATGCTCCGCATCAGCTGGACACATAGAGTGCCAATCAAAACGGTACTCCAACATGTCGCCATGACCCGTAACTTTATGAATGCCATCAAAAAGCGGAAAATCGAATACCTAGGTCTCGTACTTAGGCATGAGAGGTACAAGTTGCTTCAACTCATCATGATGGGTAAAATAGAGGGGAGGCGACGCGTTGGAAGAACTGGCATCGCATCTGTGGAACGGCTGTTTCGTCTCGCAGTGGACAAAGAGGATTTTGGAAAGCTGACGGCCAACCTTCATAACTGAAGAGGCACTCAAAGAAGAAGAATTGGTCTTGTTTCTGTGTTCTCTAGAGATAGGGTGTACTTTTTAAAGAAAACGTCACCGAACCCAGATTCATCTATCTATCTATCACATAGGCAGTTATCAGTAATCGGAGCGATAGCGATGGTTAAACGGCGATAATATCGCTCCCGCGTTTAGAGACGGCATACATCCCTGTCGTATCGCAGCACCATCGCATAACATATCCCGTGGGCAAACTGACATTTTCATAAGATTTTATAAGACGATTTATATGACGTCATAGTGAGTAGGTAAATAATTCATGGGGTAATGTTTACATTGTTCATAATATACAACAAAGATAAAATACAAATACAATTTTACAGGAATAAATGTAGGTAGGCAAAGAAAGTTAAAATTTGTCTATGAGCAAATTCTCTCAGGCAAGACAATAAACATTGACAAAATTATTGTCAACTGCAATAATCCAAAAATTTGCATTTAGACTCTACTTAATGTAAATTCTAAACATATTTACATATCATAATAGGTCTTTCCTTTTAAAATTGCCCTTTTTTTCTACACACAAGATGTAAGCAAAAAATATAATATAATTTTATTTTGATTTTAGACTATGTTTTAAATAGAGATAAGATAATATTGTATTTGTCATACAAAATATTTTAAAATGCCCTTTTTTTAAGTGGCAAAATTGTAGTATTTATCAATAATAACTTTTTTTTAATCTATCCTATACGTTCCTAAACGTTGTCCATTATAACATAGTTGTAGTAGCATTTTAAGATATAAACCTATTGTAATCAAATCTATTAAAAATGTAAAACGTATCTCTACATTTAATATATTTAGGTACCTCAAAATACGAGTAATATATGGCGATGGCCGATCAACAATAGGAACAAAACATGAATCAATTATTTTTTAACAGTTGGCCTGCATGTCAGTTCGTAAAAAAAAACAAAAAGTTTAACCGAACTTAAAAAAAAAAAACGAAAATTCGAATGACGTGCGTGCCTAAGTTCGTATTCTATTTTCAAAATACATGACGCGTAGCATTATTAACCCTTAAATGCCTAAAAAAAGTAAAGTATCAGCCTTTAAACTGTCCCATTGCACTGCAAAGGCCTCCATAATAGAAATGAAGTCATCGCTACTATGAATGCCTATGCATTCTATAAAATACCCACAAGTGCCATCGTCCCACATGCGTCCAAAACTCAAGAGGAAAAAAACGCATGAACTAATTGGCTTAAAGTTCAGTTGTCCAGTCACGTTTCTGATGAAGATAAAGCGCGATGGTGGTGAGATACGGTGCGATGCTATCGATACGGTGCCATGCTATCCGGCTCATCGCTTACTGGCAGTTCACTCGATAGACGTGAACTATTTTTTTTGTATTAGGTGGTAGACGAGCAGACGGATCACCTGATGGTAAGCGGTTGCCGCCGCCCATGGACACTCGCGACATCAGTGGAGTCACAAGTCCGCTGCCAAATTCAAATCCCCCCTTTCAACCAGATTGGGCCTCCGGTACCCTCGGTCACGCAGCGAAACACAGCACAATGCTGCTTCACACTAGTTTTCTGTGAGGCCGTGGTATCACTCCGGTCGAGCCAACCCATTCATGCCGAAGCGTGGCTCTCCTACGGTAAAAAATTTGACGAGCTTATATACGATTTTCAGAATGGGTTACCTGGTTAACGTGTTTTACTGTAGGCAATTATTATTACTTATATTATATATATTAGTATATTCATATTTTAATTATGTATTTGCATTTAAACTTTCTGTGTAAGTATATAAATATTTAAGATTGCACCGCCCTATACCTTTTTTTTTGGTCGCCCAGGAGAAATGCGTTACGCATACCCATCCGTCTGTAAACGGATGGGTTATGTCGGACTCTCCTCTGGCGACGGCTTCTCCTAGCGAGAAGCCGGCCAGAGGCATACCGACTAAAACTCCTAGGATTCTCCCTCATCCGTCCATAGTGGGAGAAAGTCGTGGGCCAAGGTACCTTCATCAAGTGTCCTTTACACAAAGTGATCGCTCATAGTGATAAGGCCGCCTTCGTTGTACACATCCTGTAATACTTAGTTTTTAAGTTTTCATACTTTATTTTGAGTGCAATTAAAGTATAGGCATTCTTTCAAAGTAGGGCTTTCCCTGTGTAGGTACTATGCATACCTACTATGAATAACTTTTAGAGAATTCTTGTAAAAAACAAAGAACCTATTTATTTAAAAATTTTGGCCAATTTATTTCTAAAAGGAAATAGGATTTTACCTAAGAGGAAAGAAGAGATTATAAAGGAAATACGAACAAACTGCAGAGTTTACGGAAATTAACGGAACGTGTGCAGACTAATAAACGAAAAACAACTTGGAAAATGTTATAATGTAACGACGAGTGGTAAGATATATTAATATTTGACCTTATTTTATTTTACAGAGTTATACAGAGATACCTAAAATTAGAGATTGAGTGACAAAGAAATGAAAATTAAATTTACCTAAATGACGACCCGTTTGGAACAGTGGTAGTGAACGCTGCCTTTGGTCCAAGGGTTACGGGTTCGATCCCCGCACAGTACAAACATTTGTGTGCATGAACATATATGTTTGTATTGGTCTGGGTGTTTTCTATGTATTATAAGTATGTATTTACAAAAAAAAGTATTATATGTATATATTTGTAATTCCACTGTTGATTCTGATATCCGACACACAGGTGCTTGAGCTACCTATCTCGGAGTCAGATCAATGTATGTGATGTTGTGAAATATATATATTTTTTACTTTAGATAGGTAAGCGTTTGACCATATTTCACCTGATGGTAAGTGATAATATGGTTTAAGATGTAGCACGATTACCTAGAAGATGCCTATTCACTCGCGCTTTGAAAACCCCCAAATTGTAGCCTCTAGGGAACACCTCCTCAGGCAACTGATTCCACTGTTTCGCAGTACGAATAAGGAAACAGGATTCAAACCTCTTCGTGCGGACTTTTGGTATTCCTACCATGTACCGGTGTCGATTGAGGGTCTGCCTGGTGGAGTAGTGGAAGAACGGAGATGCTCCATTTATTATTATTTATTTTATTTATTAATTTATGATTTATTATTATTTATTTTATTTATTAATGAGCGTCATTATTACCGACTTCAATAAACCTTTTTGGCTTTGCCGTAGTCGGGTAAAGAAATGCTATCGATCCAGCCAGTTAGCGCCGGCCATTTGATTCAAATTAAGTTGCGATGAAGATTTAAATAAAAAGGAGTATGTAATAAGTAAACCATTTATTCAAAAACAAAAATTAACCTCATGCTTATTTTTACCAGATACATTCTGTAATGGTCGCGGAATTTGATATAGTTATTTGTAAGTATGCTGCTGTCTGATATTTTTTTTTTGTTTACGATAACATTTACATTTTATTTATACACTGTAGGTATAACGGTAAATATAATTCCAAAGTAATTAGTTACGCGAGTTGACTGTAGCAGGTATCTATAGGCAATCATCATGAGTAATTTAATTGAGTTCATAGCAAGACGTACACTCTAACTAGACTGAGCATTTTCATAGAAATCCATAGGTATTTGAAAAACCGAGCGAAGCCCTTACTACTGGAGTGACGTGCTGGGCGACGTTCTTTCTCTACCGCACCCGTATAGAGATGCATTAAAGCTGCGTCAGGGCCTGTTATATCCCTTTCACATTCTGTAACGCTTTTTCCGAAAATGTCACATTCCGTTTAAAGCACGCGTTTACTAGTTCCATTGTTTATACATTATCCCTACGGTTATTTGACTTTGGGCAGAAGTGGGAGTTAATGCTGTTTCCCTCATAAGTATCAGTGTATTTGACAATTAATCATAGATGTTTTTTTTGTAAGCGCCAAAGCGACAGCTTTGCACGCAACCGGGAATTACAAGCTGAGAAGAAGAGGAAGATAATCGTTATGAACCGTGCTCATCGTCAGCCCAT
Organism: Marasmia exigua; assembly: GCA_019059595.1. NCBI lineage: Eukaryota > Metazoa > Arthropoda > Insecta > Lepidoptera > Crambidae > Marasmia > Marasmia exigua. Next base: position 1,909,778 of record CM032478.1, on the reverse strand, counting down.
TAAGTCCCCACTGCTGGGGCACGGGCCTCCCTCAATCACATGAGGGGTAATTGCCATACTCACCACGCTTGGCAGACGGGTTGGCGAGGGTTTTGGTATAAATGCAGAGTTTTCCTTCTTTGGGTGCTTATGATCATGCCAGCAACTTTACCTTAGTCGCCTTTTACGACACCTCGGTAAGAGTGAGGGTGGCCTATTCTACTCTGCCGGGGACCACACGGCAATGTAAATTTGAACAATCATAATAACACAATAAATTACACTTTTCTGACAGATTCAATTCTGAATTCGACTTGAATGTCGATTGCATGAGAATTGCCCCTCAGATCGTAGTTTCACCATGAATATAATATGAAACACTACGTCGATGTGTTGCACTGTATTTGAAGGTCCTTTTTGGAAAAACACATTAAGTTCTGAATGACACTCAAAGTGCATGATCCGTTGTCAATTAAATACTGAGCACTCCAAAACAAAGGCCTTCCGTACATATAAGATTTACGGCCGTCAGACATCTGTTTATAATCGTCGGATAAAATAATACGGGAGGAAACGTCCCGCAGACAGTTAACGATGGCGTACGGGTTAAATCTTATATCCCGCGAGGTGCCGCGAGGCTTGTGTTACACATCGATAGTCTTATCGATACATCGATATTTAATGTTTCACGTATAAAGGTATATAGCTCGAAGAACTAACGAGTGACGATCGATGGGGCTAAAGCCACGGACCAGCAAATGTCGTAGGATTTGCATTGGCAAGTTCGAAGATCTGATAAAGATTGCTGGAATTTGCTCTAACCAGCCAATCTGAAAGTCGTTGGGGGAGGCCTATGTTCAGCAGCAATGAAGATAATGATGACTAAAAAATCTTCTAGCAAACCCAGAAACGCCATTTATAAAAGTTAATCGCAATCGGGATCTTGCAAGTTTATCACCAACACCTTCCTGCGACATTTGTGTTTTTTTCACTATCAGTAAGGTTTCAAAAATAGATTCGATATCATATCGATTATCGATGCTTTTTGAAACTGCATCCCTATAAATCTTATCCCCGCCCGGATGGCTCGCATATGTGACGGTGTCATTTCGGATCAACTTTTTTTCGTTACCCCTTTTTGAATAATGGCGTTTGACGCACGACGCTATGGGAATGCGTGCCCCTCCGAGTGCACTGGCTGGCGAGAACAGGTATCTTCCTTTTTTATTCGAAGTTTGAAATTTTAATTATGAAATTGTCGTAGTCAGCTGTTTAGTTCGAATTCCATCGTCTTTCGGTTTTGTTCACATAAATTTTACCACGGTTTTATTAGAGGATCGAACTGCCTATCTATACTTATATGAGAAGAAAAAGATGTAGGTATTTAGACCATAGCACGTATTCATAATTTGGTCCTTCCTTATTTGTGGAATCGGCGTTCTATAATAGACATTATTGTGTTTTCCGTACCGCTCTCTTTCGACGACGAGTGTCGTGCTCGAACGCAGAAGGTCCCGGGTTTGATTCCGGGCACATTAGGAATCGAACTTATCTAAATTGACTTGAGTCCAGATTCGTGAGATGCACCCGGATATCATCAGCCCGATCAGAGCGAATGTACCTGTAGTAAATACTTGATTTATTATCTTATGATATTGGCGTAGTACCGGTACCAGAATTGGATACTAATGGTCTGATTGGAGCTTGAAAGTGACAGATAAAAGCATACTGTTTATATAGGCCCGATTTGTCCAATCTTTAACCAACTATAATTCTATGATATAGCGCAATTAGATGTGGTATAAAATAAAAACCGTTCTACCAACTACATACTCATCCAACAGTCAACGCCAATTCCAATGGTAATTTGTAAGCCCGTCAATTTTGAGAATTCAAAAGGTCAATCTATTAATTTACGTGTCTCTCTAATCACTCGATATTGGCAGAATTATAAATGTGTCGAAAGACACAGTAGCAGCCATTATATAAAAAAAAAGAGAATTCAAAATGGCGTTGTCATTGTCACAGCTGTTTTTGATTTTTGACATACCTGTTATAGCCCTACCTAACTAAAATAACCCGTGTCATTATCATGAACCACAAAACAATACGATTCAGCGGGTAGGGCTAAAACAAGCTGCATGGGTTCATATAATTCAAAGGTTTTAAATTAGTGTCTAGTGGTTTTACAAATTTTGTGTTCATTTGTGCAGTGAAGTGCCGCAAAGTGATCTTAATAATAACAATCGTTGGATTGTTCCGTTTATAACACTACTATAGTGTGTTGAGTGAGTTGTCTCGTGACAACTTGCTTGGACCTAATAGTCTTAAAACTCGCGATTGTTATCTGAATCCGTAGGTCGATAAAACGTAAAATTTATTAAGTGACTGTGACTTTGACTGACTTCGACTGTTGACTACCTGCTTAATCTCAATAAGTTACTTGACATTGGAAAATTATTTTAGGGTAGAGCTATACTAAAAAAAATATTAAATTAACTAAAATATCCCGATGACGTTATTATGAACCACAAAACAATACATTATATTGTTTTTCGCCGGTTTATAATGTCATTCGTTTATTCACTCGTGAAAAAAGGTATAGCTATACCGACTTCGGATGAAGACATTGAGTTTATTACGAAAATAAAGTAACTTAGTAAATTACCACACGGATGTTGGTTGAATCCACCCTTAGTTGTTTACTTATAAAATTTACTTATTCCGAGTTCAAAATGAATTATGAAAAGTTGGTTTGATATTCGAGCTACACAGCTGACTCTGAGCTGTGTAGCTCGAATTCCTTTGCCTTTCGGTTTCGTTCAAGACTGTTTGTGAACTTTTAAAAAGGTACAGTCCCTTGCAAACTGGTCAAGCAGGAATTGCGTTTTACGATGGTCGTTAAACTCTGCATTTTTGCATTTTTATTTTTTGACGTATTTAATGTCATATTTTTAATATAACAATTAGGAAGATTTTACACGGTTCAACCTTTTTGTAGATTTATTACATTTCTATTAAAACTTCTTATTGGGGACCTCCCCAAGAACAGTTAGTACCTACTAAGTGTTCTTTAATGACATATAATTTTTATATATTTTCCATTGTCCCATTGGAATATGAGGGCAAGGGAATAGCGAGTGCACTTGTGTTTGCGCACACACTAATGAGCACTATAATATATCCTGCGTAAGTGGATGATAGATATGAGATTGGCCGCCTTAGCCGAAATCGGTTAGAGGATATTTTATTAATGAAAGAGAATAATAACAACTGTATAGAGACGAGCTTATTCCTTTCTAAAAGGCCGGCAACTTATCAGCGACTCGTCTCATGTCGCCGATGTTCATGGGAGGCAGTGATTACTCTAGCATAAAAAAAAAATTGAGGTTTTTTTTTTATGTGATAGGTAGCAGCCAATACTTAAAAAGTTGGCTCATCATTTCTATTGGCTGAAATGATGAGGTAGCAGCCAACTTTTTAACTCTTCGTTCCAATTGGTAACTTTTAACGGGTTGACGACCCGTTTGGAACAGTGGTAGTGAACGCTGCCTTTGGTCCAAGGGTTGCGGGTTCGATCCCCGCACAGTACAAAAATTTGTGTGCATGAACATGTCTGTTTGTATTGGTCTGGGTGTTTCTTTGTATCATAAGTATATATTTACAAAGGAAAAGTTTTATATGTATATATTTGTAATCCCACTGTTGATTCTGATATCCGTAACACAGCTGTTTGAGCTACCTATCTCGGTGTCAGATCAATGTATGTGATGTTGTGAAATATTTATTTATTTATAATTTATATTATATTACCCTAATGTACGGGCGGCTGTAAAGAAATGTAAACACTTTAGAATTTTGTCATAATAACTAGGTATCATCTGACTTCTTCTTTCCTACAAGGATACCGGACGGTAAATTATTGTGACAAGGTGCTAAAGTTGAATACCTAGGTCGCGTACTCGCCTAAGTACGATGCCTATGACAGGTTCAGGTGTTTTGTTTGGGTCCTTTTTTTTTTTTCAAAAAAACATGATGATGGGTAAAATTTGAACACGTGGGAGAGCCCACGCTTCGGCATGAATGGCGCCGGCTCGACCGGATAGTAATACCACGTCCTCACCGAAAACCGGCGTGAAGCAGTGCAATGCGCTGTTGTTTCGCTGCGTGAGTGAGGGTACCGGGAGGCCCAAATCCAGGGGAAGGAGGGGGTTTTTAAAGGTAAGCAGCGCACTTGGACACCACTGGTGTTGCAGGCGTTAATTTAGCGGCGGGAATCGCTTAACCATCAGGTGTTCCGTGTGCTTCGTCTGCCACATATATCATAAATTAAAAAAAAATAGACGGAAGGCGACGCGTTGGCATAAGGAAAAAGTCGTGGCTGCGTAATATAATGGAGTGGACTGGCATCAAATTTGTGGAAGGGCTGTTTCGTCTCGCAATGAACAGAGAGGATTTTGGAAAGCTGACGGCCAACCTTCAGAACTGAAGAGATTAGGGCATTATTCAGCACACCCAGTCCCGATACTGATCAGTTCTGGCGGCAACACCCTGTCTATTCCTTCCTACATCAACTATCCCCCAACATAAATCGTTGGATGCGTAACTTTAATTACAATTTACACTAAATAATGCATTCTGTTTCACTCCATTGTGATCGTGACTCTGTCCCAATGTTTGTATTGTTAGGTTGAATAATAAAACGTTCGCATTGATTGCGTTGTCCAATGAATGGTTGGTTGGCCAACCTTCAGAGCTGAAGAGGCACTCAAAGAAGAAGTATCTACCGACTACCTGTGCGGATAATCCCATTCTTTATTCCTGATCTCATTCTTTATCCGCACAGGTTGTACCTACATAGGCACAGGGTAAATGAGCTAGTAATTCAAAACCTCCCTAAGTGTAATATTAGAGACGCATAAGTGTTATAAAAATATGATATGACAACTGCACAGCATAATCGCTCGATACTTTTATTTTTGTTGGCGGGCAATGACGCAAGTGGTTTATTACAAAAGACTTATTCTGATGGGAAGTTTCCAGCCCGTCAAATGTTATTCAAATAATTTGTTGTGGCGAAGGAATATCATCACAAGTCTCGTAATACAGGCTGTATTTTTTTTTGTTTTTTTTTATGTGATAAAGAGATAAAGAGTTCTTTATTGGCCACAGAACACAAATCAAACATGAGTGACATAAATACAAGTAATGACAAATCCTGTAGCCACAAGGCCCAACCTCAGCATTTGCTGCAGAACATGTCCTGTTTGTATTGGTCTGGGTGTTTCTTTGTATCATAAGTATAGTATTTACAAAGGAAAAGTTTATATGTATATATTTGTAATCCCTGTGATTCTGATATCCGTAACACAGCTGTTTGAGGTCCTATCTCCAGGGTCGATCAATGTAGTGATGTTGTGAAATATTTATTTATTTATAATTTATATTATATTACCCTAAGTACGGGCGGCTGTAAAGAAATGTAAACACTTTAGAATTTTGTCATAATAAACTAGGTATCATCTGACTTCTTCTTACCTACACGGATACCGGACGGTAAATTATTGTGACAAGGTGCTAAAGTTGAATACCTAGGTCGCGTACTCGCCTGAGTACCGATGCCTATGACAGGTACAGGTTGCTTCAAATCATCATGATGGGTAAAATAGAGGTGAGGCGACGCGTTGGAAGAAGGAAAAAGTCGTGGCTACGTAATATAATGGAATGGATTGGCATCACATCTGTGGAAGGGCTGTTTCGTCTCGCAATGAACAGAGAGGATTTTGGAAAGCTGACGGCCAACCTTCAGAACTGAAGAGGCACTCAAATAAGAAGAAGAAGATTAGGGCATTATTCAGCACACCCAGTCCCGATACTGATCAGTTCTGGCGGCAATACCCTGTCTATTCCTTCCTACATCAACTATCCCCCAACATAAATCGTAGGACGCGTAACTTTAATTACAATTTACACTAAATAATGCGTTCTGTTTCACTCCATTGTGATCGTGACTTTGTCCCAATGTTTGTATTGTTGGGTTGAATAATACCTAAAAGGTTCGCATTGATTGCGATGTCCAATGAATTTGGACGTTGGTTGGCCAACCTTCAGAACTGAAGAGGGACTCAAAGAAGAAGTATCTACAACCTGTGCGGATAAAGAATGGAATCAGAAATGGCGGCGCATCTATTTACTTCTCGCTCGCACACTATTTGCGTCTATACTCGCACCCCACGAGTGCGAGTATAGACGCAAACAGTGTGCGAGCGAGAAGTGGGAATAGATGGCCGCAATTTTGATCTCATCCTTTATCCGCAAGGTTTGTACCTACATAGGACAGGGGAAATGAGCTAGTAATTCAAAACCCCCATAAGTGTAATATTAGAGAATGCAATAAGTGTTATAAAAATATAATATGACAAACTGCCAAAGATAACTCGCCGATACTTTTATTTGTGTAGTGTTGGCGGGAAATGGACAGACAAGTGGTTATTACAAAAGACTTATTCTGATGGGAAGTTTCCAGCCCGTCAAATATTGTCAAATAATTTGTTGTGGGAGGAATATCATCACAAGCTCGTAATACAGCTGTATTTTCTTTGTTTTTTTATGTGATAGGTGGCAGACGAGCAGATGGATCACCTTACCATCAGGCGATTCGTCTGCTCGGCTGCCACCTATCACATAAAAAAAACGTTAATGAAAAATACGCTATAGGCGGTTAGATATTATAAGACAGAAAGGTCCATGGAAGTGAGAGAGTGGCTCGACGGCGAGTCCGGCCAGGTGCCCGAGTGGCGGATGAATCTGTTACGCCGATATCAGCCAGTAGGGTGCCGAGGGCAAAGGGTTAGGGCTGACACAACTTGTGGTCTTCAACGTTGCTTAACATAGAGTTAATGGTTTAGGTATACTGAGATAGAGGCATCAGTCGTCTAGCCAGTGTTAGCGCCTAGAAAAGAAAAACGAATACTCAAAGGCAGTATGGCCATCATCGAGATTCAGTCAGGGAGACGATTAAATAAAATATCAGAAATAATTTTATTTATTGTATAACAAAATTTCCTAAAATTTCTGATGTGGGCAAGCGCATTGAGGTCATTGTTTCGGAAACACGCTTTACTGGCGCGATGTAAAAATGCATAGTGACATCTACCGAAACAACGCCGAACCATCTGCTTGATTGCTTTTTAAAGCTACATCTGGATTTTAAAGCTACATCTGCTTTTTACAAGCTCCATCTAACGGAAACCGCTGAACTATTTTTCCCATACTAAGGAAAAAAGTACTAAGTGAAATGACTGTGTTAGGTACTATTTATTGCACAGAAACAAAAACTGGTATGGTAAGTACTATTAAAACATCCAGTTTAATAAGACGGTCTTATCCTATATTTTTTCGTAATTTAATTTTTTCTACGTGATAGTTCGCAGACGAGCAGACGGAACACCGAAGCTTTTTCGCCGTCCATAGACACCCACAACACCAGTGGAGTCAAAAGTGCGCTACCAATCTTGAAACTTCCCTTTACTCCCAGATTGGGTCTCTAGCATAGTCACTCGGCGAAACACAACAGGCGCTGTTGCATGCCGGTTTCCTGTGAGACCGTGGTCTATCACTCCGGCCATGCCGAAGCGTGGCTCCTCCAAGGTCAACAAAAAAAAGTAGCGATACGAAATGGACCAACTTATCAACCAGCTTTTGAAGCCTCTGAGAATGAATGGATATACTTTTATTGCACTAAAAGTACAGTATGAAAACTTAATACTAGGTATTACAGAATATGTACAACGAAGGCGGCCTTATTACTATGAGCAATCTCTTCCAGGCAACCTTTGGGTAACTTGATGGAGGTGTAGGGCAGTGCAATATTAATATTTATATACTTACATATAAAGTTTCAATATTAATACATAAATAAAATATAAATATACTAATACATATTTGCATAAAATATCATAAACTACTTACACATATTTGATTAAATATCTAGATAAATATTATAACTACAAATAATAACAATGGATCTGGAGAATATATCTCTTTAACCGCGATTAATCTGTACAGTACATCTGAATAAGGCATAAGTATCTACGGTATGCCGATTCGTACCAAAAAATCCATCTGGTCATCCGTCATGTGAACTGATTATTTGATTAGGTCATCTCGGTCGCGTTTTGCCTCCGGAATGCTTGAGTTGAAATTCATCCATGTAAAGCACACAAATATTATAACTCAGGTACTAGTAAATTTTAAAATAAGGACAAAGCTTGTACTTCGTTTGAAAAGCAAAGGTCACTTGATGGCAAGTGACCAGGGATCACCGCTGCCTATAGACATCCGTTTTTAGGAAGATGTAGGCTCACAGACTACATTTTTAATCCTTAAATAGTACCTACATACCTTAGGTATTAGGTGAGGCGTAGGTAACAAATTTAAGCAAAGCCATTTACTCCACAGAACCCACGCTACTTCGTGTTAAAAATACGGAAGAATCCTTCGTGATGCGCACTGCCAACGAGTGGAACATCATCATCATCATCAGCCCATTTAAGTCCCCACTGCTGGGGCACGGGCCTCCCTCAGTCACATGACTGGTAATTGCCATACTCACCACGCTTGGCAGACGGGTTGGCGAGGGTTTTGATATAAATGCAGAGTTTTCCTTCTCTGGGTGCTGATGATCATGCCAGCAGCTTTACCTTAGTCGCCTTTTACGACTTTTGTAAGAGTGAGGGTGACCTATTCTACTCTGCCGGGACCACACGGCCGAGACGAGTGGAACGCCTTGCCTTAATCTGTTTTCCTCAGTGAATAAAACCGCAATAATTTTAAAGTTAGAGTGAATATTAGGCTACTTCTGGGTAAGCTCTCTTCATAGGCCTGGAGTAGGCTTCTTTTCAACCCTTCTTCCTCGCTCAATGTGAAGCCACGAGCTTACCCATCCCCAATAAAAAGGAAAGAGAAAAAACCTTTGTTCCACTTCAAACATGTAGCCATTTGCTATCCGTAATAATAAAAAAACCGGCCAAGTGCGAGTCGGGCTCGCGCACAAAGGGTTCCGTAGCAGCAAAGTCCAAAATTACAGTTAAATCAACCTATCTCAAAAACTATAAGAGATACTTTGATCAAACTAAAAATCGTTGAAAGAGTTAATTAGCATGCATCACCTCTATTTTTTTTAGAATTTTATACCCCGTAGTTATAAAAATAGAGGGGGGGGGACATACTTTTTACGACTTTGAGAGCTGATATCTCAAAAACCGTTCACTTTAAGAAAAATGTTTTTTAGAAAACTTTATATCATTTTAAAAGACCTTTCCATTGATACCCCACACGGGTATGTACATCGAAAAAAAAAATTTCATCCCTCAGTTACATGTATGGGGGGCCCCACCCCCAATTCTTTTTTTTACTATTTAGTGTCATATTTTTGTAGCGGTTCATACAACACATATTCCCATCAAATTTCATCACTGTAGTACTTATAGTTTCCGAGTAAATCGGCTGTGACAGACGGACAGACGGACAGACGGACAGACGGACATGACGAAACTATAAGGGTTCCGTTTTTGCCATTTTGGCTACGTAACCCTAAAAATGACGTTAAGCAAGCTTTATAATGGAACTGTTTTAAAAGTAGCTGATTTCCTAACGTGTTTTCCTTGTGGAATAAAAAATGCCTAAAATTTCCTTTTCCAGCAGGAAAATCCCCTGGCAGCCCTAGGAAGCATCCTGCAGGCGCCTCCGAACTGGTTCCGCGGGCACGCCCCTTCCTGCGCAGCCTGCGCCCGCGCCGCTGCCTAATGACGCCATATTTATAGCGATGCGCACTGGATGATGTTATTGTTGCGCGAGAGTTTTCTTTGTATGTGGGATTGAGTTGGAGAGATGAAAGCCTCCTCCTATAAGTTTCACAACCCCAATTTCTATAATCATAACCAAAGTAGAAGAAAAATATTTGTTGACAATGCCTTACGCCACCAAACCTACGAAGTTAGAAAAAAATAGGTTTTTTTATATGATAATAAATAGGTACGACATACACTTGGATGACCTGATGATAAGTCGGCATCAGCAATTACTTACACTCCAATGGAATCAGAAGTCCGAAGCCAATCGTGGGAGAGCCACGTTTCGGCATGAATGGGCCGGCTCGACCAGAGTAAAACCACGGCCTCACAGAAAACCGGTGAAGCAGCATTGTCCTGTGTTTCACTGTGTGAATCCAGGACCAATCCGGGGGAAAGGTAGGTTTAAAGGTTGACAGCGTACTTGTGACTCCACTGGTGTCGCGGGTGTCCATTGGCGGCGGCAATCACTTACCATCAGGTGATCCGTCTGCTCGTCTGCCACCTATCACATAAAAAAAAACCTTTAAACTTCCCTTCCCTCCGGATTGGGTCCTTCGGATACCCTCATTTTGCTCTATTCCGGGTATAGGCGAAATCACAAATGATTCCAATCAACCCGTTTAACTGAAATATCCAAAATATTTATAAGACACACAAACCTTAACCCCATCAATCATCAAACAAGTCCATCAAAAAAGCATCAAAAGTTTTTTTCACCAAAATGCATATCACGCTTATTATGTAAATTTCGAATATCAACCGTCACTGGCGACCATCTCCCGAGAAAAAAATAATGATGTTGGTAACTTGATGTTGGTACTGACCGCGGCGGGACGTGCGTCTGCGCACTGCGGTGGCACTCGGGACGTGACCAAGCTGCGTCTGTCCGAAAGTGGGACAAGCAAATTGGCTCTGAAAGAGCGGTTTCGCACTACGTCCTGTCCTAATCTGCGAAAATACCGATCAGAAACCGAAACCGTATTGGGTTATTGTCCGCAATCTGTCTCCGCGGTCTGAGTTTCCGACCTAAGGTAACAAAGATACAATGACCTTTTCCTAAAAAAATAGGTTCTTTAAATTTTTTTTAGTATAGCCAGATATTTGGCCGCAATCTCACCTGATGGTAAAAACTATCATATACCAATTGGTCCATGGTACTACCATAGTCAATAGTAATACATACATAGTTTCATCTGGGTATTTGGTGGGTCCCTGGAATACTGGGGAAAAGCGGTAAATGGTGTCGCGTGCTGCAATGACAAGATTTGACATTATATATTTTATAATACATTAATTTGAATTTAATTTTCATTTTGAATTTGTATACATTTGGCATGTAGTAGCTTCACATTTTTATGATAATTTTTTTTTTTACTACTACCAACTTTAATGTAACTTGACATTTAATTAATTAGTAATGAATTTCTATTTAACTTGACCTTTATAATCCACTATTCATTTAATTTAACTTGACATTTATATATTTATTACAATGTATGAATGTCAAACATTGTATTGCTATTATTAACTATTCTATTTTGTATATGACCTGTAATTTGGTTGAAATAAATGATATTTAATTTAATTTAATTTTAATTTGTGGTTCCTCTCATTGTTTTTGGTTTCCACACAAGGGAAAACCTTAGTTAGAAATCAGGGCAGCTCATTTTATTTATTTATTTATTTCGAGTTCTGAATCGTCACCAATAATAGAATTAATTGCGCCTAAACTGAGCCACCAGAGTGTTAGACATGTCTTGGTCAAACTTCTGCAAACGCGGCAACTGACACACACGTATATATGCCTAAATGTTTTCAATAGTTTTTGGGAAATGTCAGACGCTCTCATCATCATCATCATCAGCCTGTATTATGATCTCACTGCCGAATCCTCGCACAGGTCCTGTGCCAGCCTCATACAGGTCTTACCCACCGCTCTGCCTATGTCGTCAGCCCATCTGGTTAAAGGGCGTCATCTTTTCCGTTCGACCCTCTACTATCTCTCACACTTCAATTCAGCAATTATTAGTTGTAGTTTTTGGACCTCCTAACTGTTCATCATCTCACATTTACTCATCGTCGTCAGCCCATTTAAGTCCCCACTGCTGGGGCACGGGCCTCCCTCAATCACATGAGGGGTAATTGCCATACTCACCACGCTTGGCAGACGGGTTGGCGAGGGTTTTGATATAAATGCAGAGTTTTCCTTCTCTGGGTGCTGATGATCATGCCAGCAGCTTTACCTTAGTCGCCTTTAACGACACCTCGGTAAGAGTGAGGGTGGCCTATTCTACTCTGCCGGGGACCACACGGCTAACACACATTGACTCACTCAACGATTATAAAATGGCTGAAAGAATACCCATCAAAACTTTGTTACGCCTTATTGTATTGAATTCTTGCAATTATTTATTTATTTATTTATCATGATACATAACAGAGTACAGTTATTGGTGTACAAACAAGAAGATAATATAATTATTGGCAATTAAAAATAAATAATTGGTTAATTATTGGTTACTAGATGACCCGACTGACTTCGTCCTGTCAAAAAAAATTGTAATGTGGCAAATAAAACTCAAATTGATTCTACGTTTTAGTTAGAAAACGTTTGTATGTGAAAAAGAAAAGGACTGTTTTTAGGGTTTTTCCGAAAATTATTCGATTTTTTCTCGCCGTAAAAACCATCCTTGGACTTCAACGAACATTTTAAAAAAGTAATTGGCCAAATTGGTCCACGCGTCGTTGAGTTATGCGCTTACCAACACATTTTGCGATTCATTTTTATATTATAGATTAACCAATTATTTATTTGCAAGAATTGATTGATCAAAAGATACACAAAGAAGTTCAGACGACAGTCGCTTCATTGTAAATACCAGTCTCCCCAAATCAAGAATCATGGTCCAAGCGTACCTCATAAGCGTGAAGAGCGACAGCTTTTGACGTAACTGGGAATGACAAGGAGGACCTATCAAAAGATACACTATCCGGTCTGCACCAGGTGTCACCTCTACTAGCTACGCTTCCGATCAGTGGCTGATACGTTGCCGACCTTGCAAGAAGGACATTCTCCACAAAGCCAATCTTTTGGTCACACAAGTATCATCACGGAGTCTGCCCAGAGCATCACTCATCCAGTGGTTGGTTTTACCAACTCATTTTTTTACCTTACACTCTACCATTTAACCATTACGATTCAAAATTGATTGTCCTAAGCTCATTATTTATATTCTCGAACCTTTAATTCTGGGGACAAGTGACTGTTTATTTTAGCCCTTAAACGTGGGAGGATAAGTTGTGGATTCGTTTGCGGTTGTGAAGGAGTGTTGGATGAGTTTGGACAATGTACTCGAGTTTTTGTGTTGGGTTTAGGATTTGGGGCTATTATGTTGATTGGGGCAATCTGTGACGCGTTGTGATGAAGGATTGTGGGGTGAATGGCTTAGTTTTTGGTTAGTCTTCTGGTATTTTATGAAGGTTTTCACGAACCGACATTAGGTGGAGTTCACGTAAAGAAGAGCTTGGAAATGTTCTAAACTAGCATGGCTATTACATGAAGCTCTAGTACGCGATCATTTGTTTTTATTGACTGACCGCAATTGGTAGTGACCCTGCCTCTTACGCCAAAGGTCGTGGGTTCGATCCCCACCCTGGACAAACATTCGTGCGATGAATACTTGTGTTTGTTCAGTGTCTGGGTGTAATATATGTATTTAAGTATATATTTGTGTTCCTCTGTTGTCTGATATCTGTAACACAAGTGCTCAAGCTACTTAGTACGGAATCAGGTCAACGTATGAGATGTTGTCAGAATTATTATTATTATTGTTACCTATGGAATCGAGAGTCTAAAGATATGTAGACTTTGCGCACTTTTTAGATTAGGACTAATCCGGGGGAAAGGGGGATTTAAAGGTTGGCGACGCACTTGTGATTCCACAGGTGTCGCAAGTGTCCGCGGGCAGCGGCTATTGTTTACCATCAGGTGATCTGTCTGCTCGTCCTATCACATAAAAAATTGAAAATCTTTTTACGTTACAGAATTTACGTACAGCCACACATCAAAGTACACAAAACTGTTGAATATCTTCAATCGATTTTCACCTTAATATCAAACGAGTTCGGTTTAATATCAATTGAGGAAATATTTTACAGATTTTAGTAACCTAATGTGTGACTGTCTATGCAAATATAGACTTATTTAGACTTATAGATACCAATAAACAGTGCCTATTGTGGTATCCCCATAAATCTTCACGGATTATCCGTAACGAGCGATAGTGACATTTCGCGCGACCGCAGAATAGCTCCCGGGCTAAATTGGCCCGTTGACTCACAGTTTTGAATGTGTTGCTAGCTTGGCGGTTTTGTACCTTAATCTAGGGATATAATGATTTGCCAGAAAAAAATGTTGAGAACAAAGGCGTTTAAAAGCACAGAATAATATAAATAAATATTTCACAACATCACATATATTGATCTGACTCCGAGATAGGTGGCTCAAGCATATCAGACTCAACGGATATCAGAATCCACAGTGGGATTACAAATATATACACATAATACTTTTATTTTGTAAATACATACATAACACCCAGACCAATACAAACAGATATGTTCAAGCACACAAATGTTTGTACTGTGCGGGGATCGAACCCGCAACCCTTGCACCAGAGGCAGCGTTCACTACCACTGTTCCAAACGGGTCGTCAGATAATATAATATTACTATAATGTATCAATACGGGGATTAACACGATATCAGTCGGACTCAGTCCGCTCGTGATCACGGCTGCTGTAACGTAGCCGAAACGTCGAGCCAAATATGTGAGTACACAATGTTGTATCACATAATAAATATCGTGTTAATCCCCGTATTGATACATTATAGTTATAATGCAACGCGAAAATCTGGTGACAGGTAGGTTTTTATGTGATAATCGGAAGGTAACTACTGTTAATTTTGTCAATATTGCATACCGTAGTCACCTATAAATAAGATTTCGTTAGTTTGATTTATAATTTTTCTGGTGTTAATATACGTGTACTGATGTAAATCTTGTTGGTGATCTTATAAATAAATAAATGAATAAATAGTTTTGTGAGAGAGGTACCTGATATAGGTTTGAAAAACCTGTGGTACTAGGTAAATAGTTGGTGGTTTTATTAATATAATAAATAGTTGGTGACATGTGGGAATCTGAGACCACTAATACTACCGAAACTAGTTCTAGTAAAGTTAAGTTAGTAGCCGAAATCGGTTGGAAGATATTATTAATTACAATGAAGCGACTGCCGTCTGACCTTCGCAACCCTAAGAGAGGGGAACCAGACCCGACTGACCGAGAAACAGACCTGGATCACGGTTACACGTTCAGAAGTCACTTAGCATATTTTTAGTTTTTCCTCTGACAGCCCTGCATGGCACGGAGGGTCCGCGGCGCCGGGGACTTGCTTAGTCACAACATCGCTTTGTGGACTACACGTTATATTTGACCGACGAGACATAGGGGGCTATGCTGTAGACGCTCGATATTTTCATGATCATTATCTTTAATGCTTTTTTTATGTGATCGAGCAGACGGATCGCCTGATGGTAAGCGATGGACAACATTTCATATTTTTAACACGTCCATATTGTTTTTTTATATGAAAATAGACATAAAATGAACAGACCCATATTTTTTCTTTTTTCAAAATTTGTCCATTTTCATGCATAAAATAATTATTGAAATTCTTTATATTCTAAATAGACGTAAGCGCCAAATGACGTCATCGGACGGCTGAATACAGCGATATTCCTTTGCTTATCATTGTTTTTAAAAAATTAGTTCTCTAGCTTCTACCTTTACACTTACATACACTTTTGACTGACCGGATGGCGCATTTGGTAATGACCCTGCCTCTTACGCCAAAGGTCGTGGGTTCGATCTCCACCCTAGACAAACATTCGTGCGATGAACACTTGTGTTTGTTCAGTGTCTGGGTGTAATATATGTATTTAAGTATATATTAGTGTTCCTCTGTTGTTCGATATCTGTAACACAAGTGCTTAAGCTACTTAGTACGGAATCAGGTCAACGTATGAGATATTGTGAGAATTAAAAAAAAGTATATCTATCTATCCAAAGGTAGAAATATGCACATAGATCTGAAAACTTCCCGAAGGTTAAACATAAAGAATTTACAGGTGTATGCGTATTATTGGTCTGGGTGTTTGCTATGTATTCTAAGTATGTATTTACAAAAGAAAAGCATTATATGTATATATATTTGTAATCCCACTGTTGATTCTGATATCCGTAACACAGGTGCTATTAAACTTAATTAACAAAACTGTTTCGACTTAGTAACTATATAAATTGATTATTTTGAAATATAATTTTTAATTATTAGAAATAGTTAATCTACAACACAATAACAAACATTTCTAACTATTAACAAATTTTATTCCATTCATCTCAATACATAATATCATACCACTTTAGTCAGTAATAATAAGTAATATAGTTCATTGACAATGTTAATATATGCTTAGTAACCAATCACCCTTTCTACACCCTTGGATATCTTATTTGAAAGTTCAGTCAGGTTTTAGCATGAGTGAATAATAAATGAACGAATGGGCAGTTGTATATGTTACTGTAAAAGCCCATCATCATCATGTTAGCGTTCAATCCCGTTCTGTAGAAGCTCGCTTAAAGTAGAAATAGTAAAGTATCATAGAAATCAAGTTATCGCTACTATGATGGGATTAGGTTTAATCACAGCGGTGCAAAATGCGGATTGGTGAACACAAACCCGAGCTATGTTCGAAAAATTCGAAACATACTTTTCTCTCGACCCGGGAATCGAACCCAGGACCCCGTGATCACGGTCCGTACATAAACCAATAGGGCGTTGCCAATTAATTTACCAATATTGAACGGCAAATGTGGCTTAAAAAAAAGGCTTACGTCTAGTAGCATCAAAATTAATTAACATGAAGGTACATAATGTTATAAGTTATGAGTAAATAATGTTAGAAGGTACATATTTATCATCATAGGCCTTTTCATCTATAAGGCTGCGTTTCCACTAAAGCGGAGCGGAGCAGAAAAGAGCGGCGAAAAGTGTGTTGAGTGTTCCCACTGGAGCGGAGCGGTGAGAAGCGGAGCGGAGCGGAGATGAGCCTTACTGGATATCGCTCATTTGCGACAAGAACTCTGCTCCGCTCCGCTCGTCCTGTTTCCATTGAAGCGGAGCGGATATTTCGAGCGTAGTGATTAGTCAATTCATGCACCGCTCCGCGTCAACGGAAACGCAGCCTAACAGATGTTTTAAGCAGCATCGGGCGGAGTGGTGAAATTACAGCTGCGCTCGTGGCTGTATACTCTATGCGGGAGTGAATGTTCAGGTACTGATTCCAAAATTCTGAATCATGGCACAAGTGTACCCCGGGCTCCAGAGCGACACCTTTGGATGCAACCGAGAATTACACGTTAAGATGAGAGAGATAATGTTTAGATACTAACAATCTACCATTTCTTCAGTTGATACTGAACCACATGTGTATGACATTGAGATAAAAACTGGTTGAAAAAAAATGGTTGTAACCGAACATGTTGTTGTTCATACTTTTTATCGCTTCATTTTTTGTTTGCATTGTCTTGTACCTATTACCTAATAGACATCTGCTGATTGGTTCATAATATGATGCTATTTAAAGGCCAATCTGCGAAACAACAGTAAAAAGTAGATACGACCTTGTTATCGCTTCCGGGTTCGACCCCCGGTCATGTCAATACATAATCAAAATCATATTCCAATTCATTATTGCGAAAACATATTCAAATGATATTGATTGAAATGTCTAGGAATTATGAAATCGCTCAAAACCACCTGGAGTGGAGAAAACGGGCATGGAGAGTCGCCCAAAGATGATAGGAAAAAATAGATGATGAGCGAGTGAGAAAGTTATGAAAAAAAAAGACAATTTCTAGAACCATCCGAGATTTAGTGTTGTTGTAGTTAGTGAGTATGGAAACAAGCTGAACGTCGGTTCTTATCATCTGGGGTCGCCCAGATGATAAGAAATACCTTAGAATTAGAATAGTTATTTACGGCATTTCTACCATGTACCTTGTTTTTGAGTTTCCGATATGGCATGTTGCAAGAGCCTTGGTTACGGAGTAACTGAAGTTTTTGCGGGTAAGATGTTACTGGCAGACCAATCGGTCTACCCTCCTTAGCAGTCTTTCAAAAATAAGGTACGTGGTAGGATATTCGTAAATAACTATTCTAATGTTAGTGTGCATGACAGTTTAAAACTAGAAATATCATTTCCTATTATGAATGAGAGGCCTATCGTAGGATTCGTCACTGATTGTGATACTTGGCTTCTCGCATAGTTCCTACCAGGAGCCCAATTCTCGTGCTCGTGATATATATTTTCATACGACATATATCACTAAAACATAGTTTTTTGTATGGTTTTTAGGTGATATCCGCCATGTTATCAAAATGTCACGAGCACGAGAATTGGGCTCCAGTCATTGTTTGCTAGGCACTTGGCTTAGGGGCGTAGGCAATAAATACTATTGGGCCTTTGATAGTATCTTGCAACAGCTTTTAAGCACAGTCTCTGCTTCTCATTTCAGCGTATTACGTGGGTTATGTAGGAGACCCACGCTTCGGCATGAATGGGCCGGCTCGACCAGAGTGATACCACGGCCTCACAGAAAACCGGCGTGAAGCAGCACTGTGCTGTGTAAGGGGCTTAAAGGTTAGCAGCGCACTTGTGCTTCCACTGGTGTCG
The DNA here is from genome assembly GCA_019059595.1 of Marasmia exigua. Taxonomy (NCBI): domain Eukaryota; kingdom Metazoa; phylum Arthropoda; class Insecta; order Lepidoptera; family Crambidae; genus Marasmia; species Marasmia exigua. The sequence continues at coordinate 1,891,146 of CM032478.1, read as the reverse complement.
CGGATGTCCAAGGGTGGCGGCAATCGCTTACCATCCGGTGATCCGTCTGCTAGTGTGCCACCTATGACATAAAAATACGTGTTATTCCTGGTTGCTAAAGCTGCCGTGGAGCACAGGGTAGGCTTGATTTGGTGAGTCTCGTAAACAATGAAGCGACAGCTGTCTGATCTTCGCAACCCTTCCAGGGGAAGACAAACTAAATCCTGGTTACGAGTTTGGAGTAATAAAATTATCTGATTGAGCACTGTGAATGTATAAATCGACGTAACATCTCCCGCCTCGGTCTCTATTTCAGCAGTTAATCCTTGGACATTGAACACTTATTATAAAAAGCGATTTAAAGAACAGTTCTGGAACTACACTCGTGCCACTCCATTTTAACATTGCGTATTCGAACGGATAGCATGGGCTTTAGTACGGTAAAAACTTTAGATCGCATTTTTTAATAATAAGGATTAAGTCACATGAACATTGTCTTTTAGTAACTTCAAGTGAGGATCCATCATCAGAATAATCATAATAATACGCCTCCTAAAAGATCTAAGAAAATAAAGTAATAACATACATAAGAAACCGTCCAAAGTATGTCGAAAGGGTTCAAAAAACTCAGACAACGCACTCAGTTCACGCCTCAACAGGTCCTTGGACCACTCAATCGTCCTTTGTCGCAAAAAACGCGCATGAATCAGCGCAAGCGCAAGTGAATGCGAACGCGGAAAAGACATGTGAATGAAGACGCTTACAAAAACCCGATGCGCGTAAAAAATAGACAGCCGAAAAATGTCTCTGAAGAAAGACTTGATTCGCTGTCCAATGACGTTTAAACTTGTAGATGAGTAAATGGCGTTTTATACGAAGCGGTAATGGACGTGTGCTTTTGCGTGCGGCGAAAGTGACAGGTCGTTTTGGCGCGAAGGCGGCTGTCTGCGCGGGCGCTGTCCCATCGGTACCGGTTGTACGCATGACACTCGACGCGACAATTTATTTCGGTTCGGGGCAATGCACTTGGCTGCAGCCCTGAGACCGGCGAATAATGAGAGTAAACATTAAATAAGTTAAGTTTACGATGTTAAAATTGACCTCTCTCGTCTTATGTGACCATGAGTTGGTGCCTTAGCATCCAACAGGTGGGCTGTGGTGTAGGTACTTGATTTATTAAATTACTTTTTGGTGGGTTTGGCTTATAAAAGGACTATCATATGGCTTATAAAAGGTATGAAACCGAGTTATACAGTCATCCAAAGTACTCGCATTGTGCCAAAAGTCAACCATGAGAGTGATTTTTCATTCTACTTTCTAGATGTAAGTTCCAAAGGTTTGAGGACTTTACATAATTTAGAATTATACATAATTCTTGAAACCAGGCTGTGTTGCTACTAAAAGTCGAAAGTTGCGCGTTTATATATAAGATAAACCATGTTTTCCTATCGAGGTACAGCCTATTGTGGAAGCAACACCCGGACCTATGTGATCATCTGACAGAAACTGAAAGAAGAGCCCAAATTATGAAATTAAAAACCTACCTACTCTCGAAATCACGTAAATGCCAACCGAACGAAGTTCGTATACTATGCTGTAGTCGGTATAATGCTTGGTGTGTAATGTTTCTGGCACTATAGTAAAAGTAATTCCAATATGAATAACAAAACCACACTGTACAGAGCAGTGCCAACATATCATTATAGGCAGTAAAATCAATTCCTTTGCACCGTCGAGTAAAAATAAAGCGAGTGCACAACGACAAAGTCGACAAATCAAGGCTGGTAAAATTAGCTGACGCGGACGATAGGGGGCGCACGCTATGCCGGCGCACAACCTGAAGTGGCAATCGATTGAAGGACTTTAATTGGATAGGTATTCCCTGATTGGCTTTAGGGAAAGCGGTTTTAAATTTTCTTTTATAAAGTCATAGGTCAAATATAGTCGTAAGGAAAGAAAACACTTAAAAATTTCATCTCGTGTTCAGGCGGGAAGGGGGAAGTCCCGCCTGAACATGAGATGAAAATTTTAAGTGTGTTATTTACTTAAGAATAAATTGCAAAATATTGACTGACCGGATGGCGCAATGATGGTAGTGACTCTGCCTCTTACCCCAAAGGTAGTGGGTTCGATCCCCACCCTGGACAAACATTCGTGCGATGAACACTTCTGTTTGTTCAGTGTCTGGGTGTAATATATGTATTTAAGTATATATTTGTGTTCCTCTGTTGTCTGATATCTGTAACACAAGTGCTTAAGCTACTTAGTACGGAATCGGGTCAATGTATGAGATGTTGTTGTATGAGATTCTTTAAAAAATATAAAATATAGTCGTAGTTACAGGGCTGCGAAGTTCAGACGGCAGTCGCGAATCCTGCATCATGGTGAGTTATCGGTATATCGGTAGGGCAATTTAGGGTCTACGACCTCAAACATTACGTTAGTATGGATACGCCCGCAGGATTGCGAGATTTTAAGTATATTCCACAAGTGTAAATAGAATTTCTCTAAATCAGAAACTAAAAATAAAATAAAAAAAACAAGTAACTATTTGACTAATGTAAACGTAACATTTAGTTTAAGCAACTCTTATCGGAATTTTCATACATTTGTAAGCGCTGTTAGCGTGTCCATGTTAAGATTTCGTCAAAAATTGCACACCTAAATCCGATCACTGATCATGGTACCCGGGCTGCGAAGTTACTAGCGCTGTTTTAATGGTCAATATTCACATTTCTTCAACTAATTTATTGACCATCCTAAAATGGCGCTGTCAACCCTTTACTTCCCTTCTTCCCGATTTGGGCCTCCAGTATTGGACCTAATCGCAGTCTCTCTCCAAGACCACGTCTGCTCCAACGATTGTTGAATTTACGTCAGAGACATGACACGATGTGCGGAAGGCAACGACGATGTGCCTACCCTTTACAAGTTTACAAGACATTTGTTCAGAATGACAGTCAGTTTCTTTCTTTAATAAATTAAGGGGTTTACGTCTCCAATCAAGCTTCCATGTAGTCATTACAATGTGGTATTGTACATTGTTGTTATCTTTAATTACTAGGGAGATGAGATGTATCGTTAAAAAACTTGCAGTCATATTTTTAAAGAGACGTTAACTCGATATCGTAAAGATAAAAGGACAGCGTACAAAATGCAGATTAACATAAACAAAAACTGTCTGTGGTCGTCATTTGCAAAAAAAAAAACTGTCCTTGTTAACATCAAATTAAGATAGCTTTAAATACCTGTAATACAAGATTATATTAGTACCTACAAGTCTGTATTTATATAACTATGTGTGACATTCTGTAAAATTTAGTCTAATATGATTAATAAAGTGTTAATTTATTTATTTTTATTATTAAACTCAATAGGTTTGAGGAATTATTTTTGCGAATGCCGGTTAACTTTCTCATGAATTTATTAAGTTTCAATTTACCGATAGAGGGCGCTGAGTGTCGATTACATTGCAGTTTACTAAAAGCAAAGATTCGTGGCAGACGGTAGAGTATTTGACGGTTAAGTTCTTCAAAATGGTCAGTAGGTTTGAAGTCGGTGACTTATTTCATTCATATGCAACACTTTACCCTCTGCCATGAGTATTTGCGCTTAGTGTAATATTTCGTCTTCATGGTTTAACTGGACTATTATTACTTTACTCTATGGTTTACCTATATTTATGCCTTGTCGTAAACTCTTTCTAAATAAAAAGTACCTTTATAAAAATCCATAGACAACCGTGTTTTTTTTAATTATGCTGCTTGCTCGCTTGTCTTCCTCTGACATGAAAAAAGGTTTGTATCGAACGAACTGTCAAGAAGGGAAAATTTAAAGCGCAATGTTTCAATTTCGAACGAAAATTAATGGATCAGAGCGATCTGTTAATCATGGAAACGCCGGATATCCGGCACTGCACGTCAGTGCGGACTGCAGTTTTAAAGAAAAAAGTAATGTATTGTTATTCCCTGATTTCCATAAATCCTCGGCTGCATGTCACAAAACAAACGCAGAGTTTTCATGCTCTTTTAAATTTTCGGAATAAATATAATAAATCTTTTAAATGGTTTTGTTTGTAATTAATGGCGTGTTCGCACACTTGTGCGTCTGAAGGATGGCACCGCACCACAGTGTAGCGAGTTGTAGTGAACTGTGTTCGTTTGAGTGTAGGTACTGGATGCGACTGTGGTTTTATTTGATATATACATATTGACTGACCGGATGGCGCAATTGGTAGTGACCCTGCCTCTTACGCTAAAGGTTGTGGGTTCGATCCCCACCCTGGACAAACATTCGTGCGATGAACACTTGTGTTTGTTCGGTGTCTGGGTGTAATATATGTATTTAAGTATATATTTGTGTTCCTCTGTTGTCTGATATCTGTAACACAAGTGCTAAAGCAACTTAGTACGGAATCAGGTCAACGTATGAGATGTTGTGAGAATTATTATTATTATAAATTATAAAATTATTTGAAAGGAAACATGTGGAAATTTCACTTTCCCCCTTATTACAAATCGTGATCTTAAGTTATTACCGCACTAAACCTTATGTTCTCCTGCTCCAACACGTAATGTCAAAGCAGCTGGGCACGAGTTTTGTTACGGTACTATCTTTAGTTCACGATTTGTAATAAGGGGGTCAGAGTTTATTTTTTAAACTCATTTTAGTCCAACACTACATACGTTTTATCACGGCGACTACTCCACTCCGCCAGCGGCGCGATGGATTGATGAGTTTAGAATGATGGCTGGTGTAAATTGGATGCAGAGTGCTCAGGACCGGGTTGGTAGGCGCTCTTTGGGGGAGGCCTGCGTTTAGCAGTGGACAGCTATAGGCTGAATAATTGATTGACTATTTAATCGGAAACGACATTGTCAAGGAAAATATTGGTGGATTTAAAAAAAAATCTGCTTTTGAGTAAGGTTGAGAAATTCGTCCACCATTTTACCACCAAGAGACCGAGTGATGTGTTAACTGTCAAATAAAAAGATGTACAAAATTATGTTAAGTTTATCTTCTTCACTGTGTGCGTCGTACGCTGTGGGCGAACGCAATAAAAGTTTAATACAGACAATGTTGCATCGGCCACTTTGTTATTCTGGACTTAAATGAAGTGCAGTTTATTTAACAAAATCGCCGGACCAGCGGCTAAATTATTCTAATTGATATATTCTTTGCTTTCCCTGACCATATATAGTATAAGGGAAGGGTTGCCATGGTTCAGGGTGCCTACTCATGAGTTCAACTGACTTGACAACTTACTCGAGACACAAAAGCAAACAATCTGTCAATTTCTTTTATAGATTCTCGTCTTTACGGTGTTTGATATTGCTTTCACGGGTACGGTATTTCTAAAATAAATACATAAATGCATTTGACGTCCAGACGTCCTGCATACTCTGTGCGAAATTCGTACCTCTATAGATTACAGCTGAATGTACTCTATAGCCATCTGTCAAGTGCAACAGTGCGGCAAAAGTGACGTTTGACAAATATACAAAATGGCGCGCAATAACGGCCCATAAAGTAGCGCGCACAATGTTAGTCACACATTCCTTTAAGAGCATCAATTTTCTAAAACAAATATTTTAGAGTTCAAGCACTTCCGTTATAGTTATTATTGAAGGTGAACAATAAAAAAGCACTAAATAGACACGCAGAAAATAAAAAACATATTTTTGTCTATGACAGGAATCAAACTCACAACCTTTGGAACGTGAGGCCCCCTGGTACTTTCAAAACAGTTGAATTTTAAAGTTTCCATCGACATTTCTTACGACTACCTTTATCCTCTGAGTATTTTTATCGTGGATTCGCTTGCAGAATTATTGGTGCGTATTAAAGTTAATATGCGCTTTGACGAATGCCACCATCTGTCAGATGCGACAGCGCGCCAAAAGTGACATTTCACAAATCTTCAAAATGGCGTTGGGCGCGCAATAACTGGCCATAAAGCAGGGAGCGCATTGGTGACGCGCCGCCGCGCTATTTCCGTCCACGACGCCCCCCGACAAATGCTAATGTCCTCTAGGACACTCCAGCGTAGTGATGCGACCCAACCCTTTAGTACTAAATTCTTTCGAGTGAAATAACTTTTCTCTTGAGCATTGGAATCTTGAAAAAACCACCCTATATGCACTAATATGGTCTAATGTGCAGGTATTCTACATTACACACGATTCTATTACTGACTATGATAGTAGTTAGTAGGTACCTATTTTTAAGTGATTTGCTATCTCTTTTGCCAGATCTTATGCAAACATTAATAAACCGAGCACAAACACCTCATAATTTCCTACTCGACGAAAATCTAAGAATTATTTTTTATTATTATTTGGCATTGAAAAGGCTGACATCATGATAAGCATAGAGCTCTCATACTCGTATCTATCCTTTTCATACTTGGCATCCCACGCTTCCATCATTACTTCAAGTGGTAGCTAAGCTACGAGCTAAGATACGAGTAGATATTGTAGCTGTAGCTCTCTGATAGGTTATCTTGGTTAAGGCGATACTAGCGCCGCCAAGTGATTTATATTGGTTGTGGCGAATAGGGGACATTTTTTTAATAGGTACCGTCTTAACCGGAAATATAGGCTAAATTCTATACTTTCATAAGCAAGTTAAGCAAAACTAAGTTATATAGTTTTAGTCGAAATATCGGAAACTCAAAAGCAAGGTACATGGTAGCAATCTTAGGTCCTAGACCTAACTATCTGCCATCAGTAATGATCTTTGATATTGATATCTTACGTGGGAATGAAAACGAGTTCATTTAATAATTTAGGTGTTATAAAAGCACGAGTGACTCGATAACCGCCAATGCCTCGAGTGAACGCACATCACTACTTCAGTCGACTTGTTCGCTGTCACTTCTATTTCAATTTGTTTCAAACCTCTTTCATTCTAATGTCCGTTTTTTGCGCTGTGATTAAAGGCGACTTTTACGCGCCAAAAAGTTGTGTCAATTAAATTTGTCTTATTAGTTGCGCATGCGTCTGTTTGGAACACCTGTTTCTGTCTCTTGATTTGCAGACTTAATGCATTAGCTCCATTCAAATGGAAATTAGAAAGTTAACGAGAGTAATTGATAAAGTATTTTTAGAATCTAAAGCACGACACATTATTTTGAAGGATTTTTAATAAGACAAGGCACGCAAGCAAAATAATGATGATACAGAGACGTAAAGACATGAATTTGCCAAAAACGATGCGCATAAAAGTCTTGATTTTTGAATAATCTACGTACAGAAAACACATCAAAGTATACAAAGTTGTCAAGTTTTTTCAGTCGAAAGTCGAAGGTGAGAACACCTTAATATCAAGCACGTTAGGGTCAATATCAATTGAGGAATTTTGACAGATTGTAATAAGTAGTCATGGTGAGGCTGTCTGTACGTAGGTGTTAGAAAAAACTACAAATGCCTACTTTTATTAAAGGTGTTATTAGTTGTGACCAGTAACTTTTAGATTTTAAATCTTCAATCCAGAGGTGTCCATTATCCTGTATACATTTATGTGTTTTTTGTCTATTGTAATAAAGGTGACAAAAGTATACTATTCATTGTGTTGTTTTATTTTCGAACAATGCCAAAGTCGACTTGACAGTTAGGAAAAGTCAGACATGTTTTATTTAATTTTTTACAACTATAAACTTAATTTAAAAATAAAAAGAAACACTTTCATCAATCAACTATAGTGCGAATCAAATTAAATTTAGTTTTAATGTTTATAATAACACAGATTAAATTTCTATTGAGACGCCTCCATGTCGGGTTTTCTATTCTCCTGTTCAGGCTATCATAAAATTATAAATTACATACATTTGATTTATTATTAGGTACAACCGGTGAATTTGCTTAGCCAGGAAACAAAGTATCTGTTTATGTCATTAATACTAGGTTTAAGAACTTTAATTTTCCAATAATGATGATATGAGAGTATTTGGAGTGAATTTGGACTACTTGACTTGAATATGACTCATCAATCAAACTTTTTTATTACATTGCAAAAAAATCGGACTTAAGTGCGAGTTGGACTTCGCGCACAGTGTACTTATCTTATGGACTAGTTCACAAGGCAGGAGCTAAATGTTTCGCTAACATTTGAAGCTTCGGAAGTGATTTCGACGTATTGAAATAATGCCCTGCTTGTTTATAAGTCAATAGTGGCCCGCCCTCATTTCATTTCGAAGACCTTAGTTTCACTTTATACCAATAGATGGCGCTTAGGTGTCGATTACATCGCGCAAGCGTTTTGTTTTTCGGATTAACTATAAGCGTTGCCGCTGATTGTTGGATTTACCTCTATAAAAAAATAGAAAACGGCACAGTGGCAGAAACACTATAGCCAAATCTTGTGTACCAATTGAACTGACCGCAGCTCGGTTTTCCCAGTTCTCGAAAGTTGCATTATTGTGTATGACTGAGCAGGTCTAAGGTTCATCATGATTCAACAGCCATTCAGTGATCATCTTCTGAGCATGAGTCACTTAGACAATATCTAAAAGTAAAAGTAGATTCGCCAAACATATGAACTTGGCGTTTTGTATAAAAAAATCCTAGAGGTTATATTTTCCGTCCTAACATGTAACATTGTTATATTTAAGATGTAACTAAGGTAGTATTAGTTTATGAACTAACATTTTAAATACATATATTGTTTGTGCTAAACGCGGAAGGGTCGATTCTTGTTCAGATAAAGCTAATTAGCAGAATGTGTCTACAATCTTCTCTATTTCGACATTTGTGCGTATCCTCCAGCCATCGTCTTGTAATTTTACTGGGCCCAGAATTTTGCGGAGTACCTTTCTCTCCGCAACGAGTAGTTTTTGCTCTTCTTTTAAAGTTAGCGTCCAAGCCTCACAGCCGTACATCAGTATTGGTCGTATTACTGTCTTATATATTCTCAATTTCGTACTTCTGCTGAGAAGCTTGGATAATACTTTATGTAGGACGCCCGGTAGGCCGGCCTAGGTATCGCTGGAAAGACGTCGTCGAAAATGATCTGCGAGAACTTCAGGCCGGTGACTGGCGACAAGTAGTGCAGGATCGACCAAAGTGGCATTCTCTTGTTTCGGAGGCCAAGACTTCGTTTCGGGTCACTGAACCAGTGGAGTAGTACCAGAGTGTACTATAGCAGAGTGCGTCACACTGCATACATAGACTTTTCTAAAGAGTCACACTCTGCTATAGAACACACTCCTCAGCTCATAGTACACACACGGAATGCCCATGTTTGAGATTAGCTAGTCCACACCGATCGGAGAGGAATGTCTTGGAAATATATTTATTTATTTTAATTAAAGTCTTCTTTTCGGGAAACATACCAGAAGTGTCAATTACGTCTCGCGAATAGTTTCTTCCTTTCGGATTACCTATGCACGGATGGGGTATCTGGCGCTTAACCACCTTTAAACGAAAATCGCTTGCACGCATCACACAAAAAGCTATCATTTCAAACAAAAAACTATTCAAGCTGCAAGCAATTTTTGCTCTTCAGGTTAACCATCAGATTCCCTGACCGTAACGTACTTATCTATAGAAATTACCTTTTTATAAATGAATGAATTAACACATACTTTTATTGCACTCAAAATAAAGTAACTAGGTATTACAGGCTATGTACAACGAAGACCGTGATCTTGGGGCTCTGGGTTCGATTCCCGGGTCGAGCAAGAGTATGTTTCGAATTATTACAACGTAGCTCAGGTTTGTGATCACCAATTCCCGTTTGGCAAGCGTGGTGATTAAGCCTAATCCCATAGCGATAACTTGATTTCTATGATGGGGGCCTTTGCCCTGCAGTGGGACAGTATATATGGCAGTGATATACTATGATAGGGCTGATACTACTACTACTACTACAACGAAGGCGGCCTTATCGCTATGAACGATCTCTTCCAGGCAACCTTTGGGTAGAGGACACTTGACGAAGGTGTAGGGCATTGTATAAATTGCATGGATATAGATAAGAATTAGTTAATAATACCGCAGACACTAAAATTCTTCAAGTTTATGTATATTTTTCTGCGAAGTTAATGAGATTCTTCCAAATATCAGGGTGAGGTCATCTGTTTTTTATTGCTTGCATCCATTTTGAGTTTCCATAACCTGTTTAAACGAATGGCTATGCAATAGTTTAGGAAGCACCTATAATTTAAATATTTTCTGATCAACAAAGACCAGAAATAATATTTTTATTCCATGTTATTGAGATAAGATGAAGGTATCCGTGTGGCTCATTGGCACAGATATTATTATTATTATTTTTACATTATAGCGGACAAACGAGCAGACGGCACACCTGATGGAAAGTAATTACTTATCTACCTATTAATACTAATATTAGTAAAGATGGTGGCACTGACCACTTAAGACGATATGGTAGATGCTTTCCGCAACACAAATTAAGAACCTTGTTTTCTCCCTGGACAATGCCGGGAGTGCATTAATGTTTCTTCTTCTTCTTCTTATTTTATTTGTGGCAATCAACTTCTCGACTGAGAATTACTCCTGCCATTAACATGTTTAGATTTTAGGCATTATTAAGCGGGACAACCGAAGATAATTCGCCAATGTCAAGTAACTTATTGAGAACAAGTAGGTAGTCAACAGTCGAAGTCAGTCAAAGTCACAGTCACTCAATAAAACGCCGGTGTTTTGCGTTTTATCGACCTAAGGATTCAGCGGATATCACTCTAAAAGCAATCGCGGGTTTTAAGACTCTATTAGGTCCAAGCAAGTTGTCACGAGACAACGCACTCGACACACAATAGCAGTGTTAAAAACGATACAATCCAAGGATTCTTATTATTAGGATCACTTTGCGGCACTTCACTGCACAAATAAACACCAAACTTGCACACTAAAAACCACTAGACACTAATTTAAAACCTTTGAATTGCATCAGCCCACGCGGCTTCTTTTAGCCCTACCCGCCGAATCATTAATGTTTCTAAATATCTATACTCGAAACTGGAATTCAAGACCAAAAAAACTACGACAGATACGTCACTATCAAATCTATCAATGTCACTTATGTCATTGTCAAATCAAGTTTTCAGGAGCCCAATTCTCGTGCTCGTGATATTTTGAAAACATGGCGGGTATCCCCTGAAAACCATAAAAAAAAACTATGTTTTAGTGATAAATGTCGTATGAAATTAAATATCACGAGCACGAGAATTGGGCTCCATGATTGGTCAATCTTTTTGGTATATGCTTCTTTTCTTATATATAGGCTGGCACAATTCATGATGAGGATTTTCTCAAAAATAGAAACTTAATTACAAACTATATTTCCAACTCAACCAATATTGACAAAATTTTATTGTAAAGAACTTAAACAAATTGAATCACATGAACAATCACGAAAGTGTGGCATACTATTACGACAGTATGGAAAGGTTTTACTTAATTCTTTTTTTATGTGATGTTTTGACAAAGTGGGTAGCCAACAGTCGAAGTCAGTCAAAGTCTCAGTTACCTACTCAATAAAACAGGGGCGTTTAGCGTTTTATCGACCCATGGACTCTGCCGAGACTACTTAACGAAATCGCAGGCTCAAGGTACATACTTAAATCGGTTAAATTTTGGATAATTAATCAGTATTGGACGCAATGTTTTTACTCTGTATTTTAGTAAAGATTTTCAGTCCAATCTGCAGTTGTTGATTTGATTTCTACGATAGGAGGCCTTTGCCATGCAGTGAGACAGTATATAGGCTGATACTTTACTGCAGTTGTCTATATTACCGCTCTGAGGGGGAAGACTTCAAGTACCTACCATATGTGTATATAATTTTGATAATACGTAGGTATATCGCGCGTAGAAATTATTAAAAACAACCCCTTAAAATAAGCTGTTTGGCTTGTTAATCTGATTCTATAGTTCCACTCATCTAGTCTCAAATGCACTTTTTTATTAGATACGATCTCTCACACTGATTATTTTTGTCCCGTGGTATAAGATGGAGTGTTTTTGCTGTACGGTTTTTGTAAGTAATATTTTTACCTCACAATGTTTCTGGCTTAGTAAAAATTCACAGTGCAATGGATTAAAAAATTATTGCGCTTAAGATAATTGATGTAATTGATGCACCTATCACGTTGTTATAACTTGCAAAATAGTAGATAACTTTTATTAAAATGTTTGTTCCTGAATTTTTGCAAAAGCTATTCTTACATCTAATATATTACTTCCTATACGCATTAAAAAACATAATTCTGTAACCGAATTATCCTTCCTAGAATCGAATCTGTAGGCGACCATGACTGTGACTCAGAAGAAGAACTGGTCTAGCGTAGTGTTGTTCCTTTAAATCTTATCAGTACTCGACAAAAACGCCAATATTTTCGCCGCCATCCAAAGACCGTGTGAAGTGGGTGTATCAGGAAAGTGGGCACCGGTCTCCAAAGCGACAGCTTTGAACACAACGGAAAGATAGGTATCATCATCATCATCAACATCATCTCAGAGTGTTATTCTCAGATGCGTCAAAGCCATCACTTTGGACATATTATTACATAGCATGGGTCAGTACAGATTTTTAGTACTAAATCATGGCCTTAGCATACCTCAGGCTCCAAAGCGACAGCTTGAGATACAACCAGGAATTGGGGTGAAATAACATAAGAAGGGGGGTTTCAACATGTTTTGCCAATATTTGCAGTGTAAAATTTTATATTAAATATATCGATATCATGTTTACATCACTACATTAGCACATTTGATGTAGGTAGTCTTAGCTATGACTGACATTTAGCGATCTCTTCATAGACGATTGAAGAATCTTCTCATTCGATTTGCTCAAAATTGTTTTTATTATGTAATACTTAATGCTGACTTAGAAATTATTCACCCACATAATATTATGTATATATTTAAATGAGGTTAATTCATTATTTATTATTTGGTATTCAATGCCTCAAGTGGCAATGGGCAGCGCACATAGCGAGGAGAACAGACGGCCGTTGGGGCGGAAAGGTACTCGAGTGGAGGCCACGTACAGGAAGTCGCAGCCCTGGCAGGCCCCCCACAAGTTGGACCGACGATCTGATGAAGATCGCGGGAATCCATTGGATGCGGGCGGCACAGGACCGATCTGTGTGGAGAACATTGAGGGAGGCCTTTGTCCAGCAGTGGACGTCTATTGGCTGAAATGATGATGATGATGATTTGGTATTAGAAAAATCTGTTTTTGAAGACGTGCATGTTTCCCATACTAAGTTATTTATCCCAAAGAATTGATAAACTTTTTTAAATAGTTAATTAAAGCGGGTGGCTATGTAGGTCCTATTCAGACCAGAACAGAGTTTTTATGGTGGCAGACGAGCTGACGGATCATCTGATGGTAACCGATTGAACCCCCCGTTACCCCGGATTGGGCCTCCGATACATTCACTCACGCAGCGAAACACATCACAGCGCTGCTTCAAGCCGGTTTTCTGTGAGGCCGAGGTATCACTCCGGTCGAGCCGGCCCATTCATGCCGAAGCGTGGCTCTACCACGGTAGTAAAAAATAATAAGGAAAAAGTATACTAAGGAGTAGGTACTGCGTGCAGTATGGTCACTCTCTGCCTGTCCGCTGAATTCGAACCCCCTACTCCGCTCGGTTACCTTACAGTACCCTATAATGTCTTTCCTCACTCACACAAGCATGGTACGCGTTCACCTGCACGAGCTTTTGACTGTGTGATTAGAACGTGTTTGCTTCATACATTTTGTCGCGAGTGTCTGAGGTGTGGTTGTGATCTGATGGCCCAATGATGAGGTGAGATACAACTACCACCTTATTCTAAATCGCGATCTTATTACCGTACTAAATGTCGTGTCGTCCCGTTCCAGCACGCAATGTTAAAAGGGGCTCGCACGAATTTTGTTCCGGGACTATCCTTAGTTCGCGATTTGTAATAAAGGGGATAATGTTTAAGCTCTAATTTCAAACACCATTCTAACAGCCGGAACATTTACCACCCAAAGCTTCAAAAGTTTTATTACAATTTATACTCCGTCATTATAAGGTGTCACAGAGTCTGTCTGTGCGCCAGGGTGCCGATGGACGCGTCTAGAGATGTGCCGAATGGAGAAAACACAAGTTGAGTTACATTACTCGGATGAATGTAGTTTCACAATAAAATAAGTCTTATTTGTAAAAACACGACTAGACCTTGCTTACACGCTAAAATGACTTTGTCAATAGATAATAACTTAAAATAAAAAATATATCTCTGACAGAGAGAGAACCAGGGAGAGAAAATTTACCTTAGTTTACTAAGGTATTTGTATTATTATAATATCTGTGACTAAGGTAAGGTACATTTAAGCTCAACTCTTGTTACTTAACTCGAATCAATTTGGTTAACATTACTCGACGCGTCTAAGAAACAGGCATGGTTGAGTTGTACGTGGAAGAGGAGGGGAGTATCTCTCGAGTCTAAGAAACTTGAGTCAACTCGCGTTAAGCACAACTCTCGTTAACTCGAGTCAATTTGGTTTACATGGCACTCAAAGCGTTTAAAAAACAGGATTGAGCGATAGGTGAAAGATATAGAAATAGTATATTAGGACACTTGTAATAACTATAGGTGGCAACACTTTGAATTGACTCAATGTCAAATTAATCTTATTCAGTTTCAACATTCTCACTAAACATCTAATAGGAAATAATGAATGTTTAGCATTATAACACTTATTATCATAATTTATTCTTACTTTTCAGTTTAAAATCGTAAAAAAGATGTTTTATTAAATTTTAAACAAGTGTATAATGTCAGCTATTTTGAAATTTCGTACTTAATTAAAAACATTAACGCCGTGTGTTGTCAGCCTGACTCTATATTTAATCGCACTTTGTAGAGGCCACCAAGATAAAGGCTACGCCTCGTTTGGGGTCCCATTTCTATTTGAATATTTGTCTTGAAATTTGTATCATGCTATACATATATTAAAGAGACGCCCCAAGAAGAAGAAGATACGTATATTAATAAAATGTAACTGCGAGTGTTAAATAAATTATTTATTTATTTATTTTTTGGATTTTAATTATAAATGCATAGCACCAGTTGGCGTCTCCGTCGATGTGCACGTTCCCTATTCTCCTCGAGTTAACTCGCGTTAAGTCCAACTCTATTTAACTCGAGTCAGTAATGGTTGACACATCACTCGACGCGTCTATTCCTGGCCGTAGGCAGGGAAGACGCATCCGCCTGATATATCACTCACCGAAGGGCTGCAGGAATTTATCGGAGATCGGGCCTAATTAAGACAGAAGGGTTTTATTTAGTTCGTCCGTTGACTTATCAGATTGGGATGCTGATTATGGTAAATTGAAAATTTAAAAAACCCCCGACACAACTAAAGCTCTTTCATTTGATACCTATATTGAGGCAGTTGGAACAACAAATAGGTTATTCGTCATTTTCTGACGGCGGTCATCTTGGATTTGAAATTTTTCACAATTAATATATTCTGCTACTCAAGCCCTTTTATATGATGCCCATATTGTGGGAGTAGTGTTAAAACATAAAATCCAAATCTTTTTGACGGCGGCCGTCTTAAATCGATTTTTATCCAACATAGCTAAGAACACTCCCTTCTTATTCATCTTTCAAACGAAAAAAAACAAAATCAAAATCGGTTCATTTGTTCGGGAGCTACGATGCCATAGACAGACACACACAGACACGTCAAACTTATAACACCCCGTCGTTTTTGCGTCGGGGGTTAAAAAAAACTTTGATAACCGAAAATATGGGTCTAACAGGATGTTACAAAGGGCTCTGGGTTTTCCACGTACTTTTTAATTCGAAGTCGCCTTCACAAAATCTGCCGCGAAGCTCTCTTTATTTCAAAACATTTCTGTCACAGTAATAATATACGTCGCGACGGTACACCGTAGCCCTTCGCCAGAGACAAGAGGTCTATTTTTACCGGATTATGCACCGCGGCCACTCGCTGACGAAGCGTGCTTAAGACTTGTCTATGCCTGTTTTTTTTTATAAAGCGCGGAACGAGGACGAACTTCACCGAGGAATATGTTCTTCAAGTTTTACATGAGATGTCTGGACTAGAAATTGTTTCCGTTCTTAACGCTATTTAGCAGCTTTTGTTTAACTTCAATTTGTTTGTTACTTCTGTTGTTATTGTACGAGTACTTAAGTCCTTCAACTTATAACAACAGCGGAATTACAAATATATATATAACTCCAGTCTGCCTAGGTGGCGCAGTGATTTGTAGGTCACACTTTTAAGCGACCCTTTGTCTGGAAGTTGGTGGTCTTGTACTTTGAAAGCACGTTAAGCCGTTGGTCCTGCGCTTGATTCCTCCCTGGTCGTGTCATACTGTTGTCCCATCGGAATATGAGGGTAAGGTAATAGAGAATGCACTTGTGTTTACGCACACACTTGAGTACTATAATATGTCCTGCGTACGTGGCTAATCATTGAGATTGGCCGCCGCACCGTAATCGGTTAGAGGATATTATTAAGTCCTTCAAAAGTTAGAGATAATTTTCAACGACTTTTTGGCATTCAATTGAGGCGAAAGTACTACGTTTAACTCTAGTCAAGTACCTAAGTAAATATAGGCTGTAGCATGGACTAAATCTTATTAGAGGCTGTAGTTCGAAATCGTCATCTGAAAAGTGCAAGAACTCTTCTTTCAGTTAAATTGTTTCCGTGTCTATTCGGGGTGCGGTAGGACCATGATCCAGGGTTTGCCAAGTCTAGTAATTACAATGAAGTGATTGCCGTCTGACCTTTGCACGAATGCTAACCACTATCGAGCTGAACTAGAGTTGGGCTTAACTTAGACTTACTCGAAATTATTATATTTGACTTGACTCTGGTCTGTGTGGTTTTCTTCCGCATAGCACTTAACCCATCTCTTTACCAGGTACGCTTATATCATGATTCAGTGTTGAACTTGTTTAGATCAGGATACGTCATAGATTGTATCAACACTATTACTGACGTCATGAATTATTCTGCAATTATAAATTAACTTGACTATTCTTATAAGCATTTTGGATGGTGGTCACATCTGTTAGTTTATAAGAAATGTATTAGAGAAATAAATAAAGTACAGCGATTATGGAAACTACGGTTGGGAGCTCATTCCAGAGAACTGATGAATTTGTATTGCATATGCAGGTGTCAAATTATTTTGACGACCCGTTTAGGATCAGTGGTAGTGAATGCTGCCTTTGGTGCTAAGGGTTGCGGGTTAGTACAAACTTTGTATGCATGGACATGTCTGTTTGTATGCATAAGTACATATTTACAAAAGAAAAGTATTGAATTTATACATTTGTAATTCCGCTGTTGGTTCTGATATTCGTAACACAGGTGCTTGAGCTACCTATCTCGGAGTCAGATCAATGTTTATGATGTGAAATATTTATTATAAAAAAAACAATTGGTTTTTCAGTGCAAAACATTTTCAGTGCAATCTTAGCACGTCTATCATGCGCTTGTGTGTATTGGGAGCGTTTTAAAAAACGACGTGTCTATTGACTCTTAACATCCTATGGCTGTCATATCCAGGAG
Organism: Marasmia exigua; assembly: GCA_019059595.1. Classification (NCBI taxonomy): domain Eukaryota; kingdom Metazoa; phylum Arthropoda; class Insecta; order Lepidoptera; family Crambidae; genus Marasmia; species Marasmia exigua. The sequence goes on along the minus strand of CM032478.1, from coordinate 1,873,614 downwards.
CTCCATTATGTCTGGTAGATGCAAAGATGACGACGTGCCACCACAGATAACAAAAGTGGAAGTTAACGAGCCCGTGCTAATAAGATTAGGCCTCGGGAACCGGTCCCCGATTGTCCGGCTTTAGTGACGTCTATAGAAATGTCGATAAACTGAGTTAAAAAGCGTCGTCTTAAATTACGCTTTAGCATTGTAATGGTGCTTGTTTTATGTCGAATATCTGATTACAACGTTGATCGACGTAATACCATAATGTTTTCCTTGTGACTTTTTTTCGGCGTGCTTCAGAGTAAATAAAAAAAAAATTAAAGTATTAAAGAAAAAGAGACCAACACACGCTTTTCCTCGATATGATGATCTCGAATAACCTAATATAATCACAAGTATTGCAGATATCAACATGAAATTTGATTTTAAAAACATCCTGGAAAGGTTTTATTCCATATACAATCACGTAGATATATAATATTAATATATCATATAATAATGTAAATATTATATTTTTTTATGTTTATTTATTTATATCCTACTACCGATTACGGCTAAGGCGGCCAATCTCAACGATCAGCCCAGTGGCTCACCACTCAGCCACTTACGCAGGATATATATCCTGCGTATGTGGCTATAATATTATAGTGCTCATGCTCAAGTGTGTGAATTGTATGCGCAAACACATGTGCACCCTCTATTCTCTTGCCCTCATAGATATAGATATTGTTCATCCACGAAGACTCGACGCAATTATTTTCAAACAAGCCCATCATCACAATAAATATTTTCTCGTCAATTTTCTAGTTTGCCATATATGTGGAGCAACCGTAGATAAGTAACCATCCATCGATAGAACTGTTGCACTAGCATTTTTCCGGCACACTTGCTTTGCAAGCGATTAGGCGCGTGTCTTCGTGAATGGGCGCGAACTAATAATCACTTCAGCAAGTTTTAAATCACTAAGATTTTCATCGACGTTTTTATCGATAGTGTCGCATCTCTTGCCTATTTCGGCTGCGCTTCCGGCCTAATGCAAGGGTTCGCGTGTCGAGCAAAACGTTCGTTGATCCCTTATTTATTAGTTTTACTTTTAATTTAACGACTTTAACAAACACGCGAGCTTCCGAGAATCGAAAGATTAAATGTAATTGTTAAGACATCGGGCTACAAGATTGATTAACGATTCCCTTGTTAATGGACTTCAAATCTGTGCATATTTCTACCATTAGCACGGCTAAGGGAAATTTCGTAAGGAAACCATCACGTTTCGAATAGTCTCAGAAACGTGTAACCATGAATGAGTGTGACCGGCGTGAAGCAGCACTGTGCTGTGTTTCGCTACGTGAGTGAGGGTACCGGAGGCCCAATCTGGGAGAAAGGGGGGTTTTAAGGTTGGCAGCGCATGTGTGACTTCACTGGTGTCTATATGCGGCGGCAATCGCTTACCATCAGGCGATCTGTCTGCTCGTCTGGCACCAATCACATAAAAAAATGTTTAAGTTGGTCTGGTAACCATTTTAAAGGATTGCGAAGTTCAGACGACAGTCGCTTCATTATAATTAGCAGACTACCCAAATCCTGGGTCATGGTTTAAGCGTACCTACGCTGAGGGTGCAACCTAGTCAATAGCTTACCATCAGCTCGTCTGCCACCTATCATATAAACAGAAAACCAAAAAAAACCCGCTGAGATGATGAATGGACTTGAAGTCTGATCGCCAAAATGTTCTATCAATTATACGAGTATTAACTTTAATACAAGTTGGCAACTTAAGGATACTTGAACTCTTCCTTCTCTTTCTATCTTGTACGAACATATACGTTCAGTATGTAGAATGCATTCTAGGTCTGTATCGGTAACCTTGACTCGCGTAATGAGCGGCCGACATTGCGAAGTTAGTTTGCATCCCGCCGGCGAAAGTTCCACTTCATCATAGGGCTGGTACATTACAGTGTAAGAAGGCTGCTTCGGCCGAAAATGACAATTTTTGTGTGCGAAAACCAATGAATTTGAATAGAGCTAACAGACGAACTTGCATGATTGAAGGATTGCCGTCGCCCATGTCCATCCGCAACACCAGTGATAATAATTGCGCTGCCAACCTTAAACCCCCCGAATTGGACGTCCCGCACCGTTACGCTTAGTATCTGGGATAATATACTTGGCGACAAGCGAAAGCAAAGTCACTTCGTTCGTGATATTTGTCCTGTATGCTGTATGTAGGAATTTTGATGCGGATTTTAAAGAGTGATTTAAGAGGAGGGTTTACATGTTTAATAATAAAATAAAATCCTAATATTTCGGCTCAGGCGGCCAATCTCGACGATCAGCCATTTACGCAAGATATATTATAGTGCTCAAGTGTGTGCGCAAACACAAGTGCACTCTCTTTTTCCAAATCCGATGGGATACGACCGGAGAGGGATCCGGCGCAGAAAAACGGTCTTAAGGCGACGGGTAGGGCACACTAGCGACGCCAATCGCTTTTATTTTTTAACTACTAAACAGGATCTATTTAAAAAAAATTCGGGGTTACCTCTTCGCAAACACTTATACTTTTTATTAAATAACCATGCACAAATGTTCGGTCCAACGCGTGCGCGAAGAATTGATTCACGCCAAAAGCGGCCACTTTTGGCGTGAATGAATTTTTCGCCTACAAAAACAGACCCTAAATTTGTCTATGGTTATTTAATACATAGTATAAGTGATTGCCGAGAGGTTGTAACCCCGAAATTGTTTAAATTAGATCCGGTTTAGTAGCTAAAGATTAAAATCGATCGGCGTCGCCAGTGTGCCCTACCCGTCACCTTAATGTGCTTTCCGAGCAACGCAGGTACAAGACCGCCAACTTCCAGACTCCGGGCTGACGCTAAGAATTTCTTACCGAAAACTTAGAATAATAATAATTATAATAACACACGCATAACATTGCACCAGAGGGAAGACGTTTTGGGTGGCTAGTTATCAAATCCTACCCGTCATGACATACGGAGCCGAAACGTGGACACTTACGGTACGGCTGGTCCACAAGTTAAAGGTCGCTCAGCGGGCTATGGAACGAGCAATGCTCGGCCGTCTCTCTCCGAGATCGAATCCGAAATGAGGTGATCCGGCAGAGAACCAAAGTTATCGACATTGCTCACCGGATTAGCAAGCTTAAGTGGCAGTGGGCTGGCCATATTAGCCGCAGAACCGACAACCGATGGGGTAAACGAGTTCTGGAGTGGAGACCACGTCTTGGCAAACGTAATGTAGGGCGCCCTATGGCTAGGTGGGGGGACGATCTGCGCAGGATGGCTGGCAAGAGCTGGATGCGAGAAGCCATGGATAGATCACAGTGGCGAACAATTGGAGAGGCCTACGTCCAGCAGTGGACTGCGATAGGCTGATGATGATGATGATGATGACGATGAGTTATCAAATACTACAAAATTGTAGAGGTGTTTTTTCTGAAAATGTTCCATAAAAAATGTCAATGTGTATGCTCGGATTCGAACCTACAACCTCTCGATTGGAAGGCGCATTCTTACCCACTGAGTTATCACCACTCTACAAGTGTACATTTAAAATGCATCTATTCATACACTCGTGCAACAAGAAAAAGATTGTATCCTTACAATTCTGAACACACTCGACGTTTTTCATCGAATCCAACTCCTTCAGGAAGGCGACGAAACTTCGCGACTTTCAGCGGGTCGTTAACCTCTTGACCCGTATGCTTCACAACATAAGGTTCAGTTTGGGACCGCTTTCGTGGGTATAATGGGCGACCTTGTGGCTACGGGCGATTTTTATTTTCTTGTCGTTATGGTCTATTTTGACTGGCGTTACTTTGTTCGTCGGGTTGGAGTTACAAAGTAACGCGTGGTTATGCCAAGCGTTTGTGGAAATTATGAATTTGCGGTGTGAGGATAAAAATGTATGCTTGATGTGTGGATTCACAACCTTTATATTTGTTGAATCGAATCCACGGGTCGTGGAGTCGATTCAATGTTTTTGGATGAAATAGATAATTAGGCTGGGTCTCGGTTTGACAATTTGTATGTTTTGGCTTTAAAGGTGTATGACCTTGTTGGTTCTCCAAATCTATACTTAATATTATAAATGCTGGTGTTGCGGGTGTCCATGGGCGGCGGAATTGCTTACCACCAGGTGATCCGTCTGCTAGTCTGCCACCTCTCATATAAAAAAAAATGTTAATGTGTGTGTCACTATTTGTCCCTCTTTCACGGCAAAACGGATCGACGAATTGACGTGATTTTTCTAGTGGTGATAGGTTGAAGAGATGGAGAGCAACACAGTCTATTTTTGTATCTTTCTAACGCGAGCGAAGCCGCAGGCAAAAGTTAGTAAATAAATATAACCCCAAGTGCCACGAGTCTTTGCATTTGGTGCATGTTTCGTATGCGCTTGACCTTGTGTAATGAACGCTGAAGTTAGTGCTGCATTCAGAGAGCGAAAGTTTGTTCAGGGCTGTCAGATGTGTTGCAGTTGCATGCACTTTGACTGGGAGGTGTAATTGTGTTAATTCATAATTATAACTAATTAATAATTGGTCCATGATTAGTTCTAGCTTGAGCAACCTTTTGAATTATTATTGCTATGAATAAAGTCGTAGGGTCTATAGATACAAAAATACAGGACCAGAACTGGACTTACACACAGTAAGTAGGTTGTTGGCCAGATGAAAACGAAAAATTGTACAATAATCATCCTGACTTCATGAGGGATTTAACTAAAACATAAAGACTTTTTAATACATTAACACGTTTTCAAATTTTCTTGATTTAATCATTACACTTCTTTGTTAGTAGTAAAACATGAATAAATTAGAAAATCATAAACTAAACTGAAAACTCAAAAAAGGGTTTTAAGGAGTAGATTCTTGTAGAGGAGTCCCCAAAACTATGGCAGCATTACCTACCCTATTGAATCGCCAAAGAAATTCGCTAGATGACGCAGCTTAGCTTTTGAATAACAGCTAGGTTATTGCACAACACTGTCAACTAATCCTCATTAAATAAAAAAAAATCACCAACAATCAAGTGGAAAAACCAGCGATATGTAACTTAATATCCCACGATTAACTCAGTAGCCCCATGACTATCTCTTAAACATCACTTAGTGTATCAGAACGTAACTGTCACTCCTGACAGCTGTCACGTTGACATAGTCAAAACAAGTTCGAAGATGGCCGCCAAAGTTACTTTCTAGTGGATCGAGCGAAGAATTTGGGCTATAAATATAACTCATTACGCTTATATAATCATTCTTCTGTTTGTGAAGTAATTAGCCTTCTGTACTTTTACTTGCGTGGGCTCAGCCCACACAGGCTAAGTACCTATTTACTGTTGATTTAGGCGTCTCGAACGATGATAAATTAGAGCTTTCGGTCTTTTTTAACCATTTCGTCTGGGTATTTACTTTGTAGGATAAATTTTAATGGTTCCACTTGGCGACTAGAAAAAAATATGATGTACCTGAAATAAGTCTGTACCTCGTTACATGAATTAAAAATCAAAAATCGGCAACGCTGATAAGCGTAATACGAGGGTCGAACATTAGGTTTTATGTATTTTTTTCTGCATTGATACAAAAGTCACTGACACAGCACGATGGATTGGCGAGCTGCAGTGGCAGTGGACGAGGTACTTAGCTCCTAGAACCGAAAGAAAGATTCTAGAATACAGGCGATGAACTGGCAAGTGCAGCGTAGGATGTCGAGCTACATGGTGGACAGACGAACCGATAAAGATGCAGGAATTCGCTGGATGCAAGCCGCATCCACCCGGCCAATCTGGAAATTAATAGGGAAACTCTATGTTCAGTGGCCAATGCTCTACGGCTGTTATGATGATGATGAAGGTGGGCGGAACCAATAAATGATCACTTATCTCGACGTTATTCCATTCACTTTGCATCAACATTGAAAGACTTCAAACGTACCTAGTTGCGCAGATATTTCCGTAAAAAACATAAGCAAAATACATTCTGATAGTCCTGTGTCCGGCGTCCTGCCATCCTGTGAGGCAGAGGAGTGACAACACCGTCCTAAAAGCAAATTATCCAGCGTTGCCATTAGCTCCGCCATTTTTCAATTATGCCAAATGTGTATGGCACGTATAAATCAAACACGAACACACACAACTACAGGGGGCTGGGGTGTGTTTAATTTGTACACGGAAGCTGGATATATGCGATGTTATCCAGTATCGCGGATGGGGTAGGGTGGGGAAAAGTCTGGCAAAAACAGGACAAATGAGCACGCACCTTTTTCGACTTTGACTTTCTTTTGTCACTGAAAAAGGATCCTAAAATGAGTTTGCTGGTGTGTTGGAATGGAATGGAATGTCAAAATGGATTAAAAGGAATGAACTAGTGGTGCCTGCAGGGTAAACCTAGATATAGGTGTTTATTATTGGAAATCAAGATACGATTCGAATTGTTAATTCATTTGGTAAATTATAAATACAGAGAATGATGAAATCAGATAGCAAATATTATCTGTGGTATTATTATAGGATCTCGATGATTGACAAGTCTGAGTGTAAGATGTCAGTTAAAAATAAGCGAATACGTGCATACGTAAATGTGGCAAAATCGATACTATTTATAAAGAGGTGAATCTCGCAGACAGGAACAACGCTTTCGGTAATTCGAAAGCACGAAACTTGCACGAAACATGTAATCGACACCTAACGCCATCTATTTGTATAAAGTGGAACTAATGTGCCAAAACGAAGTGAGGGAGTTATAAATATAGCAAAGACGTATTGAGCTTCTTCTTCCTTGCTCATTCCCACTTTAGGTGGGGTCGGCTCTTGTAATGTTGTCGCACCAGGACAATGTTAGGCTTGTCGGGTTAGATAAGTTTTCATTCGAAAAAAGTCTCGTCATGCCTACAATGTCAACGGCGAGCGACCTCTGCCTTATAATTGAGGCTCGGGATTTCCGCAGTATATCAGTGCGCATACTGCCCCTACTTCGGACTTGGGTGCAGGCGGAAAAAATGAACGTTCGAAAGAATTTTATGCGCTCGGATATTTTTATGAGGTGGTTTTATGGCCGCCATCGCTGCACTGTCGCTGCAGTCCAGTTATCACTATACTGCACATTGTCGGCGTTCCTCTATCGTGGTGGTGAAAATCCGTGTTGGTAATAATCCGTGTTGCAAGTACGGATTTTGAAGGTACAATACTGTCCTTCCATCGAAGCGATGACAATGTAAACGGCACAACTAAATCCGAGTCAATAGTGAAGAGTTCGGTTTTCAAATTGACGCCAGAATGGAACGCGAACCCAACCGGGCTAGGGCGTAAGATCTTAAGGTGACGGGTAGGGCACACTAGCGACGCCAATCGAATTTAATTTTTAGCTACTAAACCGGATCTAGATATACAATTTCGGGGTTACAACCTATCGGCAAACACTTATACTATTTATTAAATAACCATGCAAAAATATTGGGTCCGTTTATGTACGCCGAAAAATCGATTCACGCCAAAAGAGGCCGCTTTTGGCGTCAATCAATTTTTCGCATACGCGTTGGACCCAACATGTTTTCATGGTTATTTAATAAATAGTATAAGGTGTTGAGAGGTTGTAACCCCGAAATTGTTTAAAATAGATCCGGTTTAGTAGTTAAAAATTAAAATCGCTAGGCGTCGCTAGTGTGCCCTTCCCGTCATCCTAAAACTACTGAGCCACTGATTCAACTTGATTTATGAAAGGTAAATATCAAGTGTTAAAGTGATAGAAAATCCTTAAAGTAAAAAATAGAAATACTCAGATGTAGCGTTCGTATGAGGAAAGCCTGGTACAGAGCATGATGGGCAGCATGAAGGGTCACTTCTATAATAGTATAGGCACAAGCAACCTGTCCACTTTATTGGTTGATAACGTATGAGGTACGATCTTTTTTATGTGATAGGTGGCAGACGAGCAGACGGATCGCCTGATGGTAAACGACTGCCGCCACCCATAGACACCCGCGACACCAGTGAAGTCACAAGTCGCGTCACAAGTGCACTGCCAATCTTTAATTCCCCTTTCCCCCATATTGGGCCTCCGGCATCCCTCACTCACGCAGCAAAACACAGCACAGTTTGCTGTGTGCAGTTTTCTGTGAGGCCGTGGTATCACTCCTGGTCGAGCCCGCCCATTCATGCCGAAGCGCGGCTCTCCCACTAATCGAAAACCTTAGGGGAAGATTTTGTTTCTATTTCTATACGACCACTCTAGAGGTACCTACAATATATTTTCTATATGTACTTCCGTTTCATTGTAAACCTCGGAACTCCCCTACAAAATCTGCATGAAATTTAAAAATTCGTAATTCCGTTCTTTAAAAAAATCAGCATTCGAAATACAAATTGGTGCCCGGGCCGAGGTGGCCAGTGCGCTCACGTTAATTCCATCGATCATTACTCCCGCTGCAATCCGCCAATCGCGAAAAATAAAAACAGAGGCGACCCCACCTGCAGCCCCCACCCGCGCCCCCTCGTCTGGGCGAGATGTGATTTTTTCGAACGTCATTCTAGGATAGAGGCGCCAACCTGGCGGTATCGATGATTTCATTAAGTAAAAAGATACTATTAGGTATTCATGACTTCATAAATAAAAATATAGTATTTATTATTATTATTATGTTTGAAATATATAAATATATTCTATTCCCAAATATATATTCTCCCATTTTGGGTACGCTAAAAAAATTGTGGGCTTTTGGCCTTATTATTATTATTATTATTAGTTATAGCTCGGGATAAGTTATAGTTCCGGAAGCTACGCAGCATATTTTCGGCCCATCTACCGCAGTGTCTCAAGACGAAAGTCTTCAATGCGTCTGATGCGGGCGGCACAGTACCTATCTGTATGGAGAACATTGGGGGAGGCTTCTGTCCAGCCGTGGACGTTTATTGGCTGAAATGATAATGATGATGATGATTAGTTATAGGCTAACTTGACCACAATCGCGGCTATAGGAAAACGACGATGCGGCTTAGGATGTCACGTGTTTACCTAAAAGATGCCTGTTGTAGACACGGCGTCACGTCGAGTTCCCCCCTTGTTGATTTTTGGACCATCCTTATGTCTGGGGCACAAGTGCTATTTTTCCACTGCAGGGGGGTAACTTGATCAGACGCTGACTTTACACTCCTGCTTTAAAGATCTATAAGGGTGTGTTCCCTTCTGACTTCGTTGGGTATTTAGACATTAATCAGAAATTAATAGTAAAATATTCTATTACATAAAAACCCTGATTATGTTCACAATTATAGATTTTTATTATACCAGGAATAGTCAGATCAACATTGTAAGTAGCCACAAAAATATTGTTTTCTTCACATTTTGAATTTAACAGCTTGCGCTTAACGTTATTAATTATTTGGCGAATTAACTTAAAACCTGCAAATTTTCATTTCACTGCCATTACTACACAAGTTATGCAAATCAAAACATCGATAAATATCACAAACCATCGAACCCTTCACATCCCTATCGTAGAATTATACATGACTTTACGGATGCGATCGGATATTTTGTACGTATGTTATTGATTAATGCTTCCAATTTGCATGGAAATGATTTCAATTAAATCGTGTATGTACTGATTGGATGTTCTTTGTGTTTGAGTCGGATGTATAAATATACAAAACTAGCGCGCCGCCCTCGCGTGGTATTTGCAAATGAAACGTGTAGTAGGTACCTACTAATCCTTTGGATGCAATGGCACACAATGTAGATGAGACGACACAGTAGATGCAATCGCACTTTAGATGCAAAAGCACTATAAACACAATCCATCATATTATAAATCGTGGTCCAAAGTTATTAACGTACTAAAGCTCACGTCAACCCGTTCTAACACGCATGTTAAAAGAGGCTGGCACGATTTTGTTCTGGGACTATTCTTAGGTCCATTTATAGCCAAACATGACTCATCATCATCATCATCAGCCCATTTAATTCCCCACTGCTGGGGCACGGGCCTCCCTCAATCACATGAGGGGTAATTGCCATACTCACCACGCTTGTCAGACGGGTTGGCGAGGGTTTTGAAAGCAGAGTTTTCCTTCTCTGGGTGCTAATGATCATGCCAGCAGCTTTACCTTAGTCGCCTTTTACGACATCTCGGTAAGAGTGAGGGTGGCCTATTCTACTCTGGCGGGGACCACACGGCTGACATGACTCTCCCACGGTCAAAACGGTTTTTAAATTATGGCGGACAAACGAGAAGACGGCTTAACTGATGGTAAGTGATTACCCTCGCACATGGACATCTGCAACACATTAGGTGTCACAGATGCGTTGCCGACTGTTAAAAAAGGAATAAGCTTTTTTCTTGAAGATCGCATACTGGATTGTTGTCTATGATTCGAAATGCGCTTTCTTACCCAAAGAGCTACCAAAGCTAACGTTAGAATTCCTATTACTTACTGTTACATATTGAATGAAAAAAAAAACTCTTTTTATATATTTCTAACCAGTTCTCGGAAAGTCATCGTCAGCCCATTTAACTCCCCACTGCTGGGGCATGGGCCTCCCTCAATCACATGAGGGGTGATTGCCATACTCACCACGCTTGGCAGACGGGTTGGCGAGGGTTTTGATATAAACGCAGAGTTTACCTTCTCTGGGTGCTGATGATCATGCCAGCAGCTTTACCTTAGTCGCCTTTTACGACACCTCGGTAAGAGTGAGGGTGGCCTATTCTACTCTGCCGGGGACCACACGGCTGTTCTCGGAAAGTATGTAAGGGCTATAAATGTAATTAATTGATTAAATTGCCTTTAAAGGTCACAAAAAGAAATAAATAATGTATGTAAACTTAAGAGTTTAAGTATCGATATGTCTCAAACGAACCTCACTTCTCACTTGCAGCTCCACAAGTTACCATTTATTTTAGCTATTTTTCCCGTAGCTCGGGTTTTTTCACTATTTCCAATTCAACTAAACGTAATAAGTGTTTTTATAATGTTTTGTAACTATTAATGTTTGTATTATAAACGTATCTCATTTGGATATTAACTTCTAGTTTCAAAGGATAAGAGTTTCAACGTAAACCGTCTTAAAATATTAAAATAAATAAATAGCTATAGCTTTATTATAAAGGATTTTCGTCTGTAAATTCCGCCTCATTAACTTTAAAATAGCTTAGCCCAAAACAAGGCACGCGCTTGCAATTTTAATGTAGCGAAAAAATATCCGAATATCCAAACTGACACTCGATTAAAAAATAAAAATGCGCGACCTATTCTTTTACGGGTGTGTTCCATCCGCCTATGTGCTTACACGTGCCTGTGTGTGCGTGCCTGCAGAGCCGAGCTTGAGCTGTACCCGATCGCGTGCAAAGCCCCATGCAAAAATGTGCATTTACACACAAACACCAGCGGAGGCTGACCTCCCGCCGCCCCCGCAGAGCTTCCTCAAAAAGACGACTATGAGGGCGTATTGGTTTTTTACCAGAGCTCTTTTTATACTGGCCGGCACCGCAGGGGTAGATCGACATGCGGGCCCCCCTTCGCTATCATGTATCATGTATCTAGTTTAAAATTCGAACGTCTGATTGTTTTGGATGGAACGCGGAAGATTTTTAATTTTATGTAGGGTCATATAGTGGCCAGTGATAAAAAATATGTAGCTTCGTGCCAGCCCCTTTAACATGCCGTGTTGGAACGGGTTGATATGAACTTTAGTACGGTAGTAACTTTAGATCTCGATTTATAATAAGGTAGTGAATGTTTTCGATTCCTCAAACAAAGTGACCATAAATTACGTCACCGACTTATTATGAAGTTGATTTCTTTTATACGATTTCATAGAACAAAATGTTGTTCAGAAGATGTTGTTCATAATGTTTAACGCGTGGTAAAAGAGATGTAAATGTTCACCAGATGAAAACGGGTGACTCTTTTTTTTATTGGGTACATTCAATTATCAAGTAGGTTGTAATGTCAAAGAAGAGAGAGAGAGAGAGAGAGAAATTCTATGCTTCATTCTGCAAATATAATAATTTCTTACCCTCGTAAGGGCCAGCCCACAATAGGAAATCAATTGTTTTTGGCTTTTTAAAAGAACTTTGGGCCTTACGACCACAAATGCGAAGTTAAAGATCTATGTTTCTATTAGCAAGTTTGTAGTTTTTTTACTTACCGCTTATCAATCACCCGAAAGATTTCAATATCTACTTGAATAACATTTTAGGAGGTTATTTACGGCTCCTATCACTAAAAGCGAAGAGAATCTGTATTTTGCGTGAAAGGTGCTGTTAAACTTGATACTTTAACCCACTTTATGTTGATGAAACGAAATCTCAAGAAATTTAGTCCAATAGTCCATTACCTGTAACAAAAAATAAGAATAAATTATTATTATATCGATAAAAGAGTGCCTACTTGCTGTTGGCGAGTAAATATCTTATTATATTGTCGATATACACTGTTATTTTTTAATCGATTACATCCCGAAAACCTCATAATAGATATCGTGAATAAAGCGAAAAAAAAAACAGCTGTTCCATACATTATTGCCGCGTGAATATTCTGGTTTGTATGGAGCAGCTGATTTTTTTTTCTAATTTTGTTGATCTAACATGCTAAATGGACTTTATTCACGATACCAATATGAGGTTTGCGGGATGTAAACGATAAAAAATAACGGTGTTTTAAGTAGGCTTGACTTGATTAATACACATTTTCAAGGGTTTCACAATATACGCCGTTTCACAAATCAAATAGAACTTGTGAAAAAATATTCCAGAACTATGACATTTTTTAAATGAAACATCTCACACTTTGACCTGATTCACAGTAGCTTAAGTAGGTACTTGTGTTACGGATATCAGACAACGAGACATCATTAATATTAATAATATAATTCTCACAACATCTCATAGGTTGACCTGATTCCGTACTAAGTAGCTTGAACACTTGTGTTACAGATATCAGGCAACAGAGGAACACAAATAAATATACTTAAATACATATATTACACCCAGATACTGAACAAACACAAGTGTTCATCGCACGAATGTTTGTCCAGGGTGGGGATCGAACCCACGACCTTTGGCGTAAGAGGCAGGGTCACTACCAATTGCGCCATCCGGTCAGTCGAGGAATGCCCTAAAAATAGAAAATGTAATTAGGTTTTTCTTGCTCGATAAACGATTATAATAATAAGGGCTGGGAAAAACAACGAATATTTTCTTTCTTTTTTTAAGAAATTGGCATGTTCCAATGTCAATTAAAATATTTGATTGAAAACATGGAACTAGGAAAACGGAATTAGCTATTTGCGGAAAAAACGTCATCGAGTGTGAAAGAGATCCAACCAGCCCTGACGCAGATTCTGTACGGGTGTAGTAGAGAAAGAACGTCGCCCAGCACGTCACCCCAGTGCTGACGGTTTCGCCCAGTTTTTCAAATATGCTTTTCTTTGAAAAGGCACAGTCTATTTTTATAATAATAATAATAATTCTCACAACATCTCATACGTTGACCTGATTCCGTACTAAGTAGCTTAAGCACTTGTGTTACAGATATCAGACAACAGAGGAACACAAATATATACTTATATACATATATTACACCCAGACACCGAACAAACACAAGTGTTCATCGCACGAATGTTTGTCCAGGGTGGGGATCGAACCCACGACCTTTGGCGTAAGAGTCAGGGTCACTACCAATTGCGTAAAGTCTGTTTAGGGTGAGACCATTTCCACTCTTTCTCATTTGATAGTGGGCAATTGGGCCCATCTCGATTCTGGTATCGGGACGATTGTACCACTGAATATTTGGGATTTTTGGTCCTAACGTGATGTTGGCTCTAATGCTGGTAAATTGAACACAAGTTAATGTATACAGGCAAACCTTTCGGTTTATGTATATCTAATAGTGGTGAATCATCATATTTCATAAATAAAAGAACATGTACTGGTGTCCCATCGGAATATGAGGGCAAAGGAATAGAGAGTGCACTTGTGTTTGCGCGCACACTTGATCACTATATTATATCCTGCGTAAGTGGCTGTTCGTTAAGATTGAACGCTTTAGCCGAAATCGGTTGGAGGGTATTATTATGATTGAAAATCGAACTTTTGAGACATCGACTTATTGTAAAATTATTACTAAAGCTGCGTTTACACCAGAGATGAGCGAGGATGTGTAGCGAGAAATCTGTTTTTTAAAGCCAATAGAATCGCTTCATTTACTTATCTTCTCTCAGGAAAGCGATTCTACTTAATTCCTCATAACACACAACTCGAGGGTGGATTAAAAGTTGGCAGCGCACTTGTGACTCCACGCTTACCGTCAGGTGATCCGTCTGATCGTCTGCCACCTATCACATAAAAAAAAAAAACTTTCAGAAAATACTTATTATAGGCCTCTACGTTGAACTGTTTGTTTGAAAATTGTCTCGCGAGTTTATTACTATTCACTCTCGTATTTAGTTTTAAATTCACAGGAAATAGGGACTAGGTAGTTTTTTTTAATTATTTATATAATTTTGTACGTATTAGTAGTTTTTTTTTCATCAGCATTAACAGCAAGCAAAGCCCACAAATATCTTATTCTCTAAGTCAATTCAGCATGGCCGCCGGAGCTCAGTTTTCAGTTTTTAATACCGCTCTTTGAAAGCGCTTTTGCTTGAGATATTCTGCTGGGTTTAACGAAGCTGTAATTATATTTAATTCTCAAAAGAATTTTTCTTGTTTTCCTCAGGAATTTGATGAAAAACTCCTCGTTAATTTTGAATGGCGTGTGTAAGTGTAGGTGAGGCAAAGATGTTTAACGGATTAATTAAGATGAATAGTCGGTGAATGACGTTGATTCGGTTGTTTGGATATCAAAAGGGAATGTTTTCTTAATGACTTTAAAATTCAAAATAATTTGCTAAGTATTAACGAGCTAGGCAAACGAAATGCTTAGAGGACGCCCACATGACCGATATTTTGTAGGAGAAAAATGGAAAGTACTGACATCATCGACCGTGGGAGAGCCACGCTTCGGCATGGGATCCTTTTAATTAGCATAATGAGTTTTGTCCTAAAATGGATTGGCATAATGAAATTGGCATAATTTATTTAGCATAATATATCATCATCATCGTCAACCCATTTAAGTCCCACTGCTGGGGCACGGGCCTCCCTCAATCACATGAGGGGTAATTGCCATACTCACCACGCTTGGCAGACGGGTTGGCGAGGGTTTTGATATAAATGCAGAGTTTTCCTTCTCTGGGTGCTGATGATCATGCCAGCAGCTTTACCTTAGTCGCCTTTTACGACACCTCGGTAAGAGTGAGGGTAGTCTATTCTACTCTGCCGGGGACCACACGGCACAATATATACTGTGGCATAATTATTATTTAGCATAATGCATTTATTATTTCCTATATTATATAGAGTAAAAGTATGTTTAGGTGCGGCGGGGGCGGCCCTTGGGCCACTCGTAAGCCGCTTTTTAATGACTTATGGTTAATTATTTTATGCTTAATCATGTTTATGCTTATTAGTATTATGCGAAATTATCATTAGTAGTAATTACATTATCATCATCATCAGCCCATTTAAGTCCCCACTGCTGGAGCACGGGCCTCCCTCAATCACATGAGGGGTAATTGCCATACTCACCACGCATGGCAGACGGGTTGGCGAGGGTTTTGATATAAATGCAGAGTTTTCCTTCTCTGGGTGCTGATGATAATTACATTATGGTAACTTATTTTGTGCTTAAATTTTTTATGCTTCGTGACAGTGAACCCTTCGGCATGAATGGGCTAGCTCACAGTCTCACAGAAAACCGTCGTGAAGCAGCACTATGCTGTGTTTCGCTGCGTTAGTAAGGGTACCGGAGGCCCAATCCGGAGGAAAAGGGGGTTTAAAGGTCTGCAGCGCACTTGTGATTCTACTGATGGCGCGGGTGTCTATGGGCGGCGTCAATTGCTTATTACCATCAGACGATCCGTCTGCTTGTCTGTTGTAATGTAGCCTCTATGTTAAATAGGTACTGGCTATATTTCTATTAGTTTAATTGATATTCCATTTACTATTTTGTATCTAGACTTTTACTTTTTTTCTATTGTCACTTCTTCCTTCCTTTCATCTTGTTGACAAGTAAACATTTCAATCTTCAACAGTGTTTTTCTCTAATTTTATCACGTTATCAGCACGAAGCTTTACAAGCGAACTAGCTGATAAGTATAATATTAGCTGTGTTGTTGTACTATGATTTTCACGAAAATATAGTTCGTCGAATCTCGAAAAAAAAATTGTGCTACGTCATTGTGCAAAATGCAAGGTAGCGGGGATAGAGTGTCCCCAGGCACAAGCAGCAATGCAATGGGAATGGGAGCGATCCGTATGCTTTCCGGACGGGAAGGCTACAGTGCATGGAAGTTTAAGATGCGATTTTACTTACTGCATGAGCAGCTGTGGGAAGCTGTTGTGGGTTATCCTGATGGAGATGAAACCCCAGAGTCAACGAGAAAGCGTAAGGATGAATTAGCACTAGCCAAAATCTGCATGACTTTAGATGGAGGAGCCATCACTCATGTGAGGAGTGCGGAGAGTGCTAAGGCCGCTTGGACGTCGTTGCAAAACGCCTATGAAGATAAGGGCATGGGCAGAAGGTTAGCTTTAGAACGTAAGCTTTACCGATATTGTCTTGAAGAGTTTAATACTATCGAAGAGTATATAAATGCCGTTATAAGTACCGCTCAAGATCTCGCTGATATTGGTAAGAAAATCGAGGATTCTTCTTTGGCTGCGATACTATTGGGAGGTCTAACGCATAACTTCGATCCCTTGGTCATGGCTTTAGAAAATTGTAATGTTGAGGTTACCACGGTCATGGTAAAGGCAAAACTATTGAATGAGATGTCGAAAACCAAGCCTTATGATTGTGAGTCTGCGTTGCGTTCGAAGAAAGGTCAAATTATTCAACATAGTACCAAGACGAAGAAGAAGAAGGAGGTTGTATGTTTTGATTGTCACGTACGAGGTCATACTAAATACAATTGCCCCAATAAGTTGAAGAATAAGCATGATTCAACATCAATAACTGCCTTGGGAGTAAATGGTAATAAAGATACGTGGTACATCGACTCTGGAGCTACTTCTCATATGACTTCAAGGTCTGATTGGCTGACAGAACTCAAACCGCTGCATTCTGGCAAGGTGACCGTCGCTAGCGGAGAAGCGATAGATTCCGTGGGAATCGGAACAGTTTCAATCAGTACTAATAGTAGTATCGACAAGATTAGTGAAGTTGTACTTGTACCTAAATTGAACACTAATTTAATTTCGGTTAAGAAAGCAGTCGATAAAGGTTTATGTGTACTTTTTGATAATACTGGCTGTAATTTTTTTGATAGAGATTATTTCTCTTATAAAGGTAATCCTGTTTTACACGGTTCAGTACATGGCGGGCTTTATACATTAGATGTTAATATTAACAAAATGTAGCTCTTGATGTGAATTCTGACTGTCATTCTGCAGATTCTCAAGTTCAGGCTGTTGATGTACGCACTAACCGTCCGTCTCAATTTCAGCTGTGGCACAAGCGGTTAGGTCATCTTTGCAGGTTTGACATGAATCTCCTAAGGAATGGACGTGCAGTTGGAATGGATTACTCAGCAGTGGATAAGGAGCCATGTATACCATGTGTTGAAGGGAAACAAGCAAGAAAACCCTTCACGGTAAGTGTGGATAAGCCTAAGAGTACAAATTCGTTATTGGAATTGATCCACAGCGATATTTGTGGACCTATGTCGGAAAATTCATTTCAAGGTAAGAAATATGCGTTATTCTTCATTGATGACTTTTCTCGACTTACTTTTGTTTATTTCTTGGCTTCTAAGACGGAAGTAAAGCAAAATTTATCGCTTTTCAGTCTTTAGTCGAGCGCCAAACAGGAGCTAAAATTAAGGCATTAAGAACAGACTGCGGAACAGAGTATGTTAATGAACAGTTCTCTAGTTATTTACGTTCTAATGGTATTGTGCATCAAACCACAGTTCCACACAGTCCGCAACAAAATGGAGTATCGGAGCGTTCAAATAGAACGATTGTGGAAAAAGCGCGGTGTATGTTAGCTGGTGGTTTTCTTAGCAAAGCCTATTGGCAGGATGCTATAGAAGTGGCAACGTACCTGAAGAATCGATCCCCGCATAGAGCTCTAGATCGCCTTACTCCTTATGAGATATGGTTCGGCTCAAAACCCGATTTGAGTCACTTACGAGTGTTTGGCTGTAGAGCACTAGTACACATTCCAGATTGTCAAAGGAAAAAGTTGGATGTGAAGGCTAAACAGTACACTTTTGTTGGATATTCGGAAGATCCAGGTAATTATTACTTCCGAGATGCGAGCTATCCGAGAAGACTCTTAAAAGCTAGGGATGTTGTGTTCTTCGAAGATGCTTTCTCTGATTTGAAAGGTGATAATCCTGCAGGCCAGTTTCCTGTTGATCCCCCTGCAGTGATGGTATTCTCAAACAGGAATGAAGCGGAAGTTCAAAATCCCATTGCTGGTAGCTCTGGCACTTCTACTAAGGTGAACGTAGAAGTTGCACAAATCGATCCTGATCCAGAAGACCCTATTTCTGATGAAGAAATTCCCCACGATGAGGAGGATATTCTCGAAGAACAGGTTTCTACTGATGAACCTACTTTCCAAGGAAGGTATCCCTTAAGGAATCGATTAGCGAAAGATAAAGGTTTTGTGTCAGCAAGCTATAGTTTTGATGAGCCTGAAACCTTCAATCAAGCTATTCAATCAGAAGATAGAGACAAATGGATGGGTGCTATGAGTGATGAATATAGATCCCTCATTAATAATAAAACATGGATTTTGGTTGATAAACCTGATGGTCAAAGATAATACCATGTAAGTGGGTATATAAGGTAAAGAAGGATGCAGAAGGTGCAGTTGCGAAATATAAAGCCCGGCTAGTAGCCAAAGGCTATAGCCAAACCGCTGGTGTGGATTATACAGAAACCTTTGCGCCAGTAATTCGCAATTCTTCGTTACGTATGATGTTTGCACTTGCAGCAAAATTAGGCCTCAAGATGCGACATTTAGACGTGGACACAGCGTTCCTAAACGGAGAATTGGAGGAGGATGTATATATGGTACAACCGCAAGGTTTTGAGAAACCAAGCCAACAGAATAAAGTTTGCCTACTCAAGAAAGCTTTGTACGGGCTGAAACAAGCGCCTCGTGCTTGGAACACAAGCTAAATGAAACTCTTTCTGCGTTAGGTTTTAAACGGGCTCCTTCAGAACCATGTATTTATACCAAACTATTTGGAAAGGAACTTGTCATACTGGCAGTTTATGTTGACGACATAATTGTTTGTCATAAAGATGACGAATTGGCAGACGCTGTCAAATGTGATTTGCAAAAATATTTTGGTATTAAGGATTTGGGACTTTTAAACTATTATCTTGGTTTAAATGTTTCCCAAACAAAGAACTGTGTAAAAATTAATCAAAAAACGTTCATTTTAAATGTTCTTAAGAAGTTTAATATGGCAGACTGTAAATCTGCCCCTACTCCCTTACAAAAGGTGAAGTTGGAACCAAATAAGAGCGGTGAGTTGCATCCGTATCCATATCAATCACTCATTGGTAGTTTAATGTTTATATCTGTGAATACTCGCCCTGACATTGCCTATGCAACTAGCTATCTTAGCCAATTTCTTGCAAAGTTGATAAACAACACTGGTTGGCTGCAAAAAGGGTGTTGCAGTACCTGAAAGGAACAGTAGATTACTGCATAACTTACAAGAGGGTTCCAGATTTCAGTCTGACTGGGTATGCAGACAGTGATTGGGCAAATGATCCCACTGACAGAAAGTCCTATACGGGTTTTTATTTCAGCTTATCCGGTGGAGCAATTAGCTGGGAATCGAAAAAACAGCCCACCGTTGCATTGTCATCAACGGAAGCAGAGTATATGGCCCTAACTTCAGCGGCTAAGGAAGCCACCTTCTTACAGAGGTTGATTCAGGAGGTAAGTGGCACCTCTCTGACTCCGGTTACCGTGCACAATGACAGTCAGAGTGCACATAAGATTGTACTTAATCCTATTCATCACAACAGGACTAAGCATATCGATACCCGTTTTCACTTCATAAGGGAAAAAGTCGCTGAAGGCACTATTTTAATTGAATATGTACCAACTAGTGACATGTGTGCCGATATGCTGACAAAGCCGTTAGGTAGGGTTGCGCATTCTAAATGTACTGTCGGTTTAGGGTTGTGCACTTGACATAGTTAGGTTATTTAGTCAACTATGGAATCTCAATTAAGGGCTGGTGTTGTAATGTAGCCTCTATGTTAAATAGGTACTGGCTATATTTCTATTAGTTTAATTGATATTCCATTTACTATTTTGTATCTAGACTTTTACTTTTTTTCTATTGTCACTTCTTCCTTCCTTTCATCTTGTTGACAAGTAAACATTTCAATCTTCAACAGTGTTTTTCTCTAATTTTATCATTGTCCGCCACCTATCACATAAAAAAAATCAACACATGACCTACAAAGAGTCGGTGAGTAGTAAGAATAGTTTGAAATATCGGACGATTTTTTGTAGATAGTTGGTCCGACCGAGTCGGTCATAATGTGGGATCACCCTTGATCCTTGGTCAAGATGAGACTCGGCACAGGGGACCTAATTTAAAGCAGACGTTACGACTGATTCGGAGTTTACCTCTCTTTCACATGCGCTGTGTCTTCTTGGTTTGCATGCGACAGGTATATTCTCTTTCGTTACGGAACTGATTTAAATGAAGCCGCCAGGACAGACGAGCCGCCAGGAATGCCGAGCTCTGTAAGGAACCTTTACCAAAAAATAGAATAAAATATACAGGCACGCACACGTACCACAGCGTCAAGTTGAGTTATCCTTTGGGCCGTCCTTATGTCCGTGTACAACAAGCAACAAGCAGGCGGTTCGTCGTTGTTCCGGTAGATGGCACTATGCATTATTGCATCGCGCTAGAAAAGCGTGTCACTGGGACAATGACCCCAGGCTGCCTGCCTAGGTTAGTCAGTTCAAAACTATAATTCAACATTCAAGACGGAACGGGTCTTTTATTTCTACCGTCTCCCTGTCTGAGCTCCAAGGGTGCCTTTACAGTCCGAGATACTAGTGTTATTTTTGCACTGTTATTTGTAATTTGACCTGAAACCATCTGTAAATGCCCGTGTACGGTATCTGATAGAGACTATACGGCGCGTGGGCAGCCGATGGCGACAGTTGGTCGACAAAATCAGAAGAAGTCACGATCCTCAGCAGTGACGGAATCTACCAAAGAGAGAGATGGCACGTGTACGTGAGAGACACGATACCATTTACTGCCTAGCATCAATATCGATATCAATGTCAGCTAGAACAGACCTTCTATTTAAGCTAATTGTACTACGCGGAGGCTTATCAAAAGGGCTAGTTTTCAGACTCTTACGTCCTTGTGACCGATCGAAACACCTGGAGGAAGATTCTGGGACCTACACAAACACTGAATGGAACCTTGAGGAGGAGGAAGAACAGGGAGCTAGAAGATCAGGTGAGCGAGCCTAACATCACTGGCGAAACTTAAGCACATCGAAATCGCTGGCTCGGCCACATCGAGAGAATGGGTGAGGATTGTGCAGTAAAAATAGAGTGCCTGGGACGGCCAAATGGTCAAAGATTAGTTGGGCGTCCAAGGTACCGTTGGAGAAACGAGGTCGAGATTTGCGTGAACTTCTGGCGGATGACTGGCAGGAGGTGGCGCAGGACCGACCTGGATGGAGACTCTTCTTATCTTAGGCTAAGGCTCACGGTCGGTAACCCCACAGCCGGGACTAGACCGTACCGCTAATTGCGCTTGCCCTTCAACGCTGTACGACCTATCAGGACACCCAGTATTGTCGTCTTCTGAGGATGCTACTCCCCAGCAGTGGATACGCTCACGTACTCCGAAATTCCGTTTAGTCGCCTCTTACGATAAGCCAGGAAAACTTTGGCAGTATTCTTAAACGCCCCTGGCCACAGGGCGTTCACTTTGGGTCGCTGCG
This sequence comes from Marasmia exigua, assembly GCA_019059595.1. NCBI lineage: Eukaryota > Metazoa > Arthropoda > Insecta > Lepidoptera > Crambidae > Marasmia > Marasmia exigua. Next base: position 1,851,554 of record CM032478.1, on the reverse strand, counting down.
TCAACCTAGTTAGTTAGTTAAGTCCAAGTCAAGTGGACGAAATCACAATATACTCGACGCACAATCCTCCTCATCTTAGCGTGTAATTCCCAGTTGCATCCTAAGCTTCAGATCCTGGAGTTCATGCCAGGGTTCGGGACTCGACACACAATAGCAGTGTTGAAACATTACAATTCAATGATTCTTATATAATATCACTTCGCGGCACTCCATTACACAAAAAACTTTGTAGGTACACATAAAAACACTAAATACCTACTCATTAACCTTTTATTTGCATAAGCCGAAACATTGCATGGGAACAGAGGTACACTTGACACACAAGCATCCAAATCCCAAAAAATACATTAGAAGCAAAACATGGCATCAAATATTAAGAAACGAACTAGGTATTATGCATTTTATTGATGCTTAGTCAGTACATACTGTCGGTTTTTTCTTACATCTAATAAAAAGTCATCGTAAACAGAGTTCATTAAACCCGCAGTAAAATAAAACTCATTACAAAGTGCAAAAGCAATGCATTCCAAAGAATTGTAAACTCAAAGTCGCCATATTGAAAAGTTGCGCCGCGATGTGGCTGAACTTTTTTCTACACACGCTGAAAGAAAGGAAAAAAGAAAAAGGTGGAGAGAAACTGTGTTATGAGGTAAGGAGAGGCCACGGGCATCGCAATAAAACGATACTTGCGTAAGGTCGGGCAGACTTTTTGCTCGGATCCTTTTTATTCCATATCCAGGGAGGGAAGGAAATTTTCTCGGACAAGACTCAACTGTGCGGTGTCCGAGCCGTGAACTTTAGAAAAAAAAGTGGTTGTCTTTTACTTTTTTAGCGCGCGGTCTTTTGTGCAGTAGGCCCCGTTGTCAGTAATGATCATGTTTTGAAAAAAGAACAAGGCGGCGATAGTGTTTTGTGTTTTCGTCGTTATCGATCTGTTTCTATTGTTTATGGTCCGGGTAATTTGGGTCAGATTCTTATTTTTATTACGGGAAATTAAGATACTTTTTTCAGGTATCGCTACGATAAGATTGACATCGACGACTACCAATAACCGTATTGACGTATTAATTTCTTTAACTTTTTGTTCTATAAAGAGTAGGTATCTGATGTCTCTTAAAGTTAGCGGAACGGATGTGAGGTAATTTTTGTGTACAAGTTTTAGTTTAGCAGCGTTTCTGACATCTTTTCGGTTAATCTATCAAATTATTTGTTTGTTCGGTTTCCTTATGAGAAAAATAGGTTTAAAACGCGTAAGAGCGTATATTTTTATTAATTCTCAATCGACATTGGCAGAAATAAACAATTTAAGTACAGAAAAATCGACAAAGTTTGAATCTGACTTGCGCACGATGGGTTCCGTACAATTGATTTTATTATATGTTTTAAAGTAAATTTATAATTACGTATTATGTGAATAGTTTATGTACCTACTTGTTGCCATGTTTAATATCAAGCTAAAAAGGCAAAAAAGGCACGTTTGTAGTCTACCTTTATACTTATTTTGGTATTTATTATTAAAGTAAAACTATATTAAGTGACTACCTGTTACCGTTTATTGACATCGAGCATAAATAGGCAAAAATAACGTCAATTTTGTATGGGAGCGATCCTTTAACATTTATTTTATTTTTTATCATTAAAGTATAAATAGAACTGAGTGTTTTGTGAATATTTCAAGTGCCTACCTGTTGTCATTACTAATATAAAAATCACTATTTATTTCATTTTGTTTTTAGTTTGGTTCTTAAGGTACAGCTTGGAGACAGGCAGCGGGCAAAAATGGTTTTTTTTTTGTATGAGGACTCCTCTTAAATATTAACTTTCTCAATAGAAATACTACTATTATCATATTGAGGCCTTAAAAATATTTTAATAAGTACACGTTACACTAAATTAAAATAAAATTATAGTGGCTTTTGTCGTAGTCCAGTTTGAAACTTTTTCACTAAGTTTTTTTTTCTTATCGCGATCTTTTGTCCAGTAGGCTGTATCGGTTTTGATCTTTGCTCGTTGAGCTTGAAATAAGAACAAGATGGCGCTGATAATTTTAAAAAGATTTTCGCCTTTTTGTCTAATCTAGATGTTCACCGACTGAAAGAAATGAAAGATAATAGCAAGTGTTGAAGAATCTTCATGTTGATTTAGATTTTTTATAGAGATTAAAGATGGCTGCCTTGTTGCATTCAAGTTTGTAGGTCGATATGCAGGTAAAATAAGGTTTTTGCTTTTAAAATAAACATAACTGAAATCTAAGTTGGCGCTATCAGTGTTATTGGGGTTATGATATACTTAACGCACATTAATCATTGCTTATGTGAGATAACAACAAAATTGTTTTGTACATACATAGTACTCTATTTTGTTAACGAAAAAATGAAAATACAAGTCGATTCAATGGTTGAAATTTCTCCACAGAAAATTTAAAGTAGGTACAACGGTTTCGTGTCATTTCATGTCAGCGAAGACATCTATCAGCCAAAAGATACTACTTTTTACCCGATTATGGCAAAAAATAGGGGTTATGATTTTTTGTTTATATAGAACCAAAAGTATGTATATATTGGCATGTTAAAAAAATAATTCATAGGAAGTCCAGGGTTTTGCATTGCTCTAGGTATCATTTCATCATCATCTCAGCAGTTTCAGCCCGAGCTGTAGCTTCGGAGCCCGGCGACTTTAGGTATTAAACATCGTGGCCCATTTTCAGTGGTCCAATTTTTTCAAAATTCATTTAATATTTATAAATATATATTTATTCTAGCACACAAAACAGATTACAATCGAAGAAAACATTGTTTAGGGAATGAGATTGTATATATCAAGATTGTAGTCCTAAATTATGCATGCCTAGGAGCTTACAAGTTCATTACCACAACTATGTACTAAAGAGGACTTATTCGGTAAAACAAACTTGTTGACCTATGGACCGTCCTTATGTCTGGGGCACAAGTGCAATTTTTCCATTGCAGGGGGGGGGGGGGGGGGTAACGTGATCTGACGCTGACTGTACGTATCATTGACTTTTTAGTGTGTATAATTAATATAAGAATATAAGACAATGTAATTTATTATTTTATTATTTTTTGTTTCCCAAAGGAGAAAATGCCAAAAGTCTATTAACAATGTCTCATTGACTCTAACTGCCCCCAAATAATAAGATGCATTTTTACTAATATTATAAAGAGGAAAAATTTTGTATGTATGTGACAAATAAACTCAAAAACTATTAAACCAACATCAAAAGAAATTACACATTTAAAATGCCACATTATTTTTTATGAACATAGGCTATATATTATAACGGAAAAACCTCTCATTACTACGCGAAATCGCCAAATAGTCCACGCGAGCAACGCCACACGCCGGCAGCTAGTAAACAATAAACACTGACCTACCTCAATGTTATAAACCTGACTCAAAAAACAAAAAATGCTTTAATTCCCCAGTGGCTTGGTTTTGGCCAGAACTTGTATGGTAATACGTTTTTTATGAGAACTGCTTATAAAAATATCTCGCCGAGTTAATAGGTATTTTAATATGACATTGGCGCGTTCTTGAAATTAGATTTGTATATAATTTTAACATATTATTTGGCTCAGCTTAATTATGAAATAGAAATGTCATCAGAAATCCTTTCGTTTACCGGTTTGTATAAAAATTAAGATAGAAACATTGCGATGATTACTTTTTTTTTCTAAATAATAAGCATTTATCGAAAGTTATTGGAAATTGTAAACTATAGGGTGTAAATTAAAAACTCATCATCATCCTCCTGCCCTTTTCCCAGGTTATCTGGGGTAGGCGCAGTATGTTTTCCTTTTCCATACGTCCCTGTCATTCGTCATCGAATCATCCACCTCTTTTTCCATCATGTCATTCTTCACACAATCCATCCATCTCTTTTTCGGCCGTCCTCTGTTCCTCCACCCACTTACGTTTAAACTCATCACTTTTTTGGCAACATGTTCTTCCCCTCTTCTCCTTACATGGTGTAAATTAAAAACTATAGGGTGTAAATTAAAAACTATAGGGTGAAAATAAAAACTATAGGGTGTAAATAAAAAACTATAGGGTGTAAATAAAAAACTATAGGGTGTAAATTAAAAACTATAAGGTGTAAATTAAAAAACTATAGGGTATAAAATTTAGTGCCTAAAGTGTTGCAGTGTTTTTCATATTTTTCTGTAGAGCAGTAACTTTAAGCTTAAATAAATATGCATGTTGGTTGGGATAGAAGCTAGATAGAGACACTCCAACAGCTATTGTTATTGCTATAGATCCAGTTATTGTTAGTTAAGTCCTTTTTATTCCCAAATAACTACTTCTTAATATACCTGATTGCTAACGTAGCGTAGATTAAATTTAATTTGTAATTTATTGTATCTACCAATTAAGTTTTCTAGGACCTATTTTTTCCTAGCCTGAAACACAGGTGATCCTAGTTCAGGCAAAATGTCAAATATAGGTACTAATATGTAAGATTATATAAATTTGTAATAGATTTAAGTTATTTGCAAAAAAGGAAGATGTGAAAGCTACGTTATGAAACTATGTGACCGTTTCACCAATACTAAGCTATGTACCTGTGCGAGGAAGATACGTAGTCGCAAGGTAGCTATGCGAAGAAGGAAGGAGGTTACAGATCCGTAGCACGCATCCAGCACGCAATCGTAGCACGCATCTGTAGCACACATCCATAGCACTCATTCGTCGCCCGCATCCGTAGCACGCAACCATGGCACGCATCCATACATAAGCCATAACTTGGTTGAACCCGTTTCGACCGCCATGCTATGTGGACCAATGAATATTATTGGCGGATATCAGACGCATCCATAGCAAACGTAGCGTAACATATCTTTGGTGGAAAGGGACACTAAGACAAATTGGAGACATACTTCACACATCCATTCACGGACAACTGGCTGGCTGGCTCTTATTGATAATTATAATAAAGAAATTCTGAAGAATTAAGACGTCAAGAATCGAATTGCATTGATTGGCGGAAAACCTAATAAAAAACCGGCCAAGTGCCAGACGGAGTTGCGCATAAGGGCTCTCTTACTAATGATTTTTTTTTTGCCATAAATATTGATTTTATTTTGTTTTTATTTCTTTTATAGCGACAACAGAAATACAAAATTTGTGAAAATTTTAGCTATCGCAACTCTTGAGATTACAGTCTGATGATAGACAGACGGACGGCCTGACAGCTAAGTCTTAGTGATAGGGTCTCGTTTTTACCATTTAGGTACGGAACCCTAAATCAAATGTAGGTATTCTAATTGCCCGCAGCTAGTGGGTAAAAAGATACCTTTTACAATAAAAAAACAGTAGCCACAATGACGTCACTTACATCACGACCTGCACAACTCATCAGCGCAAACCAAATAGTTATTTTTGCCTAAAACGCGTGCCTTTCTCCTTTCACCGGCATTACCCATTAGCGCTCTGTTAATCTTAGACGAGTTAAGGCCAGTTTTTGTGCGCCCGCGCAGGTCCGAATTGTGGGGGCCAATTCTTGCGCTTCGATCTCATCTCATCTAGCGTGCTGTTTCCGGTTGAATTCAAAGCTGTCACTTTGAAGCTCAGGTCACGTTTGGAGATCCAGGATTCGATAAATCTGGTAATTGAAATAAAGCGAATGTTGGCTGCCCTTCGCCATTCTTGGATAGGGAAACCAAATCTCACATTTTGAAGATATCAAATCCGACGCTATCGAAAATTAAAAGAGACAAAAGTATCGATTGAAATCTAATGCTTAACGTTACTACTTATTTTTATAGCAGAGCAAAGTTCAATAAAGGAACTCCTTATCAATTAGTTACTTCCGTTTGATTTTTGACAATCTCGAATACTTCATGTTTATGTGCAAGAATTGCCCCCATTCATGTGCGCGCGCGCCGGTACAATCTGATAGCCGCTCGACATCTGAGTGCCCGTTAGTAATTGGTAACACATTCGACAAATTATTGCGGATAGACGTGGGATTTGTCACTCACATGTAAATAAAAAATCACGTAAGTTTTGATTCTGATTTTCGGCCCACTAGCGCCTTCTGATTTTAAATAGCGTTCTATTCAAAAGTTTGGCTATTACGGTTTACTTCGTGACAGTTATGACTGAAGGAAGGGACGAGCGAATTTCAACACAAAATGGCGGCAACGCATGTTCTGGTGGTGATAATTACTTACCATCAGGTGACGCGCTTGGTCAGTGTTGTGTATTACAAATCAAATGTAAACAATCACACGCGCACACGTTCACACACATGAAGACACACGCACACATACCCATTCACAAACACAGACATAGAAGTAGGAAGGCAGTATTAATTTAATCCTAAGTTTGTATTACTTTTTTTTTTACTTTAACGTTTTTATCCCTAAGCATCTTTATTTGCCCTAGTCTTAAGCCTGAAACATAATGTGAATAAAATAACTGTGTAATTGGCTACTGCGACACAAGCAGATCTTGCTTAAGTGCAGAGCCGCTAGCTTTAAGAACAAAACTGTAACATGCTTCATGGCAATAAAGCTTATCTTATCTTATCTTATCTTATCTTACCTATCTCTAGCGCACATGCCGCGAGTTGGCAACACTAGTCTATAGAAGTAAATGTCAGTTGACTCTGACTGATTAAGCGGGACGGACGTGTCAAACGTTGCCCGGTGGTGTGTGTGTTGGCGAGTCAGGTTTATTACAACGATATGTTGGAACGTTACAGTCAGACACCTATAGCATGATAAAACTTAGATAAATCTGCTGTCTTCTTAGAAAGACTGTCATATTAGTAATGCTATCATTATCACTTCAGCGTGTTATATCCCGTTGCGTAAAAGTCATCATTCTGGTGGACTCCTACGAGTCAAACACTCCGCGTGGGCTGACGCAATTCAAAGGTTTTAAATTAGTGTCTAGTGGTTTTTAGTGAACAAATTTGGTAATTATTTGTGTAGTGCAAAGTGATCCTGATAACAACCATCGTTGAATTGCATCGTTTTTAACACTGCTATTGTGTGTCGAGTGAGTTGTCACGGACAGTTGTCCGCTTGCTTGGACCTAATAGAGTCTTAAAACCTGCGATTGTATTTAGAGTGGTATCGGTCGATAAAACGAAAACTCCGGCGTTTTATTGAGTGACTTCGACTGTTGACTACCCACTTATTCTCAATAAGTTACTTCACATTGGCAAGATATCTCGGGTAGAGCCATAATATAAATTCATCAGTTTGGGATTCTGGGTATAATTGTAATTATACAATGAAGTGACTGCTGACTGACATTCCCAACCCTTAGACAGGGGAACGAGATCAACTGAATCAATGGTTACACGTTTCATAAACTATCCGAAACGTGCAGGTTTCCCCACGATGTTAGTAGAAATATGCATCACATAGATTTGAAAAATCTACAGTCGAATTTGAACCTACAACCTCAAGTAAATAATCTCGTGATTCAGGACGGGACTCGAACCCACGCACCTTTCACAATCAGACCACTGAACGCGTTACTAAGCCGACGATATATGTAAGTGCTTGATTCGACTGTCGATAGTCTCATCAATATTATAGGTATATTTACAATATCCAGTGGAAATATTATAAAAAATATTTGACCACCAGTTAAGATGAGACTGCTAAATCAATAGTTGATATTTTTATAACAATCATTTGCAATTCATTCATAAGTAAATAACAAATTTAAAAATTTCATCTCGTGTTCAGGCGGGACTCAAGCCCACACCTTCCCCAATCCGGGTTACAATATTGATGAGACTATCGACAGCTCATGTCGAATCAAGCACTTACAGATTTCGTCGGCTTAGTAATGCGTGTTCAGTGGTCTAATTGGTAGAACATTCACCCGGATTGTGGAAGGTGTGGGATCGAATCCCCAGCCCCAACACACCTAAGAATAAATTGCAAAAGATTGCTATAAAAATATCAACTACAACATCAAAGGCTTGCTTTATGAAACTATGACATCCCAAATAATACCTTGAAATTTTGAAAGTAAATCCATAATGTTATTTCTTTATAATTATTTTAATGTATACCTACCAGAACCGTGGGTAAAGTACAGTTTGCAGCACGAATCTATAAAAGTCAAGAGCAATATTATATTGTAAGACATAAGAACGATACAAATACCTTAGTCTACATTGATGTGAGGTTGACTGTATCTACGTTCACTTAATAATGAAATAAGGAAGTGCATTACCAGAATGCAGTTATTATTGAAATATTATGAATTGGATTTAATGTAAAATGTCAAGCTTAATAATGTTTCAAAGTTTTCCTTATGAATGATTGCGTTTTTCTTAGTTTACTTTATATGTCGTAATTTTTAGGGCTTTATTCATGAACGTTAATTGAACCTTTGTTAGCTAAAACGGTGTTATAGAGCAGTTTTGACGTTTGAATAAAAAAATATACAGACTAAACTTTTCGAAACTGCTTATAACACCGTTTTAGTTAACAAAGGTTTAACAAGCATTTATGAATAAGACCATTAGAGGTTTGCGAAGGTCAGACAGCAGAAGATAAACTTGGACTATAATTCAAGCTACCTTGTTTAAGGTGACGGGTAGGGCATACTAGCGACGCCAATTAATTTAAACTGTTAGCAACTAAACCGAATACCTTTTTAACAATTTCGGGGTTACAACCTCTTGGCAAACACTTATACTATTAATTAAATAACCATGCACAAATGTACAAAAACATACGCGAAAAATTGATTCACGCCAAAAGTGGCCGGTTTTGGCGTGAATAAATTTTTCGCGTACGTGTTGTATCCAACATTTGTGCATGGTTATTTAGTAAATAGTAACGAAAAACACTTATACTATTTAATTAATACTTATACTTTACTTTTGGGTCTGCTTTTGTACTCGAAATAAAACGGTAACTGATGGCGTTAATCCAAATTTCGGGTGCAAAAACAAATCAAATCAAAAAGTAGTGCACATTTATTAAATAAATGAAATAAATGTTTGCGGTAAAATGATCCGGTTTAGTAGTTAACAATTTAAATCGATTGGTGTCGCTAATACAAGATGGCGCAAGATGGCGCTACAAGAGAGAAAAAAAAACAGTTTTTCTTTCGTTCGATTCGTCGTTCAATTCGTAGTTTTGTTTAGCACCCTAAGATCACGAATATCATGTCAGTGAATCATTAACAGGGTTCATATTGCGAATTTTATTAAATCTAAGATCTGATGTACCAATATGAATCAATATAGGTTATATGATATGATTTCCGGTCCGTTTAAAACCTTAGCTTCAGAGTCGAGGGTATGCTCGGACCTTGAACTACAAGTTGGTAAGTTGGTTATTGACAACGAAGCGACTGCCGTCTGACCTTCGCAACCCTTGGACAGGGAGCCAGATCAGCTAAACTAATAGATTTCCTTGCTGCCTTAGCAACAATTTTCAATGTACGAGTATTTATATAACTCCAATTTGTTTTCTTTATATGTTATGAATGAAAGGACAAGTTTTGAATCGGTTTTTGATTTCAGAACAACATTGAAACATAGTTTCATGTTAGTGAATCTTTTGGTACTTCTAAATACAGATTACGTTACTTTGATGGGCTTATGAGGGTGTTAGGTATATCTTGCAAAGTTTCGGCCAAACATTGCCGGCAAAAAATATTAGTCCGCCAATTCCCAGAATTTAGTATTTGCGAGACCAAGTTTGGCTCAAAGGCACGTCTGATTATTGTTTACTCATTTTTCCTGCTCTCCACGCTTCGGACTTAAAACACGGTATTGACTTATGATCGGGTAAGCCCTAAAACGAGCATTACCCGAGCACACCACTGCACCCGCCGCCCACCCCCGCAACATTCGGCGTTTTTATATTTTTGCACATTTAAAAAAAGAACGCGGCAGACAAAGATGGACTGATGACGAGATCCCCGCCGGAACAATACCGTGCAAGCGGGACAGAGCCACTTCTATCATTGCGATTGCGAAATAAAAATGTGCAAAGCGTTCCTTTTTTAAATGTGATGCTTTTTTTACGTTAGTCTGCGTTTGCAATTAGTGATGTGCGGTTGTCGCGAGTATTGAGCATTAGGAATATATGCAAATTATTAGCAACGGATTAGGCGAGGCTTTTTGGGGCTTTTATGCTTATTGAATGACGGGCTTTTGAAAAGATTGCGGAAGCGCGCCCATTCAGACTATTCGCAAGGTCACAACCAGCCGCACAGTATAGACGGCTTGCTAACAATCACACTACGTTAGGTCGCTATATAAATAGGGACGTCTGCAAGGAGTTTCCTGGAAGAATCTGTACCTTATTTCGCCGCAATCCTTTTAAGAGCACGAGTTATGGCGATTTCTCGAGGAGAATTCGTACAAAAGCTTGATGATAGAATGTTTCGAAATTGTTTTCAGTTTTAACATCCCAGAAATACTCGGACGAAAGCGAACATTGGAGAGGTTTTTTAGACACAAATCTTTCGTTTTTGATGTCTACAAGGAGTGAAAGAGTTTTTAAATGATTAAAAGTGCTGTTTAGAGGTTTCTATTAAAAAGGTATTTTATTTGTCTTAAAACTAGTTTTAAGACATTCCACATTTGTATTTTATTTCCTATTTAAAGAGTACTCAGGAAATTGCGTTCTTAAAACTACATTCTACTTCAAACTACAAAACATCGATGTGATTGAGTAGATAGGTAAATAAAACTGTCACATCCTTTTGTATTTGTACAACGGTATGAAAGGGAGTTCATACGGCAAGGGGTGGTGCCAAGAGCATATTGTAGAAAATAAAGAAAAGCACGCTATTTGCATGGAAATGAACGGGGCATTGCGTAAGGTCTTCAGGTGCATTCCGATTGATCAGAACTGCGTAAGTCGTCCACCCTTTATAAATAATGGCGATGACATAAGCATTACCGAAGTCATGTAACAAGTTATTCATACACATTTTACGTAGCTTGGTAGCTTGTACATTTCTACTTCGATAAACATCACTATTTGATGTCTAATTTGAATTTGTAAGGAAGTTAATGAGCTTGAATTACAATAAGTTTTAAAAAGTAGTGGCAGGCAGGCTGGTAAAAAAGTTGATTGTATTTTTATTGTCTATCTAAAAAAAAAGTCAAATCGTGGTATGACGGCGTTTTTCTTTTCACCTTTTTTCAGAAACAAGACTTTTATTAAATTAAGTATTTTAAATAAATAATGATTGACTTCAACCACACCTAGTGTTAAAAAGTGATATAGTAGGTAGAAAACTTCAGCGTTTTGAACTGGTTTTAATTAGCTATCTAACAGTCTGGTATGTGCTTAAAGTTTGAAACCAGGTTTGGTCTGCAATGTCGGGCGTACTACTTTTATTTTTTATTAATTAGATTACATTTCTAACCGACTCTATAATTTGCTTCTTTTAAACCGCTAGGTAGAGATTTCATAGATGCATAATAACATGATATTTAAATTCATATTTGTGTTAATAATAATTTAGTTAAATTATTTTCATTAGTTGAATAAAATACAATTACTTTGAGAAACTGGAAATTAATGAATAAGTAATTCCAACATTAATTTTGACTAATCACATAAAATGATACTTCACGTGATTATCGCGTAGTATTTTTAGATTAGCATTCCCCCCACTAGTGAAATTCCAAATACGAAATTCAAAAAAATTCGGGCATTCGCGGATTTTAATTCGGCCAGAAATACTGGCAACCCGTTGCAACGTGCGCGTGTGTGCGTGGGACACACAGCGACGTGTCGGTGCATGCTTTACGCGAGGAAAAAAGTGCTGCGTTATTGATTTTTCTGTACAGCCACGAGGGGGTTAGGGGGGGAACGCCCGCGGCCTGAAAAACCGTCTGCTGAAAAAACCGAGACGAAAAGGCACCCCTCCCTTTTTAATTGGTAACGTAGTGTCAATAGGGCTAATCCTGGTGCGGTAATAGCCTGCTTTTGTTCTGCGAATGCATTTTTTAGTGCTGCCAAGCGACGGTTTGTATGGCGGGTTTCTGCGTTTTTTTGAGATTGCCAGGGTTTTGTCTTAGAGTCCATTCAGACGACGCGGGCTGTCTCTACAGGAAGTCTGGCGCTCCAAAGTTAACTTCCTATTTAAATATATAGATAGATAGATATTCTTTATTGCACAAAAACAAAATACAAGTATGATACAACAACAACAGACGGTACAATAAGGCGGTCTTATCGCTTGTGGCGATTTCTTCCAGACAAACTTTGGGTAGAGGAAAGAATAACGTATTCGTAATAGCGGAATTTCTATTTATCACGAAGGAAACCTAGCTTTAAGTGACAGGCGGCAGACGAGCATACGGATCACCTGATGGTAAGCTATTGACGCCGCCAAGTGCAATGCCAATGTTAAAACTCTCCTTCTCCCTGGAATGGGCCTGTACCCTCTCTCATTTGGCGTATAATGTATGGGCAAAATAGGTTTTCTGTGGCTCTTCCATTCATAAACAAAACTAAATTTTCTAGACCTAGCCTGTTGTTAATCTAAGATCTCATTCTGTAAATAAATCTTTCATGCCTTGCTACAGAGCCAGTTAATAATTAATAATATGTAATCATTCACACAACACCTCATACGTTGTAACCCGTTTTATTTTTATTTACAATGCGTTAATCAAAGCAAAACCAAAATCAAATCAAAAATCAAAAAGTTTATTAAAGTATTAGCCTATAAACTGTCCCACTAAGGGCAAAGGCCTCCATCATAGAAGTTATCGCTACTATGATGGGATTAGGCTTAATGCGCCTAATGCGGATTGGTTCGAAAAATTCGCAACATACTTCTTGCTCGACCCGGGAATCGAACCCAGGACCCCGAGATCACGGCCCGGTACTTAAACCACTTGACCAACAGGGCGTCAAGCGTCAATAAAAGTTGATTATTTTATCTAAATCTTCCCCTAAGCGTACCCTGGGCCCTAGATTGACAGCTTTGGACACAACCAGGAATTAAGCAACTTGATGAAGAGGATTAATCTCGCTCTAGAAAGATAAATTTAAGTTTCATCGGATCACATCCAGATATTCGTTAGGTATACAAAGTAGCTTAACTTTAGTCTAGAACTGGGGCGACGCCGGCTCTAGATCTCATTCAATGTTTTTAGGGTTCCGTATCTCAGGGAAAAATAATTAGCCTTGTCCTCCTCCTTGCGTCATTTGTCCTCAGTGCTGAGGGTCGTGGTTTCCCGGACTATCTTCCGTCAGCTCACTCTATCCTCGGCCGCGTGGATCGCATCACAGACTGTGGTGTTTAAGGTTGAGCTTCCTGTACGTGGCCTCCACTCGAGGACCTTTTCGCCCAAACGGCCGTCTGTTCTCCTCGCTATGTGCCCTGCCCATTGCCACTTGAGGCATGCAATCCTTTGGGCTATGTCTGTGACCTTAGTTCTCCTGCGGATCTCATCATTTCTGATACGATTATGCATTGAGATACCTAGTATAGCCCTCTCCATTGCTCTCTGGGTGACGGCAGTCGCTTCATTGTAATTACCAGACCCCCCCCAAGCCTGTATCATGGTCTATTTATTTATTTATTCATGTAATAAGGTTCACCAACGTTTATGTACAACGATACTTCATATTAAAAACATACACTGGTGTGTACACTATTGCCATAAACACTTATAGGCAAACACAGCATGCACTAAAATTAATAATTATACAGTGGAAGAAAAAAAATATAAAATTAAATAATTTACTTATTTCTGTAACATATTATACTCATGGATCCTTCCATGAGTTTTTAATTGATCTGCAGAGCTTGGTAGGTGAGTCATGGTGAATATCAACTATATCACTATGAATCAGAATCAGAATACTTTATTTGCATAATTTCAGGTACATAATGTGATGTTACAATGTTATTTAGTATCACTGAAGTTTGCTTAAGTTAAGAAGCGTGCAAATATTTAATAACGGTATACATTAAAATAACAATTCAATGTCACTTAAAAATAACAATGTTAAAAAAACTATGTCAGTAATAAATAATTAATATCTACTCTATTGCCTAATAATAATTCATTTAAATAATGGGATTGATAAATTAATGTCACTTATTTTTTTAAATCTAAATTAAAATATTCATTCAGCGAGTAAAAAGACCTTTCCACAAGCCACATATGTAGTTTGCTATAGAAGTGAGCTCCACTCAGACCTCTCAGTTCATCAGGTAACGAATTAAAGACTCTGATGGCCATATGAAATGAGCTTTTTTGGGCCATGGTTAATCTGCAACGGGGCAACTGTAGCAAGTTTTGTGGACGTTTTCTCAATTCCTTAAATGTTACTCATTGAGTATGTATGTTCATTGAGTAGCCTACAAAACCTAGCAATCGGAGAGTTGGAGCCGAAAACAGTCTTCCTTAATGGGGCTCTAAGGGATGTGATAATATTACGGGGATATCTTACAGGCACGCGGTATTTGAATCTCTGCAACAGTGGTGGGCAGTCTATTTTTTGGGTAAGAACTTTTGAGGCAAAACCTAAATCCAATAGTTTCCTACGGTTAAGCGTACCCTGGGCTCCAAAGGGACAGCTTTGGACGCAACCGTAAATTACACGCTAAGATGAAGAAGAAGAAGTAATATAGTATAAATAGTTAAGTAGAACAACTTGATCTCAAAGTCAGTAAATTAAGCACTGTTGTTATGCATAACTGCTGTCATATCACACATTGGTGTGCATAATAAACTTACCTATATTTGTAGTTCTTCTCATATAAAATGATAAACAAGTTTGCAAACTTAAATATCATTCTGGCTGAGGTGTATAATAAGTTTTTACTATGAATATCTTTTAATAAATGTCAAGTTGGCGGGTTTTTTACTTTTTACTATACCGGGACTGTTCGAGTGCAAAAATTAAGGCCTTGTAACTTTTTAATAAGTTAATTAAGACTGACTAGTCATTTTCTAATTTGATCTATAAGCTAAATGATGTAATATTGGAATGGTGTAAATAAGATTAAATTAATATGTATTTTTAATTTATATAGGTAAGTTACCGTACCCTACCGTAAGTACCGTGGGAGAGCTAAGCTTCGGCATGAATGGGCCGGGTCGACCGGAGTGATACCACGGCCTCATAGAAAACCGGCGTGAAGCAGCACTGTGCTGTGTTTCGCTGCGTGAGTGAGGTTACCGGAGGCCCAATCCGGAGGATAGGGGGGTTTAAAGGTTGGCAGCGTACTTGTGACTCCACTGGTGTCGCAAGTGTCCATGGGCGGCGGCAATTGCTTACCGTCAGGTGATCCGTCTGCTCGTCTGCCTACCTATTACATTAAAAAAAAGTTACGATACTTAAGTGCCTAAAGTTGTGTGATCTGCTATTTGATACATTTATTTATTCATCAGCAACCCACATTCGTCCACTGCTGGACATAGGTTTCCCCTAATGCACGCCACTGCTCCTCGATTTTCGGCTACTCTCATCCAGCCCACACCATCTTTTTATTATTATGTATAATGTTATTGTATGGTGAGTGGGTTATACTTAGAGGTCCCGGGTTCGACCTCCAGGTCGGGCCAAAAATTTGTACCTAAGTTTTCGGTAAGAAATTCTTAGTGTCATTCCGGAGTCTGGAAGTAGGCGGTCATGTACCCCTGTGCCTCGGAAAGCACGTTAAGCAGTTGGTCCTGCACCCAATCCCTCTTCGGTCGTGTCACGCTGGTGTCCCATCGGAATATTAGGGTAAGGGAATAGAAAGTGCACATGTGTTTGCGCACACACTTGAGCACTATAATATATCTTGCGTACGTGGCTGATCGTTGAGATTGGCCGCCGTAGCCGTAATCGGTTGGATTACTATTAATGTAATTATTCTGCTTACTCTCGCTGTTGGTTCTGATACCCGTAACACAGGTGCTTGAGCTACCTATCTGATATTCAGATTAATGTATGTGATGTTGTGAAATATTTATTTTATTTAGTACATTTACATTGAATTTATCGGCATTGAGATCTTCAAGAAACGAGCCTATACCTTCCTAAATGGCCGGCAACGCAGATGCACACCAGAGACAGTGAAGATCTACTCCCTCTGGTTTTTTTATTTTTTATATGAGAGGTGGCAGACGAGCAGACGGTTCACCTGATGGTAAGCAATACGGCCGCCCATGGACACCCGCAACACCAGTGGAGTCCCCTTCCCCCCATTGGGCCTCCGGTAACCTCACTCACACGGCGGAACATAGCGCAGGCGTTGCTTCACGCCGGTCTTCTGTGAGGCAGTGGTATCACTCCGGCTCGATGCCGGCCCATTTATGCCTAAGCGTGGCTCTCCCACATTTAAAGAGTGGTGTGGCTGATGTCCATGGGCGGCGGTGATCACTTACCATCAGGTGAGCGGCTTGATCGTTTGTCTCCCTCTCTCATAAAAAAATAAAATAACGGGAAGTGGCAACTTACTTTATTATGGATTTGTTTTATTTTTTTCAAGATTGCGCATGTGTTTCATTTACTCATAATCAGCCCATTTAAATCCCCACTGCTGGGGCACGGGCCTCCCTCAATCACATGAGGGGTAATTGCCATACTCACCACGCTTGGCAGACGGCTTGGCGAGGGTTTAGATATAAATGCAGAGTTTTCCTTCTCTGGGTGCTGATGATCATGCCAGCAGCTTTACCTTAGTCGCCTTTTACGACACCTCGGTAAGAGTGAGGGTGGCCTATTCTACTCTGCCGGGGGCCACACGGCCATTTCATTTACTCAGCCGTCATGCAATAATAGTTACCCACAAGATTATGTGGTTTAAGAGTCGGTTCTGGTTTCAATTCCTTACATAATGCCTATTTACATTCACCATTCCCATGTTTGCATACAAGACAGACTTTTCTATACCCAGACCAAGAGTTCAAGCCATAAAGCCAGACAGTGAGACCCTGACCTCGGTCCGCAAGTGGCTCAATTGTCTGGCGGACGTGACGTCACCGTTTCCGCCGCTAATTGCATGCGTCTGCGCGCCTCGTACTATGTGGGGTGGCCGGATGTATTATGTGCCAACTTCCCGAGACTTTGGCAAAGTTTAAGACGAAAGTTTAATACGAGAGCCACGCTTCGGCATGGATACTCGACCAGAGTGATACCACAGCCTCACAGAACACCGGCGTGAAGCAGCATTGTGCTGTGTTTCGCTGCGTGAGTGAGTGTACCGAGGGCCCAGTCTGGGAGAAAGGGGGGTTTACAGTTTGGCAGCGCACTTGTGACTCCACTAGTGTCGCGGGTGTTTATTGGCGGCGGCAATCGCTTACCATCAGGCGATCCGTCTGCTAGTCTGCCATCTATCACATATAAAAAACTGTTTGTATCTATGCTGAGATTATAAGCTATGCTCTAAAAATCTCAAATGTCCTCATCATTTAACATGATAATCCTTGTAAGTGTAAATAACTTTTTATTTATTGTGATTGTTTACAAGAAAATATTGATTTACCGGTATAAAAGTTTAGGTTGCATTTAAAAAAACTACCTAATGCAGGAAGGCTACCGTAAAGTAGAATATTATTTAAATGATAAGGATCCCTGGACATGATGATCTCCTCGCCTGTCCTCTACTTAATGTATACCTAATTCAACAAGGGGTCGATCCCCGCACATTACAAACATTACAGTACAAACATGTCTGTTTGTATTGGTCTAGGTGTTTCCTATGTATTACAATATGTATTTACAAAAGAAAAGTATTATATGTATATATTTGTAATCCTACTGTTGATTCTGATAACCGTAACACAGGTGCCTGAGCTACCTATCTCGGATTCAGATCAATGTATGTGATGTTGTGAAATATTTATTATTTATTATTAATTTGATGTCATAATTTTATTTTGATAATTTGTCTAAATGATACTGATTGTATATCATACTGTCACAGTAATCATAATTTGTATGAGAGTGATAATTGTAATTACCATATTATTTGAAAAGGGTAACTACTGATTTTCTTGCTGATTCTTCTCGGTAGAAACATTTCGAATCAAGCGGTAGATAAGGTTCTGTATGGACTTAAATTGAATAAAGATATTTTTGATTTTTAAATCATACAAAATAACACAAGACGGCAGTCGCTTCATTGTAATAATTACCACACCTCTCGAATCCTGGATCATGTTTGACGACCCGTTTGGAACAGTGGTAGTGAACGCTGCCTTTGGTCCAAGGGTTGCGGGTTCGATCCCCGCACAGTACAAACATTTGAGTGCATGAACATGTTTTTTTGTATTGGTCTGGGTGTTTACTATATAATAAGTATGTATTTACAAAAAAAAAGTATTATTATGTATATATTTGTAATCCCACTGTTGATTCTTATATCCGTAACACAGGTGCTTGAGCTACCTATCTCGGAGTTAGATCAATGTATGTGATGTTGTGAAATATGTATTTATTTATGTTCCGAGCGGGCTCCGAAGCGACAGCATCGGATGCAACTGGGAATTACTAAGATGAGGAGGGAGAACAAGGACGGCTGGATCAATTTTAATGATATTTAATTTTAATACCAAGATAACCATCAAAACAGGAAAGCAAAGTGGAAAAAAGATTTAAGAAATTAATATCAGAAAACATCACATATTTTGCTTTAAGGCGACGGGTAGGGCCAACTAGCGACGCCAATCGATTTTAATTTTTAGCTACTAAAATGGATCTATTTAAACAATTTCGGGGTTACAACCTCTCGGCAAACACTTGTACTATTTATTAAATACTTATACTTAACTTTTGGGTGTGCTTTTGTACTCGAAATGTGAATTACCGCCAAAAGCGGCCACTTTTGGCGTGAATCAATTTTTTGCGTACAACAACTGACCCAACATTTGTGCATGGTTATTTAATAAATGGTATAAGTGTTTGCTGAGAGGTTGTTACCCCGAAATTGTTTAAATTAGATCCGGTTTAGTAGCTAAAAATTAAAATCGATTGGCCTCGCTAGTGTGCCCTACCCGTCACCTTAATACTAAAATGTTTTACTACATTATAGGTGAAGCTCAGATATTTAACAACATTTGTTTATCTATTATTTAGAATACAGCTAGAGGCAAACTTGGTAACGACATGTCTAAAAAATACTGAATACCTACCTTAGTAAGTACAAAGGTAACGTTTTGTAAACAAAAATAATAACATTTTATGCCTATCCCAGACAGATACAGGCAGAGGTAAAATTCTAGGAATCTTGATTATAGAATCAGCCATCTTTTTTCGTTTTATACCTGTTTTTATTTTACTCGTGTAAATATTATTGTTTTCTCAGTCTCTATAGTCTCATAGATACTGAGAAATATACGCAATTTCACTATGGATTTTTAAATGTCACGGTAATATTAAATAGTAAAAAATACTCTAAGGAACAATTTTTTTAACTGTGGAAACGATTTTCAAGTTTTAATGGCGACTTTAAGGTCAATAAATGTTCTAAATTTAATCTAAATTAAAAATAAAAATAAAATTTGTACCAGTACATACTTTTGATATATATATTTTTACAAAGTTTCTGTAAATACGAGTATGTGTAAGTTGCCAGTGCAGTACAGTCTAAACTGCCATAGGTTTTATGAATGAGTTTGTTTTTTTTTGGTTTGTAAAAAGTTACTTTGTAAATAGAAACAGTTGATTGTAATTGGAAACAAAAAGTCAAGTCAATTAATTTGCATTACTCATAGATAGATAGATCCATAATGCACTTTACAACACCAAAAGACAAGCTTTGATCAATTTGTTGAAAATAACAGAATTATCGGGACATTTTGAATGAGAGATTATCTCTTAGTAGGCGGACTGGAGTGCCTGTGGGCGGTATATCGGCAGTACGCCATAGGATCGATGGTCTGAATTGTGCAGGGTAGATGGATACATAGAAATTGGTGTGGGACACCCTCAGTTGACAGATGGCTAGACACAAGAAAAATGTATTATTACGGTCTCTTCCTTAAAAGGTTTTTTTAATGTGATAGATGGCTGACGAGCAGACGGATCAGCAGATTGCCGCCGCCCATGAACAGTGGAGTCACAAGTGCGCTGCCAACCTTTAAACTCCTCTTTCCCCCGGATTGGGCCTTCGGTTCTCTCACTCGCGCAGCGATACACAGCATAGTGCTGCTTCACACCGGTTTTCTGTGAGGTCGTTTCATTTTACTGTACTAAACGCAAAGACTCGCGACAGACGGAAGATAATTTAATTAATAAATGATATATATGACATTTAAGTTATTGAACGTGTCCAGTAGACTATAACTAACGAGACAAAGACTCGTGGCAGTCGGAGTCACATTTCAGTCACAATTAATTAAATACTCTATCGTTTGCTATTAGGTCTTGCGTTGAGTATAACTATTACTAACTTTGACTCTACATACCTAATATTATTAGGTATTATTATTATTGTTAGTCTGTAGTATCCCACTGCAGAGCAAAGGCCTCCCTTCCTTCTTTCCAACGTTTTCGCTTACGAGCCGCAGTCCTCCAATTCTTTAGGTGAGCATCGAGTTCGTCCCTCCATCTTTTTACATACATACATATATATCTATATACCTAACTATCAGTTTATTTTGGTAACCATGTAAGTTTTATGTATGTAAGTAACAAAATGCACAGTGCCTGGCTGCACTTTGCAACTGAACAAAACTCAGACATAAAATATGAAATTACTAACACGATGCATCAGGGGTGTCAGATGTTTTTTTTTTACAAAGTCGATTTTCTTTTATTTTATGTTAGAGGCGCAAACGATGCCTTGTTAGTACCATAGTACGTCGCAAGAGTGGAAAGGAGTGAAGTGTGGGACTGGGGTGATGTAGTAATAAAACAGAAGTCGGTTCCTAATTGTATGATTTATTGGATGGTAATAGAGTTTATAAAGTATTCTCAAAAGGACAAAACATTGATATCTTATCGTTACATAAGCCTTGTTTAGAAAGGTATCAGATAACTTTTTTTATAGTGACACAGTATATTGGCTCTCCTCAGCCTGATGGTAAGCAGGAGTAGAGCTCGAGGGCTCTTCTCTCGACTTCCCAATGCAATGTTAGGCATCACCTCCGTTGGGACTGTCATACTGGCCCGCGAGATGCTTTTTCACGCTTCGTTTGAAGGAATCCATATTGTAGGAAAGAGGAAATACATGTACCACCAACGAGTTCCATTTCTTGATGGTGCGGCAGAAATAGGAATTGCTACATTTTCTAGCCCGTCATGGAATATTTTCAACTGTGGAGCGGTGACAGCGTTGTCTGGCGCGTGTAGTTCTGTGACAGAATAGGGCAGGTGGGATGAGGGAGAGAAGCTCTTCAGAGCATTCACCGTGATATAGACGGTAAAAGACGCTAAGCGACCCGATGTCTCTACGCAGTTGAAGAGGTTCAAGGGGGTGACCTCTTCGTCACCTATAATTAGAACATCCCGTCGCTGCAATCCATCGAGGTGGACACAACTACATATAATGGTATATTAATTATAATTGAAATAATGTTATCTCTTATTTATCACCGAGTGATGACGTCGAGCGTCTCTACAGAAGTATTCTCCAGTCTTATATAATGGTTTACTTGACATTGTGTGAAAAAAAATTGAATAATTTTAGTACTATTATTGTAGCCACTTACCATCAGTCAAGCCGCATGTTTGTTTGCCTCTGACGTGGTATAACAAAAAACACGCGATGTGGAATTTATAATTAAGATAACCTTTTTCAGGTAGCCAGTAACTGAAGCTGGAGTGTGTGTGTGGAAGTGTTTCAATATGGAGTACATTTACTGCGACAAGTGTCAAAGCGTTTCCAATTATTTAGTATGAACTTCGCCAAATTGGCAGCCCTAATTTTAATGTATGAGTGTCGCACATTGAATGAGTGCGGTTCACTTACCCCGCCGTCTGTCCGTCTGTCTGCGAATTGAAGTCAAGTACCAATTGCGTAACGGCGGTCAATGTCGCTATACATGCATATAAACACTCATATATTTTACATGTATACATTTTACGCGTATTCGCACTAGTACAAGCTGTTATTTTCATTGTGGCACAGTAATCAGAACATAGTGTGTCATAGTCATACATTATTGAGCGATGGTAGCTCAGTGGATAAGAAAGCGCCTTTCATACGGGGAGGGCGTGGTCCGAATCTGAGCATGCATTGGATTTTTCAAATCTATGTGCAAATTTCGGAAGTGAGGGAAAACATTCTGAGGAAACCTGCGCGTCTCGGACAGTTCCTCAAAATCGTGTATGTGGATACCTACAATATGTGAGATAATGATTCTGAACGTGTTCCCCTGTCTAAGGCTTGCGAAGGTGAGACGGCAGTGGCTACCATTGTAATTCAGACTTCCGTCACAGACTGGAGTCACAAGTGCAACGCCAACCCCTTCTCCCGGTCTCAGTGCCTTTACTCACGCGGCGAAACACTGCGCAGACGGTGCTATACGCCGGGTTTCTGTGAAGCCGTGTCACTCCGATCGGTCAGGCCGATTCATGACGCAGGGTGGCTATCCCAATATAAAACTCATTAAATACTTTGAGTTCAATTCACACTGGCATAGACAAGTCATAAACAATCCGTCTAGTCGACCAATAAACCGATATCAAACGGCAAAACTTATAAACACTGCAGCCGCAAATACTAGAGCTTTCGCATTGGAGTGTGGTGCCATTTCTAGCGAGCGAGTTTTCTAGAAGAAAACGCTTGAGAAAACTTTTCATTCTTTGTCTCGCTAGCACCGAGACTCCACCCTCCTCCAAACAAGTGTGCATTCTATCCTTGAGTCTGCTACAACTAAAACCATACCTTCGGCAGACGAGCGTATGTAGTGGTTGAGCATTCTTTCTTTCTACCTCTGCCTAGTATTGCTCGCTTATTTTGTTCAACTTACGTCCGCACCTACTGATACTGTGTTATATGATGACTTTATTTCACTGAGTCGCATACTCGCATCCCAGAGTGATGTATGCCTTAAAATCCGTTGTCACTGAGTCGCCTAATTGCAAACCAGAGTCCGCTGCTACTGACGCTTCGTCCCCTCACAACCACGTATTTTATGCTGCAGTCGCTACCACTGTGGACCCACCTTCCTCAAAAAAGCGTGTCTTGCGACTGGGATTCTCACACGACTTCACGTGCCAGACAGGGCCGGGCGCGAGGCTTATAACGCTCGTTCTGAACAAGCCTGACCCTGTATTATGACTTTATTTCACTAAGTAGCATGATTGCAACTCAGAGTAGTGTCTACCTTTAATTCTGCTGCCACTGAGGCGCCGTTCTCTGATAGAAGCGTCTCCTATGCTGCGTCCACTGCCACTGAGAAGCCATTTCCCTCAGACTAGCATCTCCTATGCCGCGTCTGCTACCACTGAGGAGCCACCCTCCTCATACAAGCATCTCCCTGCGTCCGCTTCCCATTAGGAGTCACCCTCCTCCCACAGGCGTCTCCTAGGCTGCGTCCACTACCGCTGAGGCGTCACCCTCTTCACACAAGTATCTCTCTGCGTCTGTTATCACTGATAAGATATCCCCGAAGACTAGCATCTTCTATGCTGCGTCCGCTACCACTGAGGAGCCACCCTCTTAGACTAGTCTCTCTCATGCTGCGTCTGCTACCAGTGAGGACCCACCCTCCTCAGACAAGCGTGTCTTGCGGCCCGGATTCTCACGCGACTTCACGTGCCAGACAGAACCGGGCGCGCGGCTTCGCTCGTGCTCAACCCAGTATTATGACTTTATTTCACTGAGTCGCATGATTGAACTCGTATTTCAAACTAGAATTTGATATAAATGGAAATCTTTTGGATGTGAAACGCTGTTTATCTTTGGGTGTTTTATTTTAATTTCTTTGTACAGGCTATATTTGTAAACAGTCAGCTTTCTGTTGGAAACAACGAGCTTATTTTTGAAGCTTTTTCAAGAGGTTTCTTACAATAAGAAAATGATTGCTTATGTTCTTTTAAAACTTCAAGTCTTGAATGACCGATAGATGGACTCACGTTAGAATAGATTTGGTATATTTCATGGATTTTGTTAAGACTTTTATTTTTATCGATAGATAAATAAAGTGAGAAACATTAATTCCAATGTTGCTCACTTTATTTTTATCGATAGATAAATTATGAGCTGTCTGTAAAAGACTGCTTGCGATTCGATTTATTGAAATTTATCTTTTTCCAATTTATATTCCTGGCTTACCACTGAACAAAGAAGTCACAAAAACCCTTTACGATCGATAATAGTCCCAGTTGAATCCAATGCTATACGGTACGCTTGGACTATGATCTAGAAATCGGGAAGTCTGCTAATTTTTTTTGTTGACCCTGCTGAAAATGCCTGGGAGCGGAGGGGTTATGTCGGACTCTCCTCTGGCGGGGGCTTCCTTGACCTTTGCAACCCTTGCACAGGGGAACCAGACCATCTGGGTAACGCTTACACGTTCAGAATTATCATCTCAAATATTCTACGTAAGTATCCATAATTTTGAGAAACTATCCGTGACCTGTAGGTTTCCTCATGATGTTTTCCCTCACCGCCGAGCTAATGGTAAAAATATGCATTGATTTGAAAAATCCAGAGGTGCATGCTAAGATTTTTTTTATGTATCAGGTGGCAGACGAGCAGACGGATGACCTGATGGTAAGCGATTGCCGCCGTCCATGAACACCCTCGACTCCAGTAGAGTCACAAGTGCGCTTCTCCATCAACCCCCTTTCCCCCGGTACCCTCACTCATGCAGCGAAACACAGCACAGTGCTGTTTCACGCCGGTTTTCTGTGAGGCCGTGGTATTACTCCGGTCGAGCCGGCCCATTCATGTCGAACCGTGGCTCTGTGACGGTCGAAATCGCGTTCTTACTCATCGCTTACGAACAATTATAGCAATTGAGTATACATATTCATTAGATTTAGCTCTCACTTTTCTTAAATTTAAAAAATAATGATGATCATAAAATAAAATGATGACCATAATCCTAAATCAGTGTCCCATTCCATACAAAAGGAATAGACAGTCAGATCTACATTAGTATGCTAATCATAACACACCAGAACAAATAGAGGGTTTTGATCTAATAGGGTTGTCTATGAGGGCGATCCTAGGGTAGTGATGCGACACGGTTTGTAAAATTCGAGTCGTGCGAGACATTTTGAGTTTTTTTAATAAACTTGCATTGTCTCACAACTGGGTAAATCCATCTATACATTAATATTTAATCTATAAGTTTGCCCGTGTTTTTTTTTGTAAATAATTATGTAAATAGTTAGAATGCTATTTAACTACTAGAGAAATGGGTCGAAGTTTATTAGTTTCGCAAAGAGATAGTCAAAGTGACAGTGTCAAAGTGACGTGATTCCTTGTAATATAACTATTGGTTAAGCTAACTATTTTTCAAAAAACACATTTTGGCGATATTTGACCATTGGTTACTTTATTTAACCATTAGTTCTGTTTAACTACGGATCAAAAAATCGGCCCTAAAACATTTTTTTATCTCTGTTATTAACTCGACTAAGAAAGAGATCGATGTTTGAGTACTTGGTTGAGCGTCGGAAGGTAGTCACTCAAATTGTTAAGAGTATGTTTCTTTTAGTATTTTTTTCCGATATCTCACTCTTGTCATTCGGCTCCATGCAGGTTGGAGTCACATCACTAGACCAGACCAAATAGAGGGTGTCTAGATCTATAGGGTGATCTAGGAGGACGAGCTATTTGTTGTCTAACGGTGCGCGACATATGTCGCGGGGGCAGTGGATTCGACTCCCGACATGGTTAGATGGGCGGAAAATTAAGTTATTGGGATAGGGGTCTGTGTTGATTTGAGTCAAAACAATATGTTAGAATGTATTTAGGGTAAATATCGTGTGATCCCGTTATCAAAAGGACCGCCATTTTTTCCGACAAATTTTATTTTTGCAACTGCTTGTGACCTATACACATGTCAAATTTATGCTTAAAAATACTCTTTTTATTTTTGTGATCGGGTCAGTACACTTAAGCGCAAGAAACACGCTACAAAAGCTAAAATAATTTATCTTAGAGAATACTGCGGATTGCCAGTGTTGGCTGCATTCTAACAAATTAAAAACTGTATGAATGTTTATATTCATATTGCACTAGTACAGAGATATAATGTCAAAAAGGTTCGTACTCAAACTTCACCTGTTTAGGGTTAATTTGAAAGCGCAATATACAGAAATACCAGTGAGGTAACTCACTTTTGGCATGTGTTTACGATAGAGGATTATCCAAGTGTGGGAACCACTCGTTGCATCCCCGGTAATGTTAAATGTTGGGAATATTTTAAGTAGTATTAAGCAGTAGCGGATTTACCATATGGGTAAATCCGCTACTGCTTAATACTACTAAGCTAGGAGGCTTGAGCCTAGGGCGGCAAATTTATAAGTTTTTTTTCCGAAAAAAGTGTAGGCATCATGGAAAGTCGAGCCTCAATCGTTTAATCGGACAATGGTAAAGTAGTTCCCACCAGTTTTTGAACCTTATGTTTCATGGCATAAGAGCGAAAACCAATGAAATTTTTCATTGACTCATATCCGATTAAGGGTTGTCTAGGATATTGAATTGCAGAGGTAGGGGCGGCAAATTTTCAAACTGCTTACAGGCGGCAAATACGTAATGTATGGGATTAAGTGTAGTATTTAGTAACAAATTACTGAAAATAAACGTATTGCATCGTATTTCTATTTGCATATGGTACACGCATTTTAATCCGCACTGAGGAAGTGTTTTTTCCATCTGATAATGAGTGATAATATGACCAAAGGTCGGTGCACTTCATCCGATTTTTTTACCCAAACACTAAAGAATTGGTTCTAAAAACCATTCAGACTTTTAAATGACGCTCGACTTATGTAAAGACGTCAAATGGATTGTTAATTTTCGCAAGTTTTTGAATATTTAAGGTGATGGGTAGGGTACACTAGCGACGCCAATCGATTTTAATTTTAAGCTTCTAAACCGGAATTTCGGGATTAGAATCTCTCGGCAAACACTTAAACTATTTATTAAATAACCATGCACAAATGTTGGGTCCGTATTGTGCGCGAAAAATTGATTCACGCCAGAAGTGGCCGCTTTTGGCGTGAATAAATTTTTCGCGTACGCGTTTGACCCAACATTTTTGAATGGTTATTTAATAAATAGTAGAAGTGTTTGCCGAGAGGTTGTAACCCCGAAATAGTTTAAAACAGTTCCGGTAGTAGCTAAAAATTAAAATCGATTGGCGTCGCCAGTGCGCCCTACCCGTCACCTTTACAGTTTTTTAAAGTAAGTAATCGAACTATAATAATACACATTCAATATCAATTAAGGAATTTCGACAGTTTATAACCTATTACTGTACCTGTTAAATGTTTCATTCTGGGCGTACATTCCCTACCGTTCCCTGCCGCGCTGTGCCCATGGCTCATAAAATCGGAGGGGTTGCCCCTGACCTTGACTCGAATCCGTGCCCTTGGACCAAGCCCCGGGTCAATACACAGCGATTCACTTCAACCCTTAGTTCTAAACCCATTGATAGCAATTACTTCCAGCTCTTGTTTAAGCTTGCGCTTCTGTTTGGATTTGCTCGTGGGAATCTTATTTTAGTCTCAAATATTAGCCCCCTTATTACAAAACGCGATTTAAGAAAAGTACCAGGACTAAACTTGTTATAGTCAATTTTATAATTGCGTGTTGGAACTGGATTGCATCAGATTTAGTACGATAATAACTTGAGTTCGTTATGTAATAAGATTTTGTATGCTTTGCCATTTGAGTTATTATTTGTGAAGAGTTTAAGACAATTTAATTTTAAAAAAAACTTTTCTTTAGTTATCGGAGAAAAGCATATATTGTGCTGTTTGAAGCTTATTGTTTACAAGGTATACATGTTACAACGATCATTTATCTATACTATTTATAAAGAGGTAAATTCTAGACACAGCGACAACATTTAAACGTTAAAGTAAGTAAGTTAAGTAAAGTAAGTTATCTACGTATTCAAATATGTAGGTAATCCGAGATCACAAAACGTTTGCGCGATGCAATCGACACCTAGCGCCATCTATTGGTATACAGTGGAACTAATGACCCGAAAAGAATTGAGAGCGGGCCACTACTACTGTCTTTTAACAATAATCACGAATGCGGAGAGTAACAACCAGCATAATTCGATTCTACCACCGGAATCGGAGTTGGTTCTGAGGCGAAGTCTTTTTAATCGTCAAAATTGTTGTACAATGTATTTTTTGTCCTCATACCAAGCCATACCGAGTAATGAAGTGACTCGTGGAACATTACCGCAGGTCAAGATTAGCTCCCGAGGTCAAGGCCGCGCGACCCTATGAGTTCATCTGACAGGTTAATGACGGGTCACTTTATTCTACTTTCCTTTTGAGTAAGTTAGGTATTGATTAGTTACTTACTTAAACTTAGTTATGTACAGTCTGCAAATAGATTATAATACACTTTAGTATTTAATTAATGATGAATAATGTACCTTGTCATAATACTGCTTACTGCTTCCGTGGAAGAAAGTAGAAGTCAGAAAGAGTTATTCAGTTATATATACAAGGTCTTAAAGTGTTCACATCTTTTTGCAGTTGACTGAACTCTTAATCATAAAATAAATAGAACTCCTTGCCAAGGTCTGTTTTTCCGGACCACTACAATCTAACAATAAACAAAACTACAAAATAACAAAAAACAACTAATTAAGGCAAGAGTGAACAGGCATCTCCTAGGCAAACGCGTTACATCCTAGACCTCATGGTCACTTTCCATCAGGTGAGATTGTGGTCAAGCGTTAGCCTACAGTTCATAATAAAAAAATAAATCTTATTGCGTCTATTAATTAAAAAAAACTATCGGCCTATTTACTGTCCCACTGCAAGGCAAAGGCCTCCATCATAGAAATCAAATGCGGATTGGTGATCACCAACCCGAGCTATGTACGAAAAATTCGATATACAATATTACGTTATTGCATTATTTTTGGTGTATATTATTTGTATTTATTCATTCGTGTTGAATCTTGATTTTTTTTTTAAATCTAAGCAGACAAACGAGCAGGTAGCTCACCTGACGGTAAGTGATTACCGCCGCCCATATGGACATCTGTGACACACGGGGCATCACATGCGTTGACGGTTCTTAAAGAAGGAATAAGCTCTTTTCTTGAAGATCACCAGATCGTATCTATTCGGAAACACCATCATTAGTAAATTCCAAGGGTTTTGCTGGAACTTTCGTTTTTTTCTGGTTTTTGAAGGAAAAGCTTTAATCTAGGGCCAGGGCTCATTAATTGTCATATTTTCTTTCTGAAATCTGAAGTTTCTTTCGTTGTCTTGCTCTTTTTCTTCGCTGTCATTTAATCAAAATCATTTTAATTTAATAAAAAAGACTCAAAGAAACTTAAGTGGCAGTGGGCTGGCCATATTAGCCGCAGAACCGACAACCGATGGGGTAAACGAGTTCTATTGTGGAGACCGCGTCTTGGCAAACGTAATATAGGGCGCCCTCTGGCTAGGTGGGGGGACGATCTGCGCAGAATGGCTGGTAAGAGCTGCATGCGAGAAGCCATGGATAGATCACAGTGGCGAACAATTGGAGAGCAGCAGTGGACAGCGATAGGCTGATGATGAAAAAGACTCAAACCCCCTCATTACAAATCGTGAAATTGGAGCCGATAGATTTATGGCATGTATAAGCAGATGGTTCTGCGTTGTTTCGGTAGATGTCACTATGTATTTTTACATCGCGCCAGTAAACTGTATTTCCGAAACAATGACCTCAAGACTTTAAAAAAAGTAAGTATGGGCATGGACTAATTATATAATTAATCCATGGCATGGGTGATAAATTTGAGATCTAGAAGGAATTGGGAATTTCGTTATATAGCAAATTAAATTAGCTATTTCTGATATTTTAGGTCTCGCTGACTGATTCTCGAAGGTGGAGGTAGGTACTACGTAGTCGTTGAGTATTGGTCATTTTCCTCTAGATGGCGCGGGCACTGGTTAGCCGACTGATGCCTGTATCTCAGTATATATAAGTTACTCTATGATGAGATGAGAAGCATTTGAACTTAACATCCGAATTCTAAATGAAGATAGGGTTGATTTCTTCTGCTAACAATCCCAAGTCACTTGTTAGGTCACACTCTTAGGATAGTCCCGGAACAAAATTCGTGCCAGCCCCTTTCAACATTGCGTATTGGAACGGGATGACAGGAGCTTTAGTACGGTAATAACTTTAGATCGCGATGTAAAATAAGGTGGTATATGTCACATGACGTCACGGATCAGATAAGAAATTCCGCTAAGTTCTAATCAGTTGTCCTGAAGCCGTTACTCTACTTGTTTACAAACAGCGGCGCGTGCGATGTCGCGTGCGCCGGCGCACGACATAGTTATCGTTCACTAGACGCAAAGACTCGCGGCAGACGTTAGAGTATTTCATTGATTAATGTTGATCATCAGGAAAATTATGTAACTTTTTTTTTATTACATAGAAAATTGTTAAATTATGAAACCCGGTATACATATATGTATTTTTTTATGTCATAGGTGGCAGACGAGCAGACGGACCGTCTGTTTGTAAGCGACTCTCTGCCGGAAGATGTGTTCCCAGAACGCTATGATCTGAATTTATTCAAGAGTGAATAGACTGTTACTAGACAGGCATGATCCATCCTCGGCCACATCATCACTTACCATCAGGTGAGATTGTGGCCAAATGTCTGGCTATACTAATAAATTTAAAAAAAAATTGTCGCCGCCCATAAACACCCGCGACATCAGTGGAGCCACAAGTGCGCTGCCAACCTTTCCCCCGGATTATGCCTCCGGTACCCTCACTCACGCAGCGATACACAGCACAGTGCTGCTTCACGCAGGTTTTCTATGAGGCTATGGTATCACTCCGGTTGAGCCGGCCCATTTATGCCGAAGCGTGGCTCTCCCACGGTCAAAATACATGTGTAAAGTAAGTGTATGATTGCTGTGAACCACGCCTAAGTATTAACTCCAATCAGCTTACGGTTACATTGTCGTGTTTTGCTAAAAGGCCATAAACCTGACTTCTGCTCAAACAAGAAAAAGGTCCAAGTCTCGTGGCCGGACGTGTTATCGGTGTGTTTGTAAACTGCCGCGTGGGGGCGCACGTGTGTCCGAGAGTGACCTAACAAGTGACTTGGGATTGTTAGCAGAAGAAATCAACCCTATCTTCATTTAGAATTCGGATATTAAGTTCAAATGCTTCTCATCATAGAGTAACTTAAATATACTGAGATACAGGCATCAGTCGACTAGCCAGTGCCCGCGCCATCTAGAGGAAAATGACTAATACTCAACGACTACGTAGTACTTACTTCCACCTTCGAGAATCAGTCAGGGAGACGATTATAGAAAATATCAGAAATAGGTAATTTAATTTGCTATATAACAAAACTCCCAATACCTTCTAGATCTCAGATTTATTACCCATACCATGGACTAATTGTATAATTAGTCCATGGTATATTAGTACATATACACATATTAGTATATGGTATAATTGTATAATTAGTCATTGTTTCGGAAATACGCTTTACTGGCGCGATGTAAAAATGCATAGTGACATCTACCGAAACAACGCCGAACCATTGCTTGACTGCTTTTTAAAGCTACATCTACTTTTTACAAGCTTCATTTAACGAAAACCGCTGAACTATTTATCCCATCCTAAGTTAAAATTTTCTAAGTGAAATGACTCTGGAAGTCGAATCCCATCTTTATTTATCAGCATATTGAGTTAAAAATTTTCAGATCGGATTTTAGTGTGGTTGGGTTCACAGCTGTCGCTTCGGAGCCCGGGGTACGCTAAGACCGGTCAACAATCTGTTTTCCTGAATTCAGGATTTCATTTTTCTGGTTCAGGAGGAAGCAACTGCTGTCTGACCTTCGTAACTTTTTGAAGGGGAACTAGATCAACATAAGCATGGTTATACGTTTTAGAACTATGCGAATTATGCAGTTTTCTCTCACTGCCGAGCTAATGGTAGAAATACGCACATATTTGTGAAAAATCCAGAGGTGCATGGTTGGATTCGAACCACGACCTCCGGTATGGAATTCCCGTTATTATCCACTGAACTCCTCATTTTAGTGTGTAATTCCTGGATGTGTCCAAAACCGTCGCATTGGAGCACGAGGTGTCCTAAGATCATGATCCAGGTTTAGAGGAGTCTGATAATTACAATGAAGCTACTGCCGTCTGACCTCTGCAACCTTTTAATGGGGGAATCAGAACTCTATCATCGACACGTTTCAGAACTCACCGTGAAGCTAATAGTAGAAATGCGGCACCGCAGATAGTGCCGTACCAGCAAATGCTGAGGTCGGGACCTGATTGACCACACACAACCACACCACCTATCCTATCTTATATCGCCTCTTCAGAGTAGAATAGGCCGCCCTCACTCTTACCGAGGTGTCGTAAAAGGCGACTAAGGTAAAGCTGCTGGCATGATCATCAGCACCCAGAGAAGGAAAACTCTGCATTTATATCAAAACCCTCGCCAACCCGTCTGCCAAGCGTGGTGAGTATGGCAATTACCCCTCATGAGATTGAGGGAGGCCCGTGCCCCAGCAGTGGGGGCTTAAATGGGCTGACGATGACTTTTCTGTGTTGTGATGGTCAATAAATATAATTTTCTTTCCTCTTCTTTCAAATACGCACATAGGTAGATTTATAAATGTAAAGGCTCGGGGTTGAACCACGACGTTGTATGGAAAGTACGTTCTTATCCACCGATCTACCATAAGTATTTGTTGCTAGCTTTAATAATGTTAGTGAAAAAAGCCGCGAACACTCGCGTAAAACCCAGCTGTTTTCTAAAACGGTGGAAATAACACGAAATTGCGGCTAAATTAGTGCAAAAAGGCCAATTAGATGATGGCTGTACCCGGTCTGGTGGCTTCATGCCTCGGTGGCCAAATGCTGACACTACAGCATTTTATTAGACAGAGAAGGCATTGAGGTAACTCTGGTATATTTTACGGTGTACGGTGCCACGCTTCGGCATGAATGGGCCGGCTCGACCGGAGTGATAGCACTGACTCAAAGCAGCTTAAAGCAGCGCTTGAGCTGTCTTTCGCCGAGCTGCCGCGCTAACAGTAAGAGCAGTTACATATCCTGGATCGCCATGAATGCTCTATACTTCCGTCTTACACCCATTTTTAACCGACTTCAAAAATAAGGAGGTTCTCAATTCGACATCTATATTTTATGTTTGTTCCCCGATTACTTTGCCAGTTATGAACCGATTTAGATAATTATTTTTTTGTTGGAAAGTAGATAGTCCCGGATAAAGTGTACTTATAAAGTGATAAAAATATAATTTTACAAATAATAATTTTATCACTTAAGATTTGTCAGGAAAAGTAGACAGATCCATTTCTCTGGGATCTTTGGAGCATTTTTCTGTGCGTATTAGCACGTGATCACCGTGACAGGAAAGCCGCTCGGCTGCCTCCGATAATCGCGCCCAATTTTGCCAATCAATTTGCTACCTAAAGCTTAGTTAGATTGTGCCTCGTCTAGTCTTGTGGCTGAACGTAGTAAATACGATAGATAGAAACATACGTATAATAATTATAATTAATTAATTATTATGATAAGTATTTGCGAACAGGCACAGATATTATAAGTACAGGTGTGTGTGTGTGTGTGTATAAGGTATGTCGCAATAGTCAGTGAAAAGTAGCTCACTCAGCTTCGGCCATGGCTTTAGGTAGGAGTACCTTCAGGCCATGGCGCTGGTTTTATGTGAGCCCTAATGTGACGCACGGACGATTTATATAGGTACATAAATAGTTTATAAAAAAATTAAAAATAAAGTTCTGTCTAATGGTGTGCAAATAAATATACAATAAGATACAAATTAATATTATGGTGGGATATATACAAGTATAGTGTAGTAAGAGCGAGATGCTCGGGTGGGTTGGAAAAGGACCGCGGAGACGATTCCCACAGAGCCCGTTTGTAAGCCCCTTTCGCTGTGCACTACTTTTCTACTGAAGGAGCGGTTCCAATCCTTGCGGCACACCGCCCTTTTGTAGTAGCATAGCTAAGTCCAAGGCCAAAAACAATCCGGGACCTTACAGTCCGCAGCCTGTTAATGTGGAAAAAGCAAGGATGAACCCCTTGACCACCCCCCTTGATGCGGATCATGGTCAAGGGGTTCATGACCATCCCTCTTAGTTCAGGAAGACACAACGCAGGGTAGTTCATATTTACTAGTAGGTATTAATATTCTTTGTTTGACGGCAAACACGTTATTCGGGAATGAACGCGTCCAAAATTTGACATCTTCTTTTACACCTTAAATACCGAAATATTTTTTTCTTTTGTAAATACACTATTATGTAATACCACGCCTATGTGACCTCTCCCCTCCCTCTGTGGCGCCAGACCTGGATCCGCCCTTGGGGAAAAGTACGGCTAGGGTCTGAAACTTTAACCTTTTTTTCTGTCACCTCCGAGCTAATGGTAAAAATAGAATAGAATACAATAGAATAGATAGATAGATAGATATACTTTATTGCACAAAATACACAAGTTAAGTACTAGGCATTACAGAAATTTTATGTACGATTTCGGCGGTCTTATCGCTGAAAGCGATTTCTACCAGACAACCTTCGGAATATATGCACATAGATTTGAAAAATCTAGAGATGCATGCACGGATGTGAACCACGACCTCCTTATGGAAGGCGCGTTTTTATCTACTGAGAAACCATTCCTCTTGGATCTACTTAGATGCTGTGAGTGGGTAATGCATCCTCTATTTGGGAACCTATCCTATCTTTAGTTTTTTTTAGGTAACTACCTATCTTTTGCAAATAACATAAAATTAACATTATTTTGCATAATGCTGTTTTTGTTACGGTAATGGTTCAAGCTGCCAGTTTGATTTCGAGTGTTTTCACGAAATTGTATCATTATAGTTTTAGAATACTTTTAGTGTAATTGAAGTAAATTATTAGAATATTTTTTGCTGGATTAAGATATAATTACGTGAGTTTTATTTTAAATGAATTAATGTTCATAGTCATGATTATGATAATTAATGAGGAGATATGGAAATACAAATGTACCGTATGTATGAATCGTTTTCAGCTGTCCTTCTTTGTTCTTTTACGGTCTTGCTTACGATATTATATTGAGGCCATCGTCACCAATGTAATGTTTTTAAATGTTAAAGATTTTAAAGTGAGATGGGTCTCAACTTTTTTGTAAGATCCAGGAAAACTTTACTAGCTAACATAGGGGTCGCCCATGGTCGGTGTGTTACGTCCCACTTCGGCAAACTAGTGTGCAAAATATTGAACATCTCCTCGAACAATGTCCCAGTTCGACAAAATCAGAAATGACCACCTCATAGTTTACAACAACCTCAGACCTCAATTGAACCTTTCAAAATCCCATCTATCATATCCAAAAACGAAAGTACAGACACATTCTCGAACTTAGTAACAACCATAGTATCCCAACTTAAAAGGATCAATAAAACCTAGTCGCATCCGAATTCGATACAAAAACTATACATGTTCCTGTATCCTATAGCAGGGACAACTATTCCATTACCCCCACTACACTGTACACCCAAATTTCTAAAACATATACATATCTTTTGAACCGAACTTGGAAAAAAAGCCCTTTACTGTGTCTAAAAGTGACTTATGGAAAATTAATTTTCAGAAGAAATGGCCTACAACGAAGCCGTCCCTTAATGATATGCCCCTTATGAGAATATACATGTCGCATCTAAACCAAAGTAACTCACAGCGCATGTGAAAGGTACGGGATAAAGATTTGGTGAATTCCGTTACATTGTAGACCCTCAGATTCCACGAAACCGGAGCCGCGATTTTAGGTATTTTATTATGAATATTACAAACAAGAACTTATCTTATGAGACATCAAATTATTATACTATTTTGGTATTTAATCATTGAATGCATGCATGTATAGTACATATGGTTATTTCGTGTGGGTGACCGGATTCGACTTAGTTTCGACTTTCAAAGGACAAAAGTCTGCCCTCTACGCGGACTCAATAATTTGTAAATTTTTTGTCCAATTCTCGATGATTTTAAAAAATTTGATGCAATTTTAACACTCAGGTACAGTCATAGGAAGTGTAAGATTGGTTTAAGCAGGTTTCCTCACGATGTTTTCCCTCACCGCTGAGCTAAAGGTAGAATGGTGAATTCGACAGATGAAGAACCTTAGCCTTACCTTAGCTTAGCTTTTGGTGTTGAAACAATGGGCCCGTGGAGTTTCGACGCTCTGTCTCTCTTCCGTGACTTAGCTAATCGTTTATTTGGAGTTGATCGCGTGGGTTACCCTGCCCCTGTGTTCGGGAAATGCTGGCACCTAATGCTGCCCGCATTTCTCGAACACAGGGGCCGACTTAGGTACATATGTATGAGCTGATTAGAGATGCTAGAATGTAGTATGATGAAGTTGAAGTGAAGAAGATGATGCTTGAGTGTAGAGTAGGTAAATGCTTGTTAAGTTAAATCACTTGCACGAAGTTATGAAGTTTATTTAGT